>JACAXG010000039.1:6438690-6819909 GCA_018881555.1 Amblyornis subalaris
CATGGCGAGGCTGTTGATGTCACTAAGGTGTCAGTGAAATACCCAGAAGGGAATTCTGCCTTGCTATAAACTACCTCACAGTTACGGTGTCCACCCAAACTTACCTCATCTTCTTTGTCCTCCTGTACATCCACTGCTGAACAATGCAACCGCCACCACTTGTACCATGTCAACATGCCTACTGGGAACTGTGCAGATGGAGCACAGTCAGCTCAGGCTGAATCCAGGCAAGATTGAAGTGTGTCTGGCTGAAAGTGGAAACACTTTGAAGAGTGGGCCAAAACATTGTCACCACCTTTTCTCCAAGATATATAGCCCTTATTCATCAAAGTTATGGCTGACTCCTCGTTAGACATGGATGATCAAATTTGCAGCAATTCCCAGAAATACTTTCTCTCACTTTCAGCTCACTAGGAAACTCCATCATTTCCTTGTAGATGGATGTGTCATCCCAGTGATTCATGCAGTTGTCACCTCCATCCTGAACTCCTGTAACAGAAGTGGAATCCAAAACCTGTGAATAGATCCAGAAGGTAACTGCTGAATTTTTCCATAGCGTAAGGTGCTTTTAGCACCGAATGTCTGAACTCAAGTCCTTCAGCAGGCTTCCGCTTTCCCTCAGTACCTGTTTACAGCCTTGGCCATAATTTTCAAAGCAACTGAAGAAATGTCAGAGGAAGCTGCATACCTCTGGTGTGCTTTAGATCAGAGGGTGCAGGAAAAAACGTGGGAGAACTACTTGCAATATCAATCTGGTTTTGCTTTGTGATGTTTCTGCCTCATGCCAAGGTAATCCTGCTATGGAATGCTCTTCTGGATTCTGGTAATCTTGATGAAATATTGATGTTTTCCCTATGTTATTGGGTGGGGGAGCTTATTACCACATATGACATAAATCAACAGCTGTTTTTATTCCATAGTCCCCTCCTCCTTTCACCCTGAAAAAAACAAAACCAAACCAAAAACCCAACCTCCCAAAAGTACCCCATAACTCAGTGAATCTTGATTCCACAGACCATATGCAGAGGCAACCAAGGCCTTTACTATTGCTTTTGATGTCCTGTGGAAGAAATTCAGGTAGTACCTTGTTCTGTTTAGGATTTAAGTCTTAGTAGCTCTTTCTTTTTTTACCTTCAGGCTCTTTCCAACTTCAGTTACTTTTATTTCAAGGGGGTCCATAAAAGTTTTCAAGTACTCTGCGATTTAAAACAATTTGACTTCTAGAGTTCCATGAGTGAGACCCTCTGAGTGCAGAAGTCAGTTCATGTGGTTTATTCACAAGGAATAGAATTTGTTTCTGCTTAAATACTGAGAAGTTCTCTGCTGCTTTAAACTCTATTTGAGGTGAAGACAGTGCATTTCTGATGTGATAACAAAAATGTTGGAATTAGTCAAGTAAAGCAACAGTTTCATGAAAACACAGGAGGATGGAATGAGGTTGTATTTAGAAATTGCTTTCAAAACAGTGAAATAGTTCAAGATGTAGGTTTATTTTGACAAGTGAACTAAATACAAGGGAGTACAGGTTAAACCACTGTAGAGAGGGTGGTTTTTGTATGATAGTAAAGAACATGAATAAAAGTAAAGTAAACTGAAAGGAATACTCCATCAAAATGCATGTTTTTCTTTGGAAAAGYGGGATAGTAAGGGTTGACACAGAAAGCTTAGGTGAAAATGAGGATACACAGGCTGTTACTGCACTGATGCCAAAAGGCTTGCAAGAGTAAGAAAATTGCATAGCAGAAATGCTTTTGGTCTTCAAAACATAAATGACCCTTAAATCAGTATTGCTGTCACTAGTAAAATTCATGGGCAAACTGGCTTGCCTACAACCTTTTTCATTTTAGAATATCTTATAGAACTAAGAGGCCAATGGCCAAATGTTTCACCTAGCTGTACGGACCAGACTCAGATCTTGGAGATGTGCTTGAGCCTAAGTTGAGAAGTTGGGAAATAGGCTGCTGCTTTGAATTAAACTGAACAACAGACCTGAAAGGAATTCATGACAGAAAGCCAGCTGTAAATCTGTAGCTAACACAGATTTCTATGGAGAAGAAGATTAAAAGTTCATTCACACCAATCAGGGGTTGTTGTCTTGGTTGTTCATGTGGCTAGAGAGCAGTTGTGTGTCTATGAAGTTCTCCCCCAGTTTCCTTTTCCACCACCATTCTGGCTGCATTCATTGCTGGCTAAGAGACATACACTGGCCAAACAAAGCCTTGCTGTGCTTTAGGACAACCTCAAACCTAAACTGTACATCTGGTGAATGCAACTAGTTCGCAGAGTAGCAGAAATAAAGGCTGGTAGAAAATATGTGTTTATGTGTTACTGTCAGTGTTTTGGAAGTAGAGCCTGCCTTTTGGCTCTCTGCATTTGAGTTGAGCTAGATGATCTTTCAAGGTCCCTTCCAACCCAGTCTGTTCCATGATTCTATAATGAAATGAATGGTTTGCTCTATCTCATGTATGTAACAACTGCAAGAAAAAGAGAAATAATCATTCCAAACTGCCATTCTTGTAGCAAAACTGGGTACACAGGCAAGCAGACATATCCAACACAGATGTTACTTGTGGGAGCCACTCATGGAAAGAGCCATTTCCATAGTGACTATTGCTGTGGAAAATGGGCATCCAAAAGACTATAGACAAGGCATTTGATGTGCAGTTAATTAATAAAATTCACACAAATACTTCAGCATGAATTTCTACAATCCTGTCAGACTGAAGGCAGGGGTGTTTGTTCCAAGGCAGACCTCTTGAAGCTGAAACCATGGCTTTTCCTTTCTGCCATACATGGAGGAATTTCTACAAGAAATCCAAATTTATACATGTAAAAAGAGCCTAGTAAAAATGGCAAAGAAGCTCAGAGAGAAGGAGAGATTAGTTCAAAACAAAAAAGCTAAAGAATCTCACTTTCTTAGTAGCCATGGATTAGAGAAATGTTCTTTCCTGAGCCTGCAGCCAGTGAGAAGAAACAGCTGGAGCTACACAGAGAGAGCTGCTGCCCACACTTTTCCTACTATTCTCACACTTTTTCAGAGATTCCCATAATTTGTGGTCAAAAAAGACCATTAGTTAACTTAGTCTGATCCACTTTCTCTTAAATTCTGACTTAGTCCAGTAATCTGCGTCTAGTTGCAACACATTTCCCCAAGCTGAAGACATCAAGAAATGCAGAATTTACCACTGTCTGGACCAGGTTTTTTTTCCAATGATCACTTATCCTTCCAATTTTTAAAACAAAACATGTCATTTCACAAGCATCTCCCTTAACTTTCTGGTTATTTATTACATATGATTTTTTCCTGGTATTTTCTCTAGATGAGCATAATTAATGGAAACATCTCAGTCTTATTCTAGGTAGCCATCTCCTAGTTGTGAAGGTGACTTGCTGCCTGAATTAATCTATGGCAACATACACCAGTAATAAAGCTGTCTAACAGTGTCCATGGAGAAACAGCATTGGTTTAACTCAAATAATTAATTTTAGGTTTGCATTTTACCTAGCACAGAAGACTCTCACTCATCACCACCCTTTCTTAGAGAACTGGAGCAGTCACCGTAATTATTGCCACTGCTTCTAAAACCTGAAAAGTTAATAAAAAAATAAATTTCTTACATGGGAAATCTGCGTTATTTTGAAGATTGCATTTTTATTATTATTGTTCAAATCTGGAGAAGATTCATCAGGGAAGTCTGAAATTAAACTTTAGTGTTCTTCTAATTATTCTTTTGTTTGATCACTTTAGTGGCAAATTGTGGTGTACAGAGGGAAGAGGAGTGGTAGTAAAACCACCAAGAGAAACACTTGTGAAAATTCTAGGTATTTATAAAATATTTTAAGGGAATGTCCTTAGGGAATGGAATGCCATTCCCTTTCAAAGCTGAGAAAATACGTATTTTTTTAGCTTTTCTAAGAAGTCTTCACCAAATCTTAGTCCTTTCTAATGTCATTAATAAAGAGAATTCCTGGGGAATATGGAACTAAGCTGGTTTATCCAACAGATTCTCTAGGGATATCATAACGAATGATTCTTGTGCAACTTCCTCAGATCAGGGAAAGCTGCTATGTTTGCTGCTTCCCCCTTTTCCTTCCTTTGTGGAACAGCAACGCAGTGGAATCATTTCTCAGGAGTGTCACAAAATAATGAATACATTAATCCAGTGACTAGCTCACACTGAAGAAAAGCAACATTCCTGATCAGCCGAGCAACATGAATTGTTTAAGCTTCCAGCAGGGAAAGAGTTCTTACTACCCAGTAAGATTTCAGTCGTTTAGGAACCGTTACATTAGGAATTAGAAAAGCACTCATAATTATTGTCCCTGGGGAAGGATTTAGTATTTTGCTTCAGTATTAAAAGCAGCACCTTGTTAGGTGAGTTAAAGGAGTGTTAATGCCTTCACTCTTTCCAGATTATTCACACTGAATCCTGATTGTCCAATGTAGATTGACATTAGTGAAGGTAGATAAATCCACAATCTCTCTCTCTCACTGATTTAATCTAATTGGTTCTGATTACAAATCATGAACTTCTGAGAGTGTCATGATTTGTTCAAGGAAGAAAGTTGGGCACCTTTGAATTTTGACTGCCTTTATTTTATTCTTGGCCACAGCTCAGAGGCAGACCCAGTCACCTGTGCTAACTATTTTGCAAAGGTGTTTGAACTTGAACGTTAACCCATTACAAATATCAGTCAGTTTTCAACAATGCRTTTGTGTGGTGCTCCACCTGAGCAAGGCATATGTGTACTGCACTCTCCTCCTCCAAAGGAAGGCCAGGTGGCCCTGTTGCAAAAACTCTTGCTAACTGTCAGTCTGGCAGTCTTTGAAGAGCTGCTTCTTGTCACTAGTGAAAATTGCTTTCCTTGCTTTAATCTCTCTGTGAAACCACTGTAAGTAAGTTTGCTGCCACAGCAACCACACAAAATACTGTACAATGCCAAGATACTATGCTACAGATGAGTTCTCACTACATAACTCTCCAAGAACATCTTTCCACCCAGTTAAAAAGGGGTGGCACTTTTTCTCTCACTTCCCTTGTCAGTCTCTTCAACAACTATTTAGTTAAAATAATTCCATTGTGGATTATTTTGCCTGAACTTACTTACTGAAAGAAATGACACATACTAAGAATTTTCAAGTACATTTGGAAGGTACTGTACATGAAAGAAAAGACACACAATGTTAAAAGGAGGACAAGGTGTGGTTTGTGAAAGAGAAAATGAGCTAAATATCAACTTATTTCCAAATATCCAGCAGCTCACTTTAAAATCTATCTTTTTTTCTTTCAACTTTAAGTTCGGGAAAGGTTTTCCCATTAATTGTGTGTGTACTCATACAGAAGCATTGCCATCAGCTTGAACAGTCTTTTTGCTGTAGAAGGCGGTAGAGATACTAACTCTCTTAGAGAAGGCAATGTACAACTGAAGGACAAGCTTCCTCTCCCTCTGCTATGTGGTGCTAGGGGTTGCTGTACAGTTTGCTCAGAGGGCTGTTCTGAGGCTTTGGAAGGGGTGTGCTGCTGTTTCTCTTGAGGAAACAACTCACCATCATGGTTTCTCACAGAATTCAATTATTTGAAGTCCTTATTTAAGGACTGTTTCATCTAGACAATGAATATACTAGTCCCTTGAATGTCAAAGAGAGTCCTCATGTACTGTGATAAATATTTACATCACTTGTGCAGGCACCATAATGAAGCTGTTCTCTGGAAGAGAGCCCAAAGCATTTCACTGTGGCACAGTGCTAGGGAACTTCTGCTTTTAGAAAAGCTGACGTGGAAATAGTTAAAAACATGACCTTGGTAACAAAGGACGTCACTTTAATCCAGGTACTTCTCTGCCCAATTCCCAGTGCTGGGAAGCATCCGACATAGTTATGTGAGCTTCACAACACTGTTGTACTGTGAGGCTGACCACTTAAAAAATGCTTCCTGCCCTTTTCACAAATGTGAAAGCATTCTAAGGGTCTTATTTGCCAGCAACATGGACACTTGGTAGCTTGTTCCTTGCAGAACCTTTGTTTTGTATGTTCAAATCTTAAATCTCTTGCCTATACTCATATGGTAACAGCAGTAACAGGACTGAAGATACAGGACCACAAGTAACCACAGGAATTTGTTCCTCTTTCCTTCCTTACACAGCCTAACCTACAGGAATAGTAGCTTGACATGACAGGTGCTGCTGCAACTGCAGATTTTCCCAGGGCTCTGTTCTGACCTCTAATGTCTGATAGAGTCTTTTTGCTCTTGTTGATTTTCTAAGCACTTAAAAAACAGCTGTCATTATCAGCCCTCTGAAATGAAATTCAGATAGATGAAGATTTCCTTCATCTGACACAATGAAGTTTCACACAGAGACTGAACGGAAACTGCTGTTGTGTTTCAGAGGCTGACAACAGCCCAGGAGCAATGTGCTGGGAGTGCTAGGTTAGTAATCTAAGGTCACTAAGACTGCTTAGCTGTGACCACAGCCACCCCCTGCTACTGATAGTGTTTCTTTGTACACTGCTGGAGAAACAACTGTTTATACAAACAACCTTTATCACACTTTGATGAGGAAATTGCCTAACATGTATGAGAAGATGAGGGTTTTCAAGTTGAGCTCATTTCATTTCCAGCCAACTGCTGTTTCTGTGCTGCTCAGTGAGCACAACCCATTCAATTTTAATTTCATTACAAACAAACAAAGATAACTAATAACATACGCTTTAGAAAGTCTCTTTTCCTAGATCAAGATGTTTGCCAAAACCCTTTGCAATGCAGAGCTAAGAGCAAAAACTGTTCTAAAAACTCATGTGTGCATGCTGTACTGTGCTTACAGTGCTGTCCTTTCCTTTGGACAAGAGGTGTTCTGAGCCACTCAGTGCACCATCAGCTCTCACCTACCTGGGTCCAACCAGGGTTTTACACAATGGCAGAAATATAAAGATCATTTCCTTAGAATAGCTTGGTGGTCCACTCTCATCTGTTATCCTATCTCTGCACTAAATCTCTTAGAGAGAGACCGACCTCCCCAGAAGCAACAATTGAAATGTATGAGGTCAAACTAAACAAGGACTTTCTTTTGGACATGTTTCTTGAGTTAATATTAAATAGAAATATCTATGCATCTAATGTAATAAAATGAGATCACAAAATGGAGATTTCTACAGACCTAAGGTGGCTGATTTGCAACCAAATGTTAGGCCTGTAGGAAAATTCCTGAATATTCCGGTTAGCATTGATCTTACCTATATGACCTAACTGCCCTTTTTAAATCAGTGTCAAGAAAGCAAGACTCTACTAACTTCAATGGGACAAATGTTTGGCCTTAAATTTTCTACGCATGGAGTTTTCAAAACTACCTAGAAATGGAGCTAAACCAGAGCTAAACCTCAAACCCCAAAGTTTTGAGGAAGTTTTGGTTGGAAGACAAGTTTTGCAGCTGGTCTTTGATCTGAAAGGAGCAAGTCCAAACCTAGAATAAGATTTCCTGTGAATGCTGAAGGAAACTGTGTTTGGATCCAGATTTGGACTTTACAATGTGGGGCCCATATCCTAATGGTGCAGGTGAAGGCCAGAAATGGCTGCCTGCTGCAGAAGGAGGCAGCAAGCCCCCCAGCAGCTGCGTGCTCTGAGCAGCATAGCTGCCTTTGTACAATAGCATCAGCACAGCAGGGTGAGCCCACAAAGAAGTGTCTGTGGTAAACTGCTTTGCAAAAGCTGAAAGTGGCATGCACCTTTGTAGAGCAATAGCAGAAGGTTATTCTGTGCAAAACAACCTCTAATTCCTGTCTAGGGCTGCAAGTGCAGCCTTTGCAAAATACGTGTTAGGCTTTGAAACCAAAGTTCACACTAGTTCCCGTTTATCACATATTGGTTTGCACACTCTATCGACACCTGCAGTTCTCGGTTGTCACCACTTCTTTCACACCTGGAAGCTCACATTGCAGTCTATGACTGGTACTCAGCTACAAGCAGTAAGTGGTAATGTTAGCAAGCCTTAGACGAATCCCATGTGATACTGCAGATGTCCTGTTAAGAGTCATCAACACGAACACTGTAAAGAGAGGGATGTTTGCACATGAAAGGCCATGTAGAAGAAAACATACTAGAGTTATAAAGTACATACATCATTTATGGTGTTTTACACCTGGGAAGTGAAGTTTGCCTTATAAATCCTAATAGATAAATCTTACCTACACTGTGGGGTAGTAGTTGCACAGAAGAAAACATGTCCACAGAATTATGAGTTATCCCCCAATTTGTCCGTTCATGTGCCATACAGAAATGTAAAAAACAGAATTAAGAATAAATATACTTCCTTGTTTAAAAATCTGCTCAGTGCTGTAGACAAAGCAACTTTTTTTTTTTAGGTCATGATGTTCACTCAGCGGAAAAGAAATTTACCTGTGCTTCCCAGGAGCCTTGCATTCCATGCTTCACCATGCATTCCAGCTGAGAATCTTTGAGCGCTTCACAGGGAGTAGTGTATCTCTTTATGTATAAGAATCACTGGGTTTCCTCTGATTCTCAGAAAACTTTTATGGCTGCCGGAAGAGAGAAACAGTCTACTGTCATGAATGATGCAACYGTGATCATTCGTACCTTGAGTGGTTTATTCCAATGCAAAAAAAGAGAAGAAAAAAAGGCAAAAAAGATGTTTACAAAAATTAGCAGGGGAAAAAAAAGACTCAGATTACACTCGTTATCACCTCCAGTGGAAGGCTGAGTTATGTTTGCTCGACTGGCAGTTCAGTGAGAGGAAGGTCTACATGTCTACGTAGAAGAGGCAAAATGGTTCCTTGCTCCCTTTATCACCTCCATGACCTGCCTGCCTTCTGGTTGCCAAAGAAACCCCTTCAAAGATGTGGCTTCTTTTGCCTTAATGTGGGTGTACAGTGAGCAGAAAACAGGAAGGCAACAGAGCTTGGCTCTGTGTTCCAAGCATCACACAATATGACCACAGCTGGCAACATTTGTGCACAGCTGGCACATGGAAGGAGTTGTGACTTTCAGGGGATGTTCTGTGGGACGGAAGACTTTTGGAGCCTGTGTTCTGAATGATTGGGCTGACATCCATGTCTGGCTTCGTTTAGGCAAGGGAAGGGACAATACTTTAGCTGTCTGTGTAAATTTGTTCCTTGACTGATTCTTATTGTTCTCACCAACATCCAAGAGGATGAACAACATCAAAACTAATCAATAGCAGCAGATAGATATCTAAGTTCTTAAAGAGTCCAAGACAGCACTTACTCCACATTTTTGTGGGTAGAAAGTCAGAGATGAAAACCCTTTTGTCAATGATTACTGACTATATGACTGTGACGCCAGCAAACTTTAATCACAGTATTAAAGTGCTAAAAATCCTGTTTGCCTTTTAAATTCTCTTGCCCACTGTAGCTAAGTAAGGAAAGAAATTAAACAATGACCTAGTAGGTGTTTCAGATTTCTTTTTTCCCTGAATCTTTATTGGGTTTAAGAAACTTTACAGGAAATACCATGTGAAATCTTTCACAAGAGCCGTGGAGGGTGACCCATACAGGATGGGCAGAGGCATGTACCCCAGCACTGCTTTGAAGGGCACAACAACCCAAAGCAAGTATGTCAAACCCTGCCAACCCTGGGGGCTGCTGCCCAGCAAGCCTGCAGTGTGCTGAGTGGGCTGAGCAGGCAGTGACAGCTGGCAGGAGCTCAGAGGGGCTAGAAATAGCTGCAGGGAGACTCGTGAGGGAGGACTCGGGAACTGGAAGGAGCAGGTGAGAGAATGCTCTGATGACAGAGGGGAAGGCAGGACAGAAAGGAGATGCTCTGAGACTGAAACATCCTGCTACAGCTCCAGGTTATGGCAAAAGTCTGCTGGTGTTTTACCTTCCCATTTAGTTACATGGAAGATRGGCCTTCACTGCAGTCAGCATAGGCTCTGGTAACCTGAATCTGGGTGTGTAAATTAGGCTAATCTACCTTTGTCCCCACTGGATCTTTCAGAAGAGTGTGTCAAACAAGTCTGGGAGGGGATCATAGTGCAGCATTCCTCTGTGCAAATTATCCAGTCCCTGGAAAGGGTGGAAGAGCTCGCAGACAGGCAAACCGTGGGAGAGCACCAGCAGACATTCAGCATTCTCATCGGTCAGTGTTCTCACTGCAAATTAAGCACCTTTTTACAGTGAAAATAGGATCTCTGCTCTCCAATATGCCACTAAGCTTTATAAGCAGATCAGGGAGTAGTGAAAACAGGTTCTGTACAGGAGACCAAGCTCATTCTGCAACACCAACCCCAGTTCAGCTGCCAGCATCACATGCACATATACGATTGCACTGTTAGAAAAAGTGGGACCTCAGCACCATGGTGTTTTTCCAGGGCTTTACATATCAGCTTATCAGCACATCAGAGAATATCTAGAAATTTTTGAGGGCGGTAATGAAATGGAGRCCAGCCTGGGCTGGAACTCTTTATTGTGGTTAACACGGCAAATAAATGAGCTCTGAAGTATGTTATGCCACTCTCATTTCACCATGCCCTTTATTCAGGGCTTTGACTAAAAGACACTATATGAGACCAAGAAYTCTTACCACTGTTAAATTAACTAAGTGTGGTTGTTGCTAATTGCAAAACTAATAGTCAGGATTTTTTCCGAATGAAATGTTAATGTGCACGCACAAGCAAAGACACTTTTGAAGAGGCTGTTTGTTAAGTCTAACATTACCACAGTTTGACATATTAGTAATAGCAAAGACGTTAAAAATATTAATTTTTTAATAGCAGTCTGTAATTGACACCCAAAAGAAAAGTCAGTGGGGACAGACTATAACACTCAGAACAAATTAACTGAAAGAAACAAAGGAAAGATGCAATAGAGAATAGGAGAAATGAGAGAAAGGAACCCAAGGAATGGAGACAAAAAAAGGCAACAAAATGAAGAAAAGACAGACATGCCAATTCAGAACAGCATGCCCTTTAAAGGACATGGAAATCATACAAGAATAATGTCATGCAGACAGCTGTAAATTATTTTTCATTTGTCATGGAGATTACTGAAGTTGATTTTTCAATCTTTTCTTATTTCTGAATCACAGTAAAAAACCATCAAAGATGAAAACCAGGCTAGTATTTATGGCAAGCAAATACATGCATCAAAAGCACTTCAGAAAATTCAGTCTGACTTCAATAGGATCTTCTCACTCTGTAAAGAGCATCACTGTGCTTCTCTGCACAATGTCCCACCCTGCTGCCTGGCTGTCTTGCTTACCTCACCATAAAGCCTACAAACTTCTCAGTTTCTAAGCCTTTTTTTTTACTATTAAATTGGCAGAGGTCTCTCTGGATAGGAAGGCTCCAAATGCTGCATGATTCAGAGATCAAACTATGGTAGCATTGGACAAGATGTGTCCTTACCTATACTTCAAAGCATGTGAAGAGAGACTAAATATTCACTCACACTCTCATCCTTCATCATTCTCAATTGCACGTCTATTTGCAGTAGGCAGGAGAATTACCAAATCTCCAGCCAGAGGACACCAGAGACACAAAAACATTCTTACAGACAGGGAAAAGTTGAGCAAGAAATATTATATATCTTTTTATGGAAGGGAAAACTGACTTTGAATCAACAATGTGCATTTGTTCCCTCACTGAAGTCAATATCKGGGCATAGCACTTGGGAAATTGACACTCCAGAATTGCCAAATTGACAGAAAATGCATAGTGTTATTTCTCCATAGACAGTGAAGTCAATCATGAATCTTTTACTAACTTCAAAGAACTAAATTCTCAGTTAAGGACTATTTATAACATTTTAATATTGAAAAAAGGTAATATAATGGGTGTAAATTGCACTAAAGCTTTGTGTAATAGCCCTGATATTGTTCTAGTGACACAGGGAGTGTTGCATATCGCTGATACTAGACTGCTCCAGCCAGGAACTGAAATTGTTGATGGTACCCTGGCTAGTCTGGCCCAAGATGTGAGGGGAAATGCCTGCCCAACATTCAGGGCTGGTAGGATTGCATGGAGAGCATCTTCCACCTGGGGAGATGTCACACCAGCTAGAAAATGTGGGACGCCATGTATGCATAGCCTGAAAATGGGGCTCACAGGCTAGTTTAATGAAGGTCTTAGTCACAGAAGAGGAAAATAGCAAAAGTGAATTTTATTAGCTAAGTTATTTGCAAGTCACAGTTAGCTCATTTGTTACAGGGTSAGCTCTGTTGGAACAATATCCAACTTCCAAGGAATTCTGGATCCTCCTGAACTGCCTGCTTTTGACCTCTAAAGCACAGTAGCCACCTCCTGTGACCACAGATCATAAAGTTGCCTTGCAGATAAAAATTATGGAACCATGCATTTCCTTCCTGAGAGGAACAGCTGTGCTATCGCAAATAAATTTATTTAAAGATCGCGGTCAAATGAGCCAGTTTAACATCATCACTGTGCTGCATTCCTGAATAACACWGACATGATCTTCTGCCTGGTGGGGTGGGAGGATACTTTCCTCAGTTCTGGGGCTTTGTGGCTGAAGTATTGAGATTCTTTCAGATTAGATTTAGGGATATAGTCTATCATAGATTCACAACTCCCTTTTGTTCCTGTGGGAAAAATGAAACAGAAGGGCCTCTGTGTTATACTACTGAGGTTCTTTGATAGTTTCAGATACTTTCTGAGGCTTGGCATCCAATGTTCAAATTCTTTCTAATGAAGAGCCTATAAAAACAAGCTTTGATGACACTAAATACTACAAATTATGTGGTAATGGAGACAGGTTCCAGGGATAACCATATTTTTGAGCAACTTAGATTATATACAAAGTATATCAGTAATAATTTGTTTCCATGTCTTTTAAAAATGCCACATCATCTAGACTTAATTTTACTAGTTCTTTGTACATGTACAAGATTCAAAACAAAAGCTACAATACACTTATGGAAGTGTGCAAGGTTTCCCCCCAGCTCAGATACTCGTTGTAGAAGTTGAAGAAAACAGTATAAAGTCTCCAAATGTCGTTTGCTTTTGGAAAAACAGAATGGAAGTTTTCATCTTAAAGGCTGTGTGGTGAGATTAATGGTGYCTCCTGCCAGAAGCACTGCAGAAGGATCTCTGCTCTGACACTAACGTACTTCTGCTTTCAGTGTTGCAGGGTATTTATACATTCACAGTAAACACAGAGCAAGCCAATTCAGTGAAGCTTAAAAATGGTTGATTTGCATTATAGCTAAAAGTCAGAGATCATATGAACAGCAGTGCCCTGAGAATCCAGTGCTAATTTGAATAATATTTCAAAATTTATTTTGCCAAGTGTCATTCAGGAGATTTGTGCAGAAAGCTTTACTAAGATAAATCTTGAAGATAACATTATTGTTGTTGCCTCTGATGTATGCAGGAGTTGATAACAAGCTGATTTCCTTTTTCTGATTGATGATTACACACAACAGATGTTTTAATTTGATTATATCTATGAGATAAGCATAATGCTGTGCTAAGTCCAAACACATAAGTTTTACAAAACATTTTACAATGAATGTAACCTTTGTAAATGTCTTTGCTGGAGGCTGCATGTGTTCTCATAATGGTGCAAATTATTATTAACAAGTTGAAACCAGTGATTATAGAAAAGAAGAAAGCTGCATTTAACAGTAGCTGTAATTCTTTGCTCTATGATAACCTAAATTAAGAGAGAAATACGATTCAAGCAGTGATACAAGGCACAGCAGTTTCACACTACTCCAAAGAGGATGATGTGTTCTTCAGCCAATGATATACAAGACAGGCAGAGCTTTTATCAAGAATGCTGAAAGGCCAATACTCCATGCCAAGCACCCTCAATTTGAAAATTAGCAGGCAAATGTCAGTTTTGTGAACAGTGCTACAGGGAACAGAGGTTTTGAGTTTCAAATAATACAGGCTTACAAAATTTGACTTTGATTTGAACTGAAATGCCAAAATTTCTCTGAAAAATAAACCTCTTGCTTGACTGCAGTAAAATCAAAGTGTTGTATGTCGTTCCCATGTCCTTTTCTTTTTATATGTAACATGGAGAGAACAGAAAAAAAAAATTCAAAACTAATAATCTGCTTCAAAACAAAACCCAATCTGTATCATAACAAAAACACCAAAATGGGACATGTCAATTTTTCAAGCAGATTTCCTGTTTTTATTCTGAAAGTAGTTATGACAAAACTTGTTCAGAGTCATTAATGTTATTCCAGTTATTTCATTAATAGTTTTGGCAGGGCAATATCAGCATACTATATACCTGATTGCCTTGTGTCATTCCAAACAAAAATCCCAGGCAGTAACTCCAGTGATTGCCAGTGGGTAAAGCATCTTGTAGCTTACTTCATGTGAAGATACAAGTCAAAGAGCATTTTCTTTAGGATTCATGTTACCTAACATCAGACCTAAAAAGCAGATGTTTGGGCTAATTATGCTCTCTATCATCAGCTCATTGTGTCTAGAAAGTTTTTAAAATATCTAGACTCRTTTCCATCCTTGGATGACTGAGGGAATGTAGGTGACCCTACAGCCTGCTGCCACCATGGCAGTTCTGTTCAGCCAGCATTTGTCCTCCATCTTTTGGTTCTTGAACCTGATCTGGGACTATCCCATTACAGTCAAACAAATGAGACTGCTCCATTAGATGGTGGGAAAGGTGGTGGGTTGTCTCAGCCATCTCCTGCAACGTCACTCCAAGGCTAACTTTTAGACAGCTAAAGGTGAGATGCCTTCACCCTACACCACATATGTCAGCTTTACATAAGCATGAATATTATGTTGTGTTAGTGCAACTRTATAGGCCTTACTTAATTCTGAGTCAATGGATCTGGGAACTATCTTGTTCTGGGATTCTTAAACAAAGCAACAATGGAGTTAATAAACTAATGAAAATAATTGCTTGATTGGACACATCAGCAGTTCGTGGCTGTGAGCAGAATGGTTTTTAGCTGAGCTGTATGTTAAGTACAGTGAAACAACGGTTTTTAGTAACAATGCAAGTTTTGTAGAAGCTTGAAAGTGTTCTTCTATGAGAATAATGCTGTATGGGATGGGATTTTCACAGAAATATGATACTGAAAGGTAAAAAATAGTTGGAATAACAAAGAGAGATCATTTATACTCAATAGTTTTTACGGACTGTTTTAAAAGCTCTACTTAAAACCTGCAGCAAGAAGCAGTTAGCTTGTCTTCAGTAGGAGGCCCCGAGATATAAGAGGTATTAACTTGTTTGTGTCCTGGGTATATGTTTCCAAGGCTCAGAAAGAAAACACAATACTCAGTGCTTTAATATTTTGCCTTTCTAAGTGAGGAACTGAAAGTAGTTGCCCCTTCCTTACCCTCTCAGGCTGGAGTTCATTATTTCCACCTTTAATCTGTTGCTCTTTGAAGGGGGCTCTTTCTCCACCTCAGTCAGGCTGAGGTTAAATACTCACAGTTTGAACCTAGAAGAAACTGCTATCTGAAAATAGGGAACTGGGAACTGTGAACAAGGAAATGGAAAGAAACTACCATATTAGTTTTGTTTTATATATTTTGGTTGTCCAGGGAATCCTGATTAAGCTGCATTTGGGCCCTAACAGGGAGGCTTATAGTACTCAAAAAGGCAGACCATGAGCTTTTGCTAATAAGCCTGTCTGGGACAAATCTGTGAACCAAACTGGGGTTTACTGCAACTTCCACACAGGCTATTGGTGACAAAGATACTGCTCTTCCACTGAGGATATCCAGGTAAGATTTTCCTTCCACCCAAAAACTTTCTAGTGCTACCTACCACTCTCACAGGTTCTCTGAACATGCAAGTGCAGCTGTAGCACAATCCTCACTGCAGGATTGTCATAGGTTAGCCTGGAGAAATTCCAGACACCCCACGATATCATATTCTTAAGAGGAGAATGAAGGAAGTACATGGCAAAAACAGGCTCCAAAGCTTAAAAGAGTAAAATATATTTATTACCTAACAAGCTAAAAGTAAGAAAAGAATAATGATAATAAAGATATTAAGGCAAATCTCCAAACACCACCCTCTCTTTCCAATACATCCCAACCTTTCTCACTGATCATGCAAAGGGACATAAAACATGAGATTTTGATCTTTTTCATTAAGAGTTCTTATTGATGACCTCAATAGGAATCTGATGCTGTCCATCTTGCCACTTCACTCCCAGAGTACAATCATGTATTCACAAAAATAAAGGCAATGCTTACATGGAAATATCAAATTTCTGAAGTCCACTTGCACTAGACTCCTCACTTGCTGGGTAGCAGGTGCTGTATCACCTCATGTGAGGGAGAGTGGCTGTGATGCCAGGCTGCACTCGAGGATGTGAGACTATTGGAAACACGAGAACAGCCCTTCCCAAAGCCTTCGTCTCCTGTAAGCCCCTCTCCTACTGCCACTCTGGATAGGAGAGACTGGTCAGAATATGCCCATGTGGGAACAGAGCCATGGCACTCATGTGAGGGAAAGAGACACAAGTAAGGCAGAGGCCAGCTTGCCAAGTCACACCTGGATTGTGACAGGTTTGAACAGTAACACTAAATCTAGATTTAATGGCTTTTAAACTTCTTTTTCATGTTGGAAGTTAGTCACCAAAAACTAACAGGAAAGTTCAGCACACACAGCCAACTTTCTAAGCAAACAGCAACTCTTTAGCACCTGCAGCTTGACAGCTACAAGGAGAGAGCAGTGTACAGCACACAGTATATACTTATGGGGGTTGAGAAATGCTTTTGTCTAAGTGGATACTGAAAACACAGTCACCTTCTAGCACAGGGCTGGTGCATAGGAACTGATAAGAACACTCCCCTCTGTGCTCAAAGGGGAGTCCACAACTCTGGAAGGTGGCAACTGTGTTTGAGTGAATCTTGACTATGTTAAAAGGGGGTGAGGGGGAGGAAAATGCTCTTGGAGAGGTTTATGAGACTTYGCCCCATAAACTGAGACTTCACGGTGAAAATATGTATTTAGGGAGCATTTAAAACTCAATTTACATAAAATCACAATGATTTTTTTWAATGTCTGTTATAGGCCAATTAAATTCTTTATGCAAACATCTCCAAATTCAAACAGAGTTGATCTGGGACRTTCAGAGCATGATTAGATATATTCCCCTTGAGGTCTTTTTCTGAAACACCCAAATCTGTATCTCTAACTAGTGTTGTAACCAAGACAAAAGCGAATCACCAACATTTGAACAATGCCCTCAAATTATCCCCATGTGCATCAGTTTACCCTTCAATCCATGCCCAGCCATTTAACTCAGAGAGGAAGGCAGACTGCGCACCAAAAATGAGTCTCAATACAACTTCAGGCTATGCAATGGCTGGATTTATAGTGGCAGAGGGCTCAAGTTAAAAGTCTAGGTTCTTATAGTCTCTGGCTGGGCCATACAAAGCCGGCATCACCAGTGTGGTCCTACCCTCTGAATCCTAGGTGCAATTTCCCCCTTTGAGAAGGCAAAGTCTCTGGTAGAAGTTGCTTTGGAGAGGGCTGGAGACAAACTTCATTTGTGTCACATACAAAGCGTTTGAAACCAAGTGGTGCACAACCAGCCCGTTTGGGGACAAAATAAGAAGCAGGTGACAAGTTGTTCCAGTCAGCTTCAACATCTGCAAGCTGAGTGCCCAGCTAATCTGTGTGAACATTTCCTGCTACTACCCTGACTTCAACCTCCCCRGCCCCCTGCTTTAGTTCACCAGCGGGTTACGTCTTTCTTTCCGATACCAGTTCTGCAGACGGGGAAACAGGCCGTAGCGGCATCCTTAAGGTCAGGGACACGGATGCGAGGCGAGTTCTGTCAAGTCCCCATGTCCCAACGACCGGGTCCTTTTCAACTCGCGGGCAGAAAGAGCCCTCCGAGCTGGCAGTTTCCTGTCAACCTTGAGCCTCCTCGCAAGCCCCGGTGCAGCTCCGGGCGGGTGGCTGTGCCCGGACCCCGCCTCGGAGGGAGGCAGGCACACGGATCCGGGCTGCACGTCGGTGCTGGCCCCGACGCGCTTGTGGTGGGAGAGCCAGACCTGAGAGGGGCTGGCCTCTGGCAGATGATTGACACCAAACTGGGTGAGGTTTCATGTTTAAAGGAAAAAAAAGAAAAAGGAAAGAAAAAGGGCGAGCGCAGGGGAGGGGGTGACTGTGGGAAGGGGGAGAAGGAACTACTGTAAGAGTAAGAAAGTCCTGCCCAGCTGTTTGCGAAGTTTAAGATTTCCTGTTTCCCCTGCAGCGCCGAAGTGAAGTTTTCAGTGAGTCACCCGCGGTCCCGAGCAGCGGAGCGGCGCAGCCCCGCTCCCCGCCAGCCCCGCCACCGCCGCCGCGGCCTCCCCGCCGCCCCCGCGCCCCGCCCGCGGCTCGCCGGCCGCGCCGATCCGGCTCCGCGATGACTCCCCGGCTGCCGAGGAGCCTGCGGCGGCTGCTGCTGCGCCTTTCCCTCTGGGTCCTCATGGGCAGCTCGGTGCCCGCTCTGCTGCGGGGTAAGTGCGCGCCGGCCCGCGCTGCCGCTTGACAGCTGCGGGGGCCGGGGGCAGCCGCGGAGCGGGGCGGGAGCGGGCGGGAGCCGGGGGACAGGCGCCCGCCGCGGGAGGCGGGGGACACGGTTGCTAAGAAAGTTTTGAGGCTGGAAACGTTTCGGGAGGGGTGAGCGTGTTTGTTGATGGCCCTGCGGAAGAGTAAGCGGGGAAGAAAGARCTGGGAATCTCAGGGTTTGGCGGCCAAAGCTGAGGTCCGTCCGTGGAGGGAAGAGGGGGGAGAAAGGGGCGGATTTGGCAGGAAATCAGTAGGGTCTGCTCGGGCCGGTGGAGCCCGGAGAGGGCATCTGTGGAGCTGCCTGCTGTCGCCGGGGGAACGGCTGCCGGCCCTGCCCGCATTTGCTACGGCAGCTCCCGCACCTGGTGCCGGCCCGCACCGTGCGCAGGGGCACGGGATGAGCCGGGCCGGGGGCGCCGCGGCCCCTCCGGAGCGCGCCCCGGCCGCAGGCACCGCCGCTCGCTCCGGCTGGGGACCGGCTGTCCCTGCACAGCCACGGGCACGGCGCTGGACGGTGCCTCGGGTAGCGCTCAGAGCCAGGGCCTGTGCGTGGCCACAGAGCCCGCTGCTGCGTGGGTCTGCACTTGGTTACCGAAAACTTGGGTTCCGTGTGAGTTTCTGCCAAGAGCGGAGTTCAGCCGTGGCTGTGAGCGGTCGGACTGAAAAGTGCTCATTCCTGTAGCACTGACTGCGCGTGTTGTGTGACTCCCTTTTAATGACACTTTACAATCCTTACTCTGCTTTTACCAAGACATCCTTAGATATGTTTTTTGAGGCTGTGGCTTGCAGTACCCTTTATATAATAATTTATAATGTACTGTGATCTTAAAGTTCTGCTGCAAAAAGAAGGTTCCTGCCCTGAGGAGCTTTCCATCTCCATCCTACCAGTAGTTACTCGCATCTGTGAATTAACATCATTAACATCTGTGAATTGTAATCTCAAGATTAGGCCCTAAATCGTGTTGCAGCACCACTGGCAAACCTAAAAAGAGAACACCGGCTTGCAGCAAACTGCATCCGAAACACTTTTGAACAGTCAAGTAGATTTCTGAGATGTGTTGAGTTAGCACATCTGGTTTTAGTCTTCAGATAAGGTGTGTAGACACCTGGGCTTCTACAAACTTTGTTCTGGGCCCTCTGATTCTCTGTTGTGGTCCATTCATTGTCAATAGTGATCCCAAATTTTGGCTGAAACATAATAACATAAAGTAGATAACTCTTGCATAGCTACCGCCATTAGCTATGTGCAGTTATTAATAACTTCATGCTTCGTTAACAGCCCTGTCAAAGTCAACAGGTTTTGCATACCTGCAAAGTTACTCATGAAAGCTTAGGGCAGAAATAAAAAACAGTGTAAGAATAAGACACTATGGTTTCTTACGGCTCAAAATTACATTATTATAAATTTGAGGTGTGCAGCTTCCTGTTAATTTTTGATTTTTTTTTATTATTTTTCATTAATATAAATCATACTTAACTAGTGATGGCTTTTATTTTGACCCCTGCCCCAAATTTTTGCAGATTCCCATCACAAAAAGCTTTAAATGGAAAAGCTCCACTTTTGTTAATCTTGTGTTATTTATTATTATACTTTTTTTTTCACTCAGTTATAGACAGTCTCAAACTACAGGTAGATTTTTAAAAGTGGGCATGGCTCGAGTTTTTTCTTCTTTCTTGCCATAGATCCAGTAAGAAAAAAGAACATAAACTGGTTAATATTCAGCATTTTTCATATTTGTCTTCATCTACACCCTAAAATGACTAAAACTGCATAGACCTGTTGTCAGATAATCTATCCTATAGCTCCAAAAGTTTTTTTAATAATAACCATAGGATTCTATTGTACATATGATGGAAAGAGTTTGTCATAAAGCAACAGTTCTGTGGGGCAGAAAGTGTGAGATTTGGATGTTGGTAGTTATTTGGCATCAGAATGAAAACTAGAGCTGCCAAATGCTTAGGGGGAAACAAAACAGAAAAGAAAAAGAAAAGCGGGTGGGGGGCAACTGACTTTGTAATAACTCAACAGTACAGTGAGGTTGAAAAAAGGAGAGATATCAGTCTCAGAAGACCTCAGTTCCCAAGTGGGCCTCCTAACTAGCTGGCTGGTTAATAAAGCACCAGCAGCAAAATATTAGACAAGAATGGCATGGTCCCATAAAGATTTTGGACAAACCCACAAATTCATGAACAAGTTCAATAGGAATGATCTCCTTTGAAAAAGATTCTCTCATGTCCTCCACTACACACAAGTAATTGAAGTTTGTTTCCATAGAGGAAAGGGACAAGTTGTGATTTCTTTGAATGATTGTGAATGTTATATTGAGCATTTAATCAATAAATGGCAGTGCAAAGCAGCAGTTGCCCACATAAGAAATTGATGCTAATGTTCCAAGTGAATACCAATTTGTAATTTATCTTTGGGTTATTATAACCAAAAATGCGTTTCTTGGAATGATCCGTGTAATAATTGTTCATCTCTGAACATCAGGAACTTAATTTTTCAATTCGGTCAATCTCTATTTGCATTATTGTCTCATTTTTTTTAAAGACATATCATACTTGGTTAATTTTATAGTGTGAAAATCAAATTTAGAGCTTCACATATTTGCAAGAGGGAAGTAGGGCAACAAACATCTTGTAACGTGATGGAACATGTTTGTAACATGATTGAGTCAAAAATACATTCCTGCCCCCCATTAAAAATGGCAATTTTCCAGGTATTTCGGGAGGGAAGTGGGGATATATGAGATATTATTGTGTTTTCTTCTATTTTTGGGGTATCCTTGAATTCTAAGGCTTTTATACCYAGCACTTTGAAAAACATGTTTATTTACTTGCTATTTTTAGTTCCTTGGCATTAACAAACTTCTCTAATATTCAGGTGGTGAATTCCATATCAGAATGGTTTCTATTAAAAAATTATGAGCCAGATCTTAAGCTGCTGCAAATGAATATCGTTCCATTAGCATTAGTAGAATTACAGAGTTATAGCAGGTTTCCTGAAACAGTTTCAAAAGTAATTTCTAAAAAAGGGCAGTGGAATAATTCAGAGTTTTTCATATTCATAATATGTTTTCACTTATAAACACTTACCGTTATATAACCTACATTTAGCCAAACAACATTGCTTCAAGGTRAAATACTCCTTTCTGGGATGAATTGTTACCGTTTCAAAGATGCAGTGTCCTATCATGGTGCCTGATAAAAGTTGTCATTGTGACAAGGTTAACTCCAAACATAGGAGCAAATATGGTGTCAGGCTCTTACCAGAAGGAAAATTCCCTCATGGTTTGGTTTGTGGGGGTTTTTATGGGTTTGTTTTTATCAAAGGCTTTTAGAAAGCAGTTGCTCTTTTGAGGGGAGAAAAAAAAGAGCATAGTATCGCTGTAGCACCAGTTGTTGGAGTTTCCGATGCTTATATTTCCTCTGCAAGATATTTTTAAAGTGATATTTTTTGCATTTATGGCATAGGAACTTTTTTCTCAGTGATGTATGTGTATGCTCTATGTACTTTGCTAGCATTCACTGTCACTTCTCTACCTCAGAAGAGCTGTGCCTTACTTTCAGTATTGCCAAAATGAGCAAAACCAGATGGTTGGGCCCAATCTGTTACCCTTGGATCTTGCATAACAGGGTGCGTTTGTACAGATTTTGATCTGAAAGTGGTTCGTGCAGTCTCCACGCTGACTGGCGTGGCTACAGTGGAGCATTGGTGGCACAGTGAAAGGCAAGGCTTCCAGCCGCCTTTGTGGGCCTGGGATCAGCAGAACGGAACCGAGTTGCTACTGTCCTGATTTGCCCACAGTTCCCACAGCCCTCCTGGTGCCTGGTGAGCAGAGGAATGAAAGGATGTCCTGGGGCGTGTGGGAGACCAGAGAATCATCTCTGCCACATAGGAGCCTTTTGACTCAGGGGAAATACCCAGGTAGGCCCATCCCAGGGACATTAGATAGTTCGTATTTGGTAAAATTGACTAAGATATCAACCAGTCTGTGGAGATGTTGGAGAGTACAAGGGATTTCCAGCACAAAGTAGTGGAGAGCCAGTCCTGATATGAAAAAGTTGGCTGGGTCCTAGTATAAGGGATTTAGTGATGAGATTTTTTACTTAGTAGGTCTTTAGCCTTAAATTTTGTTAGTGTTAGAGGGTTTTTTTTCCTTTTTTTTTCCTACAAGATAATGGGAACTGTTTTTTAAACCCTTATAATCAAGAATAAAATAAGAGGTGATGAAAAAATACTTGTGCTTTTCTATGAACTCTTATTCTGGAAGGTTAAAATAGACTAAAATAAATCAGRAAGAGTGTCTTGGGTTTGACAGGCAAAGTCCTTTTGAAGTTTAACTCCACTGGCAGGTGTATTAGGAAACTGTGGAGAAACTTCTTACTACAGGGGATAGATTGCTTTTACAGCAAGGAGTGGACATACACACTGGGACAGGGCAAACGCCTCTGTAAGCAATGAGTTGATACTAAACGTTTGCAGAATTGGGTTCTCAGTGGCCCAGCTAAGTCTTCAACAGTTGTTTTTCACATTATGTCTTCATTCTGGCGTAATGACAGAGCAGCAGCACTGGCATTGGTTGAGTACAAGCTTTTATATCCTACTGCCGGAAAGAACACAGATTTAGTTGTGTACAGATGTTTCAGGTAAGATATGGAAGGAGAGCAAACTACTTCAAACCCCATCCACCGATGAAATCTCATCCAGAGTAGTAGTTAGAACTAACAAATCTCACCAGGAGTTACTTAATTCTATTTCTGCTGGTGACAGCATTCTCATCATTTGTTTGTGTCCACTAGCTTCTAGGGATTTAAGCAGAACTTAAATTGAAGCATGTATTGAGGGCTCTGCCCTGCAGTTCATATGGACTAATGTCCATCTGTTTGCATTCCTGGAAAGTTTTAGCAACTGTTTTAGATTTTAAGAAACAATAAGATTAGCAGTGTCAGGGGAAATACTARTTGCTGATTTGTCCATGTTTGTGCATATTTTTATTAATATGCCATTTCCTTGCTCTTTCTTTTGCTTTTGTAGTTGTTTTGTGAATGCCATTGTAGTTGTTACAGCTGGAATTACCTGTSCTTTCTTTCAAATGGGTTTTAAAGCCTTTTCACCTCTGGGAAGATCATCTCAGGAAGAAGTAGTTTTCCTTTGCTCAAACAACTGGTATTTAGCAAGAACTTCCTGCTGGCATTCATCCCTGGGTTAAGCTGGTTGGAATTAGAGCTGGTTGAGAGTTTTTGACACTGTTTTTCATGGGAAAATGCTGATTTGTCAAAACTGAAACAATTTGTGGAAATGTACCAGTTTCCATTAAACTTTCATCAGGAAACCCTTCTTTTTTTTTTTCTTTTTTTCTTCCATAGTCCTCGGTGGAATTTCTGATATAGAAAGACAGAGAAATAATCATTAATCAATAATTAGAATAATCACTGGTCAGTGGAAGAAAGGCAGGATTAAGTCCGTGGTTTGACTCACAGAATGTACATTTGAAACTGGAGCTCCCCCTATCCACTCTCCCCAGGATATTGGAGGGCTGTCACTTCTCACTGGGCATGCATGTACAGACATCCCCATACCCACCACCTCAAATGATTTTGGTTTCACTCTGTTGTGAATATGAAAATGTATGAAATGTTGAAGCACTTTGTGGGGCAAGAAAAACATTTTCCTAACAGTGTTTTTAAGGTTGACCTGTAACCATGTGTTCATTTGCTCCTTATTGGGTGGGAATGGCAGTGCTCTGAATGGCTGATGTCTTCTAGTCTTTGTTTCATGTCATAATAACAAGCTGGATTCAGAAATTTCTGTCATGCAAAGGAACCGCAATTTTGAATATTAACAATCCTGGTAGACGGATTCCAGGATTCCAGTTCTCTGCTCACCCAGAGTAGTATTTTGGCAAAAATTTGACTGAAATTAATAGAATTCAGGAACAGATASAACAGTCTGCTTCCTCACACTTAAAGCATCCTTCAGTTTACAACCCAGGAGTCACATCCCTACAGTGACACCTGGGATTAACACTGTGCCTTTGAAATTGCAATCTGAAACCAGAGGTATTAGAAAGCTATCTTCTATTTCCTACTATCTTCTCTTCATGCCTAAGGACTTCAGCCCACACTGTCAAAGAAACCATTGCCCAGTTCTGCAAGCAGATACCTGAGGTTTTAAGGTAAAAAAGAAAGATTTATCCGGCAGCCAAAGCTGTAAGTTCAGCCAGTGATTTGAAAGTCACGCCACATTCTTTATAGTTTGTTTATAGTTACCAGTAACACAAGTTTTGAAAGATCACCTCTGCCCTCTGTGCAGCTGATCAGTTCCTCCAAAACATTGCATTGGTATACCCGTGGGCTTCATTTAATGCAGCTTTTGAGCTCAGTTAAAAAAACTGGTCTATGCAGGGGACATTAGAAAATCTGTATTTGTTCCCAAGGTCATGGTAGCTCTGTCAGGGCTTAGAGAATTCCTTCTGTTAGAAAAGCAAGTGAATTTGAGCAGTACACCCAGAGAGCAGTGGGAAGGTCTCACACTTTTATTCCTCGGAGGAACATTTTCCAAGTAAAGGCCCAAGCGTGGTTCTTACATGCCTGGGCCACTTTAACAGGTCTCCTTAAAAACTAGCATTGTGCAAGTGGAACGCATGCAGCCAGACTGTCAGCTGGCATAAATCAGCTTCCTCTGTTGAAGGCAAGGAACCTGCCCTGATTTATACCAGCTGGCAGAATCTGGCCACAGAATAAATAATAGGCAACTGTATGTTATGAGGCTGTAATTCCCTCGAGGGGGCTTTTGTGGTATCAGTCTTACAGGAGCCAGAGTGATCTGGTTCTCTTTCTTGGAGCTAAAGAATAATCTGACTGCAGTTTTTTGAAGTCCTCAGAACATCGGGAATGGGAGATTTCAGGCAGTCAAGGGAAAGAGAATACTTCCAAACTGCTTGTAAGGTATCATTAAGGATTTTTGCCTAGGAAGAGTCAAGGTAGGGAATTTGGGGAGATGCAGATGAATTGACTTGGGTTAGGTAGTCCCAAAARAAGATAAATATGTAAGAAGGATGATTTCTCATCAAGACCAGGCCTTTCCATTGTAAACACTTGTGTACATTTCCTAAGATGTATGAAAACTGAAGCTCCCTCATCACTGATAAGCTTCTAGTGCTGGTGTAGTTAATAAGGAAGAAAAGTGGAGAATGGGAGATGAGGGCTGAAGGACAAATGCTTCCTTAGCTTGTGGGTGTGTTTTTTAATTTGGTTTAACATTTTACCCGGAAGGATCACAAGTGAGCTGGAACTCATTTTATTGAGTTAGGGGGTTTRGTTAGATTTACCAAGTGTTGACCTGTAGTTCTCCTGGGTCTAAATATTTTAGATGTGAGATGCAGGTGAGCCACCTCCCTCCAGTTTTAATCCTGCTAAGGATTCTGCAGCCCAGAAGTTCATCATGCATGTACATCACCTGTTGGCATGGTTTGATGGTGCCTGGGGCTTTTGGATGATAATGTGGCAATTTTGTAGATTTCATCTCACTAACTAATATAAGCACATCTTTAATGTTGCTGTACAAGAGGCTGAACTTTGAAGCAGACCACAGATGATTACTAATGGGTTATCACTTTGGTTATTTTCAGGGAAGCAAGCAGAAGTACTTATCCAGGATTCTTGTGTGTCTCAAGATACTGATCTGGTCTGATCTCTGAGTCTAATTAGTAGCTTAGATACTACTGACGACTCGTTTTATAAAGATGCAGTACAACAGTGGTTTGGATAGCACAGCTTTGGCAACAATTTAAGAAAATGCTTAGTGCTCAAAGGGAGATTACATTTCTTACCATTTTGGCTGCACATCTGGTTTTAGTGTTACCTGGCTCTCCTGACCARCTTCCGTATGCTTTGGGAGCTTTGTGGCTGGAGCAAACGTGAAGTCATAGTTACATCAGGACTCAGCGTACCTTCAAGTGCTGCAGGACAGTAGTGTGTGTCAATAGCTTCTGGCCACTGAAGTGCATGCTTGGGGAAATAGGACAGATGTAACTACGTCTTTTTCCCTTCCCATTTTTTTCCTCCAACTGTCTAGTCTATGAAAACATTCCTTCATGACGCAGTTAGTATCCACTGTGCAAATTATGCGCCACCTGGGATGCTCCGCTCTCAGCTCTGTAGCTGTCTTAGGCTTTCCTGTAGCATGACTGGGTAGTGATTTCAGGGTGTCCCATTCTTCTTGAGAAACTTATAGAAAAGGTGGAGAAAGTAAAGAAATAAATCTTCATGTATTTCACTAGTGGGAAGAATTTCATGAGATTTTGAAAACTTTTGAATGGATTTGTCAATCTGCAATCGGGAACCAATGGTGATTTCAAGAGAAGAGCTCCCATTTGCAGGTGGTGGTTGATCTTTTATTCCCTTTGACCGGTTCTGCCCACAGGCATGCACCAATTACCCTTCTCATTTTTCTCTGGCATACAAGGAGATCTGGGATTCTGCAGTGACCGTACTGTGGCGGTAGGCCAGCTACCCTGCTGTGTACCTTCTGCCTCCCCGCAGCTCCCATTACCAATTGTCATGGTTGCCTTGCCTCCTTTTCCTACAGTGTTTAGAACTTTTGCCCTGAAAGAGGGAGACCTATGGTCGTGTCACTCCTCAGCTTGAGAGTACCTAAACTCCATCAGTGAAGGGCTCTGGGATGAAGGATCCTTGCTGGCTGAACGGGGGAAGGCTTTAAAGGCAGCACTTTGCAGAGAAAGGGTTGACATGTGTGTGGGTGGTCCCCCAAAGCATGTCACAGGAGAAGAAAGCCTGTTCCCTGATGGATTCATTCATTATTCCAGCCCCTGCAGGGTGACTGATATTCTCTCCAGGGAGTTCACAGCACAACAAAGAGACACTTTACATACAGAATCTTTTTTCCTTTCTAAACTGAAAACAACCGTTTCTCATCCTCATGAAAAGATCAGAGGGGACCATGTAATAGTCATGACTTCGTAAGCCTCTTTATTTAAGCTTTCACGAAGTAACTAGGTCAGCAATACATGCTTCTGGGCTATTGAATTTCCCTTCTCCCCCTCAGACTATTCTTCCATTTCCTCACCAACTTTACCACAAGGGAATGCCTTAAGTCAAAAATCTGGGAAGCTGATCCTTTTATTGCATTTGTAGTATTCTCATCTGTTGAGTACAGTGCCAGGCCATGAGCCTTTCAGAGCTATCATAACCCAAGTTTGCATGTAAACAGGAATACCACACTGTCTGGTTGTAACTAAAGCCATATCTGCTCTCTCTTTTTGCTCTGGATAATAGATATAGGAAGACATTCAGCAGGAAGAGATTGGTAAACTATTCTGGAAAAGAAAATAAAACCAAAACATGTTTCTTTATTTTTGTTTTTCTATCTCCATCAACTTCTTGCTCACACACTCCTTAATTCTCACATTTTATGCTTTTGCCTTAAGGTTTCTCTCTGGCTGGGGGGTTTGCTGTTCCCACTTTTCCCTGAGGCCACACTGGTATGGTGAATATTTATCAGTGCAAGAAGTGCAGCCTAGGGCTTCTTGTACATATGGGTCCCCTGCCTTAAATGTGTGTGAAGGAAAATAAAACTGTGGTTCCAACTAAATCACCAGTGTTCAGGAACTGGGGTTCAGAATGAAGACTTGGCCACATCCCATTGAGTTGTTTAAAAAAATATTCACTTGACCCTAAAAGAAAGATTTCAAAGTATCTGTATTAGCTCCTCCTATACAGACTGAGGTGATTCGAGGCTCCTTCTTTTGCATGGGAGAAGGAGATGAGATTTGTTGGTGACTTAAAACTAAGAACAACTTTTGCATCTTGGCCTATGCTTAAAGCAATGAGTTAGGAAATGAGAAGCCTCTTGGTCTCTGAAGACCTGAACACAGATCTCCATCTTCCCATGATTTCATCCATTGTATTTTTGATGCCACCATTAAACTTCAGTACAGTTATATTTATTAGTATTCCCACAGTTTCAACTAGTGTTGCTTAACATGTGGCAAAAAATAATGCAATGATACGTTAATTACAGTTTCTATAGACAATTACAGAACTTGTGGGAAATGAACAGAGATTGTTTCAACACTTTCTATTGTGATTGGGAAACTGAGGTTCAAAGAGAGTCATAACCACTGTTCTTTTTCAACAGAAATTCTGGATTAAAGCCTTTACAGCATCCAGAAATTTTCATCAGTCTCAAACAYCCTGTCGAGTTCAATAAGATTTAAGCACTTTTTTCTTCATGTGAGGAGTTTGGTGGAAGCATTGGTAACTTGCTTCTCATTGACCATTTAAGGCCTAAGTCTTCCCTCAGTTTTTCACAGATACATTGTTCATGGTTCAGCTAATTTGCACATTCCCTAACTTTTGTTCTGGTGATTTGTAGTATAATTATCAGGCATGTACCTGCTGGTGGTTTGAAGTCAGAAATTTATTGGCCTTCTCATGGGTGAAGGTGGGTAGCAAATGCTAGAAGCAAACCACTAATTATTTGAAGTATCTTACCCTTGAAAGTTAATGACAAGGCACATTTACCACTATCATAACCACATGCCTAGAAATAGAAAACACTGACACCTGCTTATCCAAGCTGTTGCTTAGCATGAGTAGTTCAGCTACCCATACAGTCATCACTTTTCCCTTTAAAAGGTGGATTTTGATTTAAGTTTCCATTTTGTGCTTTTGAAATAGGGATATGGTTTGCTTTTACCAGGGCATCAATTTCTGCTCTATTGTCCTCAGGCCTGCAGTGGGTAAGGAAGGAGGAGGTACTGTTGGTTTAGGGAACCATGCTGTCTTTTTAGCATTTTCAGATAAGAGTTTAATGTTAATGGTTGCCTGCTTTTTCAGAATGAGGGACTGTTTTGGTTTTGAGCATATGAAGAACAAAAGAATTAGGAATAGTACCTACAGCTACTGTTCTCTGGCTGGATACAGTTTTGGTCAGATATGCAGGCACTTTGCCATGCCTTTTTAAGATGCCACACATAACATAAACACCGTTAAGTGGGATCACTTGCCTCAAGGCAAAGGTAAGGTAGTGCAACCTAGCTAAATCTGCTCTGCCAGAACACTTAGCTGTGGCTAGGAGAGCTCACGTGGAAGTTTGTCACAGTTAGCTGAAGGAAAATAAGGTGTTAAGCTGTGCTAACTTGATATTTTAGACTCTGGGGGGGGAGGATATTATAAAAAGTGAACAAACATCCGTTCCAACAAATGAAAGCTGTAGGTGAGTGAAACCAACCCAGACACAAGGTGTGGATTTTTAACAAACAGGATACTTTCATTATTAGAGTACTGCCAAGGGATGTGATGGACTTTCCAATGCGAATCTCTAAATTAAGACAGGGTTTGGCTTGTTAAACATATACCCTGGTAGGTTAGGGCTTTGCAAAACTAGCTGAGTGGTATGGTTTCACTTGCAGCAGGCCAGACTGAGAATAGAGTCATAGAGGTCTTGTAAGCTTTGAATCTGTGATGCAGCAGGTTACCACCACCAGGCTGATATCACTCGTGTCCCTCTCAGAATTAGGAATAGCATCTCCAGAAGTAACAAAACAGTTAAGCTACTCCGCTAACTGATGTTGTACAGGGATATTTCAAATATGCATGAGTTATAAAATTTTACATCCAAGGAATTAAAAATATGTCTCTATTGCTATGGAGCACTTTCCTCTGGTATAGCCTAAGCTATTACTGTGTTTGGAAAGCTCAGAATTGTTTTGCTTTATGAGAACACTTTTAAAAACATACTGTGTTCTACATGAGTGCAGTATTTGTGAAAAATGCCAAAGTGACAGCTTTAGAGAATGAGCTGCCCATGTCACTAAACAGTTACACCAGAAACCATAACAAAGCATGTAACTGGCTCTTGGTGTTTAAAGGGATGCTGARTGGTTCAGCTGCTATAACCATGTTATGCACAGCCTTCTCAATGACAGTTGTTGAAATAGTATTTTCATGACATAATTATTAGTCCACTTGGCATTTGATTTAAATGATCAAGGCATTTCATAGAATCCCTTAGACATCCTGCAGACTCTTACTGATTTCTACAGTTGAATAAGTGCCTTCCAGATGAAGGATGATGGTGACCAATATCCAGAAACATTTGATGACTCTAAAATATTAAACATCAACGAGTATAATTTGACATAGCAACACTCAGAAATCACAGCATCTGCTGAAGATCTTATCCTATTAAATTTAACTAATATATGTGACAGTAAACATCTTCTGTCCTGCAGTAGCAGGAACATTATGTAGTAGTAGAGGAAYATTATGCAGTGCCAGAAATGAACTGCACCATTAAAAAATTTATGAAGTGTCGTCATATTTTTCTTTTCACAATTCTCAGTTGTTAAAAAAATGGTTGAAGTAATTGGATGAAGTTTAAGATATTCAGATGAAAATTTAGAGGCAGTGGTAGGTTCTGAGCTGCTGCTTGATACCCTTGCTCTTGTGCTTCTGTCTTATCTCTTCCCAGCTTTCTCTTAATAGAAGGAATTGTTTTGTAGAGGCTTAAATCAGTTTTTTCTTTGCAATGTTTCTTCTAAACAAGCTTGTAAGTGTGTATGCTGTCTTGGAGGCCTGGTGAAAGATTATGGTCTTAAGAATGACTAAAGATATAGCTGGAGGACTGAAATAGTGGATTTACAGTAATGACTACTATATAAAGCAACTAGGAGGGGAAAACCCTGGAAATCCAGCTCCCTGTGTACATTTCAAATTTACAATTATATTCTGCCTCATCATAAATAAAGTGTAAGAGCCTGCAGTCCCTCACTCATCTTCAGGCAGGTAGACTAAACATTTTAGACTGGCAAGTCCCTTCCTACTGAGCAGCACCTAATGTGGGAATGTCTTCCCCCKGCGTGGGAATGTCTTCCCCCTACATTGTAATGCAAGCCCTGCTGGGGGCTGGCTGCTGCAAGCATTGAGTAATGTATCGATGGAATGARAAGTGTTGTATTCCTACATGTAGGTTTTTAGTGTCCACGGTTAATTTTTTTGATGTGGGTGCTTACCTGCTGGACCATGCACTCATATAGAAGCTATCGTCCTTAAAATACTCAGTTTTATAGTACAGTGAACGAATTCTTTGCATGTGATTTAGAAATAATGGCAAAGATAAGGACTTTTCAGTCAAGTTTCAAGAGATGTATTTAGGAGTGAAAGACCTATTTATTTCAGAATGGCTGGTTTCACTCAAGGCTTTTATTTTCCTTTAAGCCCAGTAAAATTTCAACCTCAAATAGAAATGAAGGAACTGATTATTCTTTCCCTTATTGCAGCAGGATGGTATTGCCAGCTAGTGATTCACAGTCTCAAAGGTAACTGGAGGGAGTCATTTGCAAATGCATTAAAAGGAAGAGCTAATACCCGGAGGATATGAGAGCAAATTCACCTTTGGCAGACAAAGGAGGTGTCGCTTTGTTGAGAGAGATAGTTCTTTACCAAGAAATCTGATAATTCTGTAACATCATGCCACAGCAGTAAGATCTCTGCAACAGAAGTCAGAAAAAGAAAGCTTTCCTAAGGTCGAATATCATTAGAAGTATGTGGGTTTATGCATATGCCCTTTTCTCAATACTCAGTATATATAATTCCCATTAATAGTTGTGGAAGTTAGATGCATCTATCAAGATAGCATGTCCCCAGGGTATTGAATTCTATTATTCCGCTTCTTTGCATGTAACTTGACAGAGACAAATATAACCATTCAAGCTACTGAATTTGAGAAGGATGTGTATTTTTGAATCAAATCTATTCAAAGTGATTCTACTCCTAAGAGATTACATTTGTGTCTAACTGTCCTCTGACTTACTATTTTAGCTGAGCTGATGGATTATGAAAGAAAGTAATTTCTTTTTAATACTGTTTTCCTGAATCTGTCATTCAAAACTTGCTGTGTGGGGACAGAATGGTTCATAAACATTATTTTCCTGAAGGAAAATGGCTTCTCACAGTAAAAAGGAGCTCTGAGCAGAGCTTCCGCATAAACATGTTTGCCCATCAGTAACTGACAGAGGAGCCTCTGTGTGTGTTAAGGATGTGGACTTGTTAAATGAGACTTCTTATTTGGAAACAGTTTTTCAGATAGACTAGGAAGGATGGATTCTATTCAGGTCTAGAGAAAGAAATTGCATAGGATTCTGTTTTACCAGAATCTGTAGATTATATTGTACTCTAGYACCATAATAGCATTCTCTAGTCAGAGGATGTGCCTTAACTTAAATTCCAGATCTCTCAAATATTACTCAAGTTCAGAGATCTTAAAAAAGCTAAATAAAATCAGATCTTTTATGCTACTTACATTAGTAAGTTGTCTTTTTATATTAAGCTTAAACCAAAATCCCCCAGTCTAAAATTGTGACTACAATTTTTGCATGCTTAACATCCTTGGGTTTGTTTTGTTTCCTTATTTGTTTGTTTATGGCTGGGAGGGACAGATAGTGGCAGTGGCACTTAAAAAAATTCCACTAATATCCTCCTTTTATCTGGAAAAACAAATATTTATAAATCCCTCTGAATCATGTAACTGTGTAACGATTGCAAGTTTGAAAGCACAGTTGTCTGGTTAATCCATTTAAATGCTTATTTTGATTGGGCAGCTGTGAGTCTTTGTGTGCACACAGCTTCTCCTCATACTTACTGGAGTGTTTCAAAATACTATGGAAATTCTGGTTTGGTTCAGTAGCAACCGGTGTACACACATAAAGTTTTCTATTGTACAAGACAGAGACTCTCGCCATGCAGACCTCATCCTTGCTTAAGATGGCCTTAAGAGCTGYGGCTGAAGCCCTTTTGCTCAGTCACTTTCAATCCTGGCTGTATAGGTTCCTGAGATCATGTTAAAAGAATGTGGGTTCTGGTTCGAGGCACAAAGCATCCCCTAATTCATGGCTCGAACATGCCCYGGCAGTTGACACAAAAGCTGCACTTGTGAAGGGCCAATGCAGAGGCTACATATGGGGAGCTGTGGAAAAAGAGTGAGGAACTTCTGTTGGAATTCCTCTGCTTAGGTGAAATTAAAACACTGAATGGCAGGCCTGCAATTTATGTGCTCCAAACCATTGTAAATAAAATTGTATATAAAAATAAAAAGCCATTGTATATAAAATCTTTTTATGTCTTATGCTACTTCTGCCCCTTGCGCTTCATAATTCTGAAGTACTTCCTACTTATAAATGTGACAGTTAAACTGATATTTGAACAGATGCAGCCCATTTCAATTACTGTGTTATATTTTAAGATTGCTTTTGATATACTTTTTTTTAAATCCAAGATCCATTATTTAGGTTTGGCTTTGTTTGACTAAAGTTTTGTTCCTTTGTCCACAGGCTGTTGATTCCAGTTAAGAGAAAAGGAATTGTAGTCAGAATCAGGATCTTTGAAATCAGAGATACAAGGTGCAGTTCAGCAAAAGTTTCGGAACAAAAGGTGAAACTTTTGTCTGGGTTTACAGAGTGTTTTCCCAGACTAGTGGTAAATGTTCACCAGACTTTTCCCCTAAACAAAGCAGAATTGGGGTGTTCACATTACAGAACTGCAGCAAAATCAGATGTTTCATGTCAGATAGAGGATATATGTGCTTCACATACTCTCTGTCGCTTTTGTATCATTCCTCTTGAAAAAGTTATATTCTAAAAACAAGACTGCTTTGACTCTTTCAGCATCCTGTGAAGAGGAGGCATCTGATAGGTCTCTGTACTGCTGAGGAAACAGTCACAGGGAGTAGTACCTGTCTTCTCAGACAGTTCCCATAAATGTTAACTGATTTGAGACACAAAAGTCCTTTTTCTATACTTGAAAGTCAAAAAAACCTCCAATCTACTTTCATAGTGGCTTTAAACAGCTCTGAGGCCTGAGGTACTTCTGCAGAAACATCAGTCCTTGGAGTGCTCCCCAAAGTGTCATAACCCATGCAGATGAGTCCTAGGCAAGTCCCATCTGCCCGTGCAGTGATGATGCCTAGCAGAAAAGACTAACTGCAGACCCCCTGTTTCCCCTCCTGAAAGGGCTGTGACATCTCCTGTCTCAGGGCACTTAACGTTTGAAAGCAGACTGTGGATTGGAGAGAGCAGCAGACAGCAGGTCCCCCATGTCCCTGCCACATTTGGGCAGCCTGACCTTGTCCCAGAAGTAACTGTGCAGCCATAGATCCACAGGGACTTTTCTCTGCCCTCAGCAGTGCTACTGCAGCTGAAGTATGCAGTTTTGCATTACCGCAGCTGTGGGTTGCCGCTCCTCATACCACATTCTTTATTGTGTTTGTGTTGTCAGATAGACGTCTAGACTGGAGAACTCTTCTGGGTCAAGCTGGCCTTTGGAGGGGGAGGGAGGTGTGGTAAGGTGCGGTCTGATTCCTCTGGGAGGGAGGAGAAAGTGCAGTGAGGGGTGTGAACAAATAAGGAGCAGAGGAGCATGAGATGTTGTTCGCAAAACTCTTTGTGCAGATATTTCTCTATGGCCTCACTAAAGAGAAGGGGGAAAAGGGAAGGTCTTTTGTATTTGCAATGTTTAAGAAACAAATTCGTTATTTTTCTTAAAATGGTCTGAGGATTTCTCCATGAGGCAGACAATTGTTTTTCCCAAGGTATGTTGTTCCCTTGCATCAAAAAGGAACAGCRTTAAAAAAAAGATGTCAGAAGATGTGTGTGAGTGTGAGCAGGCCTCTGCAGTGGCATCCCCAAAGCAGGGATCTGCGGAGGGCTCTGTAAAGCTGTTTGTGGCAGGAGCCTTTCAAGGGAGAAGATGGGCATGGCCTTCTGACTTCTAAACCTGTCAGGAAAGTGTGTGTCAGTAGTTTTTAGGGGATACTAGTAAAGCAAATAAAAATGAGAATTAAAAGCATAAAATGGCAAATAGAGGAGTGATACTTTTTCTGATTCACCAAACAACCTAGTTGTATCAAAGGGAACCTGTGGGAATCAGATGTAACTTTGAATTTCCTGTTTTGTATGATTTGTCACAGTCTTTATGTCTGTGCTTCATTTTCACTACTTTAAAAAGCAAGCAAAAGTCTTCCCCCAAACTAACGTATTTCGTAACCTTTCCTGGAGGTTTTTCTCTGAAACCAGAAAGGGTTTGCAAGTGCCTACCAGTCTCCTGAGTGAATAAACAGTATTAATAAACATCTGCCCACCTGTATTAACTCTTTGCATGGCACAGCAGCATCTAGGTATTATTTACGCAGTTTCCTTTGTTTTAGTTATCTTAATATGTTCTTTTGAATACGCTAGAAGACATACATTTGGCAAGAGTTTTAGCTGTAGCAAGGGTTAACTTTAGTGAGAGTTAGCTGTAGTTTCAGGAGGAAGATTTGGCTTTTTGCCACCTGAGTTTCTGCAGCTGCCAGTGTAGAGAACGGTCTTTAAATAATTTCCCTTTTGCATTTGGAAGAGGTGATTTTCTGCTGTCTCTCGAGCCTTCCTTATTACTGTTGAAAATGCTGCAGTTAGATAATCAGTAAGGTGAAAGCTTTTTTCACATACAGAATTCAGACCTCTTGAGCTTATAGTTGATTTAAGAGTAATTGARTAAAACACAACAACTTTGTGTGTGGTAATTCTCAATTTTGACACTGACTAGACTTGTTCCTAATACAACCTGTACTGAGGTAAATCAGCTTTAAAAGGATTTGATGATCCACATGAAAACTCTAAGACCTCCACCCCTTTAATTTAATGCATTCAACTCATGTGATGGTGTGTGTATGCCAGGCCAGCACTTAGTTACTTGAAACCATTTGGAAAGTTAGGCATGACGAGGCCTTACACTAAATATGAGTAAAGCCCTGTAAGAGTGTCATTTGTGAGTGTTTGGCCAAGCAAGTGTGTTACTATTTTTGATTTCTGTGTGTCTTTGGTGGTGCAGTGGTCTGTGGGAGCTGAGGACAGGGCTCCATCTGCACAGCGTGCTCTGGTGTCACAGTGGTGAGCCGGCACAACAGTTGTCTTTGTAAGGGAGAAATAGGAGCTGTACCCATGTCCGCACCGACTCTGTCCATCACAAGTACCACAACTGCAATTCCCCATGGGAAGGATGGCAGGGTTTGGCAATACAGCATAGCAGGAAGCTCCTAACACTTTTGAAATCAGCCTCTGCCTGTATCTTTTGCTTGTGTCTTTTGCCATGGATCCTGGTTTGTTCTACTGCTGAGAAGTTTAGCAGAAGATACAGTTGCTTACCCAAAGACATAGACTTCAAAACTTCTCTGCCTTCCTCCCACCTGTAGCCTGTCCCACAAGGACGCACCTAAAAAGGCAGACAAGATTGCGTTTGCATTAAGCAGGTAGCCGAAGACAGACATTTAGGACTGCTTGTAAGTAAGAAAGCGATGCCTTCAGATAAGCAGCACTTAAGAATATGATTAATTTTTTTTGTGATCTCATGGGCTTCTCAATTTGCATGTGACACTGAGCACATTCAGTAGACTTGCAGATAAACTGAAGTTCCAGGATGTGTCTCTGTGGACTAGTTCACAGCTAATAGAAATAACTCAGCCATAACATTATTAGCAAATGTTCTAAAGTTCTGTACCACTTGTACTGGGTGGACTTCTGCATTTTGCTGTTGGAAACTTGTAGTTTAATAATTAGACCCTTGAAAACGGGGTCAAATGACTTTTTAAGGTGGATGTTCCTCATTACTTTTGTAGGAAGAGACATAAAGGGAAGAAATATAAATTAAGCTTTTGGAGGGAATATGTGCCTCTATCAGGACAAATGGAGAATTAAGAGCCCTATCATATTTTGAAGTAGGCTGGTGGTGGTGGTGGTGTGACTGTTGAGGGAGCTGGAGTGGAGAGAAGGATGTTACTATAAACAGGCTTTCTTAACTGGCTGAAGGAAGAGAAACTCCATTCAACCTGCTTAGAAGATACAATTGCATGGTTTTGTACTGGTGAGGTTCTCTAGCAGAGAGTGGAGGCACATTTGTGTTTTTCTGAGTCAGAATTGTTACTAATTATGTATGTTTTAAATATTGGGGGAGGTCTTCCACAGAAACTCATTTGTCATGAACAAATACCACAGGAATAACTGTATTATGCTTGAATGACTGCTGTCTATTTTCAGACCATATAAGTTGGAAAAATAATATTTGTACAAAGCTGAAGTGTTTATACTCTTTCAGCTCTATTTCAAGTGAAGTAATGGCAGCTTTCACTGAGCAGATGAGAATACAAAAGGACGTGTAGATGCAGGATATGCTTCTTAGTGCACAGGTCAGAATTAGTTATGCAAATGTCAGTTCTGAACCATGAGTCATTCCTATTCCAACAAAGCAGGAAAGCTGTTTTTGCTAATCTTGCAAACCAGATGAGCACTGCTGTACTTGACGTCCACTGTATGTCTGAAGTCACAGAAGGGTTAACCACCAAAGACAGCTTCCAGTAAATTTCAAACTTAATGCATTATGCAGAAAAAAACCTAGACCCTGTAGTCATAATTGACTACAATAAATTGGACTTCGTGTTATATCACATATGGTTCTCCAGTGCTGTGTGGTGTTTACCAGCTGTGGTAGGGAGGCTGCGGGTTAAAGTCAGGAGAAAATGAAATGTCCATTTAAGTGCCCTATGGGAAGCCATCATTTAGATTTTTTTCAGCCTCTTTGCCCGGAGACAGTGTTCTTTTGTTCTGCCTACCATGGAGTGTTAAACAGTGGCCAGAAAATGTGGGAGAGAGAGCTGCAAGTTAAAAATCCTCAGGTGAAAATCCATCTCATTATTTGAGGCATCACAATAATGTTTTCAGAATGTGTTCACACTTCTATTGTAAGTGCTGAGCTGGAGTCTCCTCTCACCTGCACTGCTTTCAGTCGGGAGTCACAGCAGCGAGCTCTATTCTTAGGCATGTTTGAGGCGCTGCCGTGCCCTATACCAGAGAGAAGAGCCTAGCCGCTGATTAAAACTGCTAATGATTGCTCATCTTGGAAATAGGGGATAAAAATAGTGTTATTTTAATGCTTTAAATACAAAAATGAATTTTATCTTCAGGATCTCCAGCTTGGTATGCTGTTCCCTCTGTTATTTTCTCTGGTTGTGTCCCTTCCCCCAGCTCCTGCCAGATTTGATTCTGTGTCTGTGTCAATGCCTGCAGCAATCCCTAAAGCAAAGTTTTCCCAGTTTCACTTGCTGTTAAAAGCCAGGCACCTCTACTGCAGAAGTGAGTTAAATGAAGTTTTCCAACTCCTGCTCCTTTTTTTTTGTCTTCTCCCTCTGCATATACCTTCCCCTGTGCCTTGCCTGCTGGTAGGTGGGAAGTGGTGGTTTCCCAAATTCAGTGCAGTTCATCAGTGCCCTTCCTGCTGTGAACCAGTTCTTCTTTGACCTTCCTTCAGCTGGGGGTGGCCAAACTGCTGCTGGCCGGGTCTAGTTGGCCAGCATGGCTTACCTAGTCTCTGCCCTTTTCTTTCCTATCAGACTTCTCAGTCATGGCTGAAGAGTAGGTCATACCTCACACAAACCTGAGGGTGCGAAAAGCCTGTGGGCCCCACAAAATCATTCTTTTCMGCCAGCTCACAGTGGTTGCTTTGTTGTCAGATGGGTTTCAGGACTGTACGTGTGTCTTGTTGCATTTCCAGTTGTATTTTTGTCATCTAATAGATGCGACTTGCATTTTTTTCATATGATGTGCAAAAGCCATTACAGGACAGGGGAGAGCCATGACATGCATCTCCTCCAAGTAGTTCGGAAAGTAGTGTGTTCAAACAAGTTCTTTTTGGTTTTACCCTTTGCTGAGCCCCTAAGTTTGCAAAAGTGCAATCAGTACACTTAAAGGCATGACTTTAAGTACTGACTAAGACAGCTGTTGTGCTCCCTGGTAGTCAGTGATCTGTGACTACATATGATAAAGATCGAGGCTGAGACATTCTGCAAAACAATCCAAAGGAATGTGGTTTTCTGGAGTTCTGCCACAGGGATAGTTAAACATTCATGGAACCTGTTTTCCTCTGACATATTTTAGTTGTACATAAAAGATAGCTCATGTTTGGCCTTACAGAAACTGTCTCAGCACTCTCGATAATCATTGTTGTTAATCTTAATAGAAACAGTCACAAAATCATAAAAGTCCTGTACCCATGGTAATCCTGCTGTGGTAACTTGCATTTGAGATAAAGGACTGCACCTAAAGCGGTGTCCAAGACAGTGTGAACGTGGTGAGCTCATACTCACGTGGCGAATATAGGAGTATGTACCAGAGTGACATTCCATTTCAGCTCAGATGGCATTAAGCATAGAATTGGCAGCTGCAACTGAAAAATTGAAAACACATATTTCATAGGGTTAGCCCAAAGGTGTTATGATGGGAGTTGCTAGGTGATCTGCAGTGTTGCCAGCTCCTGTGATTTTATGATGAGTAATACAATACAGCTATTTTTCTTGAAGATCAACCTACTGGATTTCTATGATTTATTTTCTTTTTATCTTTTCATTCTTTTAGTTAGACAGTAATTGCAACCCTCTTGCTTATGACCAAAGTTTCAAAACATGTCTCAAAAAGCACTCTTAAGAGTACAGCCAGCAATGGCAAATAATGGAGAACCCAGCACTTGTTTTTTTGGTTGCTTGGGGCTTTTTTGTTGGTTGTRTTTTTTCCCTTCCTATATTTCCATGATCTGTCTGGCTAGTCTTGTGATTTTGTAACTCATGATTTTTTTTATCTTTAGGATTGATTATGTTTCTGTCTTCACTTCCTTGTGTTACCACACTGAACATAATCAGTATGATTAAGAATGGCCATCAGGATATACATCCAGGTCGTAAAAGCAAAGCTCAGATCATGCCTTTTCCTTGACTCTTCACTCCTGCAATTAGTTCATCAATATTTGTAAGGCAAAGAATGTGCTTTTGAACCATCACCTCTCTACTTTAATGAAGCTGGCAGTGTCTCCATAACTATCATAACTCCTCTGAGGTTGTAGAATATGTACTGGGGATGGTAGTCAAAACAGAAATCATGCTGTGCTTGGTACTGTTCCTGGCAAAACTTAATGCCTTTCAATTGGATGAGAAGGTAATACAGTTTGGATGTTCTTCATAGCTGCTACTGTGCTTTCCAAACACTGATATATGATGTCATGGAGCTGTGCTCTTCAGGAGAACAAGGACAATCTGCATCAAGACTCTCTGATAAAGGCATTGTCCTCCTTGCAGATTTCCATGATTTAGTGGAGTGAAATCTTAAATTAAAGTCTCCCATCAGGTGGAATTATTTCACAGCAGCTGAGTAGCTGAGTTCCCATCCCAACATCTCTCTCAGCATTTTTGTTTTTTAAGGGATGGGATCTGCCTGCTATTTTATAAGTATACATGTGCCAGAGACACTGGATGAGAGAATAGAAGTGCAGTGACAGGATTTTACAAGACAGGAGTAAGGGAAACTGGCTGCTGTTTCTGAAATGCGTCCTAAGACATAAAAAGTTTTCCGGTGTAGATATTTCCAAAAAGACAACATGTTGGTTTGGTCTTTATTTAAATGTTGTTAGCTTGTGAGAATTCTGTAATGATACTAAAAAATAAGAGGAAAGTAAACTACAGTCTTAGGCCTCAATGGAAGTTACACATCTACAAACAACTTCAAGTCAGTCAGTAGATTATGGGTGAGGTGTCCTGTTTATAATGTCCCTAGAAATCATAAATAAAGATGTGAACCATAGAGTAGAAGTGTCCTGCAAGCCTGGCTCCACCAGAATTCACGTGTGGACATTTCTTATGTGACTGCACTAGTGTCTCTTCCATGATATCCAGCCCACATGTTGGCTTGCATGTTCCATGCATTTTAACCACGGTGACTGATCTCTGCTGAACTGGTTGGCTGAAAGCTTCATAGCCAAGAAACCGCAGTCTTTTGTTTGGAGCCCTCTCCATGGACAAAGAAGCAAGGAAAGCTAGAATTAAGCTTCCTGTAGAAGTCAAAATAAGAAAACTAACATTAGAGAGTGGATGTCAAATTCAAATTTTAGGAGACAAGCAGGCATTCTAGGATGGCTTCCTTCACCTGTGCAAATCCGTGATTTCTCTGTTGACTTTTTCATTATATCCACTTTTTTTTTTCATGCGAAATCAAAGGTTGCTTCTGTCGACAACGTTCAAGTGACTTTGGTTGTATTAACAGGAGAAAATCTTGAGGAGTTGGCTCATGTGGCAGGAAGTGTGCAGCAGGATAGTCAGATATTTTTAGAGAAGATCATTTATGTGACTGCAAGAAGAGGAGCAGTCTTGCCAGTTCTGAACCACTCCTTGCTTGTGGGCCCCTCAGGGAACGAGCGAATATACTTTCCTAGGGAAGAATTCTACCAATTTGTCATCTCCAGGCAGGATTTTGTTGATTAAAGATAGGTGTGAGTTCATGTGACTTGGAAGGAGACCCATCTTTTCAGGATTTCTAAGTCTTCAGTCTAGTAGCAGGCTGTGATCAAAGAATGATGTTGAGCTTCATATATGACTCCAGATTTTCCCTCAGGCGATTTGCAGAGTTTGGTTTCAGCATCAGATAGAAAAAAGTCAAAGGTGGCTTTAGTTTGGAACTAGATGGGTTATCACAGTGGGCAAGGCCAAGCTGTAGTAACAAACAACACCTGCTAGAGCATCATGACAGTATTAGGGAAGGTGAACTGCAGTCTCASTTTAAATCAAATGTTGAAGCATGGAATAAAACTTGTCCACCTGAGCAGTTTATCCAATACTTTGAACTGCCAGAGGCCTGAATAGAGAGTCACTGAACTGTCAGCCTCTGTTAGAAGAATTTCGGGGAGAAAATACAAGTGTAGTCAGTTCTGGAATTCTCAAAAACCCATTAGCTTTTGACAGTAATTTAACCTGATCAGAAATTACCTGGCCCTAACTGCCCAACCTTTTGCTAGTGAGTAAGGCCCACCTTAAGAGACGTAAGGTTTGTGACCTTACAGTGGACTGCTGCTTTCCAGATGGCACTTTTTTTTTTTTTTTAAATCAAGTTGTTTAGTTTGGAGATCCCTCCTTGGAAGAGGTCCAAACATATTTTCATCCATTTGTTCCGGTGGGTGAGCCTTGGCAGAACCTGGCACAGCTGGGGACGGCATAGGAACCAAGCCCTTTCTCTCAACAAATATAATGTGCTTGAAACAGTTTACCTAAGGAGCCACCTTCATGTGGCCTTTGGCTGCAGTGCTGTGGGCGCTGGAGGGAACTGAGTCATGTTTATGGCAGAGGCATCCATCGCGCCACAGCTGCCCAGTGAAACACAGAGCCATGTGAGCTCAGAGCTGAAAGCAGTGTAGATGCAACTGAAGTCTTTGCAGTTTGAGCAGCAGATGTCTTCCCCCTGTGCTCAGCTGTGAGACGCTTGGCACCCTGACACAAGTTTCCTGTGTAAATTTGAGTCACTTGATATCTCCCTCAGTATTTGTCTCTATTGTTCTTCCGGGCTTTTAGGACCATAGATTGATTGTTTCTTTCTGGGTAGAGGGACACTCCCTCAGTATGAGGTTGTTTCAATCATTACTGCAACCTAGTTAAGTTAGTAAAGCTGTAAGTTTCTCTCCAGCATGTGGTAAGTAAGAGGTACCATCCAGAAGACATCTACGCTTTGCCATAATGATGATTATATTAACACATGTTTCATAGAAAACTAGATTCAAGACCTTTTGATTTCCTTCCACACCTACTTCAGTGAGGCTTTGTTTCTCTGCATGGCGTCTGGGAGTTGTTGCAACAGATATAATTGAAAACAAGAAATATTTACCTGGGTCTTAAAATTCTGCCAGCCCTTAATATACTGCCAACGTTCTCCACCCATGTAAGTGCCCCYAGTATGACAAATGGAGTGACACGCTTCCCTTGTAAGAGAGAAGTAGCAATGTTTATGGATATAAAACAGGGTTGTATCAAAGTTTGACAGTAAACGTGACAGTGTTTTAACAAGCTTTGATGGCAAGGTACACTTGACTATTTACTGCATAGAGGACAAGGTGAGACAAAACTGTCAGAGAGACCCTCCTGTTGAGTCATGAGGTTCAGAAAGGATCCCCAAGCATTCTAAACCTGTTTCTGAGGGAGTTTCTAGGTGCGACTGGATCCAAACCTAGTTCCAGGCTAGGAACTTAAATCTAAAGGGTTATATCTGCACACGCAATCCTTTATCTCACTTAGCTAAGATTTCCAAGTTTCAGCATGCTTATTCCCAATTCACTTACTGAGTATTTGATGCAATAAAGATTCTCTCAACCTCGAGGAGCAACCTCAAGAGGCATCCCTGTTCAAGGGGAGATCCTGGCATGCAGCCCACTGCCATGCAGGAGAGCTCAGCAGACCCTGGGCTGTTCCCTGTTTATGGAGTAACATGATTGACTTTCAGTAATTTGCATGCCAGCTGTATTTTGGTTGGCGCATGCTCAACTAGCCCTCAGCTGCTGAATAAGTTTTATGGCCCTCAGCTATTGTGTTGTTATCTGTCTTCCCAGAGTCAACTTAAGCCGGGTGCAGCCCTCACAACCACCTCTGTTAGCTCTTGCTTAAGCCAAAAGCAGGGGGGAGCGCACTGCCACACCCAGCGAGCTCATCTTAACCATCCCCTCTGTGTAGGATCTTCTATACCATTAAAACCATTGGGAGTTTTGCCACTGATTACAAGACCAGAGACCTTAGATCAGTACGAGAGCATGCTAGTGATGAGAAGGATGTGTGACTTGGATAAGAGGGAAGACTTTTCTCTCAGTCCCTCACAATGGTTCAGAAATCCATTGAAAATGTTAGCAAGAGGCCCTTTTATTTCCTCCTGGAAAAATCATGTATATTTATTTCCTGTAATAAAATAGTCTAATGGTAGTAAAGAGTAAAGTTCTAGAAGGAAAAAATTGATTTCTCAGCTAATTGAGTAGAGAGGGGGAAATTACAAATCCCTGGTTGCCTATTACTGGTTGACTGGCAACATTTGGCCACAGAAAGCAATATGAGCACGGTTTTAACACGCAGGTGGCTACAAGAGAAGGGCTGTGCTGCATGTAGGCCCAGTATCTCCTTAAAGTGGTTCAACCTACTTTTCCAATTACATTGCAAAGTGAGTCAGACTGAAACTGTTGTTGATTGTCCGCTCCATTTCAGATAGTTGCATATTCGTTTTAGCTTTAGAAAGAAATTTGTGTCAGCATTTTCTGTTCCTTGTAGTTACACTGGCTTTTCAAAATAGTTTTTGAGCTAAAATTACGTTTCCTGAAGTTCATACACTGGTACAAAAAAAATCTCTTTTCTTACTGCTGCCACACTGAAGCAGATGGTGAGTACTAAGACTCGGAAGCAGTTAGCAAGTATTTATTCAGTTTCTGGATGCAGAAAAGTAGCTGGTGGGTCAAAGTAGACATCTACAAGACAGACTGACATTGCAAGTTAGTTTGAGTTCAGGTCTCCTGGGGTTAGCCCAGTAAGACTCCTGTTATAGATTACATGAGCTGCACAGATGCCCTATTGCATTTCTAGCTTGGGTTTCACCCACAACCTCTGGCAGACCATCTACCTTAACCTGAAAGTGAGTTCCAGCTCTGTGTTTTTATGTGCGAACAGTAATCAAATTAGGGATGACACCTAGGTTATGCCTTAGGTTAGTAAAGACAAACTTGCGAAATTCATCATGGTCCACTTTATAATGATGTCACACACCTAGAGTGCATTCTCACTGTGGTACCCACAGTTACCTTGGCGCACAGACCGTGACGCGGTGTTATACGTGGGGACGRATATACTGCCTGAGAGTGATGCAGATGGGTGAGTGCGGAGGAGTTATTTCAGTGCAAACTGCTCTTGGAAAAAGCTTGATTCTGCAAATTACAAAGCAACTTTTGCTCCCTCTGAAGTCAATAGAAGTTCGTTTTGCTTTTCAAATACACTTTGATTAACCTGGTCTTGACACCGTGGCACTTGCCTTTTTGTGAAGAAAATTGGTAGCTGTGAAAGATCAAAGATTTTCTTATTTAAGGTGGGAGGAAATGTTTGCTACTGATGAAAACCTTATCTTCATAATAAGCAATAATGCAATCTGATAATCTACCATTATTGAGTTTCCTTCTCTTTTTTTTTTTCTTAAGCTGAGTTTACATCACCTGTAGACAGAAATAAGGAAAATGGATTGAAAATGTCAAATCTATGCAAATTTTGTGACATTAAAGTAACAACCTGCACAAACCAACATCACTGCAAGAGCAACTGCAACATCACTTCTATCTGTGAGAAGACTAGTGAAGTCTGTGTTGCTATATGGTAAGTTATTTCTTCGTACGGGTGGGGATAGGAGCACACACGCGTTCATTTTCTTAGTACTTTCCTTGATTGCTCTGATATTCAGAATGTCCCTGCTACTTCACCAGGCTTTGCTCTCTTGCTTCCAACTCATATCTGTGCACAGCATACCAAGAACTGCTTGAGGTTAACAATTCTGATATGAAATGTTTTGGGGACTTTTTTTTTCCTTCTMAAACAGTTCTGTTCAAGCTTGTGCTGTTATTGGAAAAGAGGCATGGTTTTGTACAAACCATTAAACTGTATCCACCCACAGCACTCAAGAGCAGAAAGAGATTTGAGGCTCAAGAGAGGATTGTGGTGACATTTGCTGAAGAAAGGCAATTCTTTCTCAGGTTTCAGGTGAACTAGATTATGTAGATTTATCACAACAGGTTTATTGCCATGTGTAGGTAGAAATACTTATTGGGAAAAAATTTCTGTGTGGGTAGAGACTTTGATGTAGGCATGATGCTTTTTATATAGCCTATGTCTAGGTTCAAAGAAATCAAGAGTTTATGAAAATGAGTTGTAATACTTTGTTAGGATTTATTGGCTTTAAGCTTTTGTTCCAGTCTAAAAACTGAGGGTTTGCCCTTCCATAAATAGGAATCTAATCCTCCCAAAGAAAACCAGAAATRCTATTAATGGGTTCATAAGTGGACAAAGGGAACAGAACTGAGTGTTTGCAGCATTGCTACTGATTCAGGAAAATAATCAGAACCACTTAGAGAGGGACGTAACTAATTCATTTGCTGAGGGATTAGTTGTGTCCATTGACTTTAAGAGGTGTTCAGCATAATTGGAAGTAGCACTTCAGTTCAGGATCAGTCCACTGCTACTTGTCCTGTGCTTCTTTAGTAAGTCACCAGTGTCTATTATTGCCATAAAAAGGGGCTGTTGTACAATTTAAGATACATTCTGGATTTTTCGTGACCATTTATCCGAAAGGCAAGTAAGCTGAAAACTGTGAAGTGCGTTTTGCCTTTGCTTCTTTTGTCGTTAAAATAAAATCTATGGACCAGGACAAACCACAGGAATATGGTCCAGATTATCAGCTGTAAATATTTCGCCAACTGTGAGGCAACTCTAACTTGCATCAGTTTTATGATTGGTATTGGGGTGCGGATTTTTTTGGTTGGCTGAGGTTTTTTTAAAATATAAGGATAACTCCTTCAGTGCACAAATTGTACTGATTGTAGGCTTCAAAAGCAAAATAAAAAGGCCAACTCACTAGAAATTCCTCAGATTTTGAGGAAATAATTCAGTTTTTATCATAATTTCCCACAGATTTTTACTGTCTGCTCAGTGACCACAAAAACCAAAAGTATGTTCTGAAGTTCACAGCAGTTCATTGAGCATTAGCTTGAATAATTCTGAGTGAGATTTTCAGAGGCACTCTTCTGAGCTTAGTGGAAATATGATACAGGAATAGCTGTGCCATCGTACAAATGCAAGGAGCCCAGACACAGCCAAATTTACCCCATTCAGGAAAGACAGAGAAGAACATATGATGCTCTTTAAATGCCATTTATATTCTCAAAAGAGGCAAATTTTGGGCCGGCGCAGTCATGTCTGCTGCCTTTGTAAAATATTCCTTTTTTTATTTCAATTTTCTCCTTTTCATTTTTAGGAGACAGAATGATGAAAATGTGACATTAGAAACAATATGCCATGATCCCCAGAAAACACTGTATGGTCATGTTTTGGATGACTATAAATCAGACCAGTGTTTGATGAAGGAAAAGAAGGATGATGGGGGATTGATGTTCATGTGTTCCTGCACAGGTGAAGAATGCAATGATGTGCTCATTTTTACATCAGGTAGGTTTAATAATTTACCTTGCATTCCTACATTCCTTGCAAGTAATATTAACTGTGTTATACAAAGGTACTTTGGAATTGCATTTTGTGGGGGAAAACTTCTAGTGGCAGGAGCTATTTTGGTCTCTTTTGCATCTTGCAAAATCTCAACCTTTCTCTTCTGTGTTCAGAGAGTGTTTCTTCTGCCAGGATGTCCTCCTTTTGAAGTAAGTCGGATATTCAGCTAAGGACATTACACTTAAAAGCTGATGAAAGATTAAAGCAAGATGTTTACGGTTGTTCTGTTGACACACCAAAATGCAACACGTGCTAATTACATTATAAAATCTAAACTAGAGGCAAATGCCGTATTTAAGCTCTTACCTCTTCTAAAAGGCTGTATTGCCATAGTGTGTTACCTGCATATACAGATGTTACTGTAACCCGATAAGATGTGAATTTTAAGTCAGCTTCTCTTGTGTAACTGACCAAAAATTCTTCACTGAAAGAGTAATTGGGCACTGGAATAGGCTGCCCAGGGAGGTGGTGGAGTCACCATCCCTGGAGGTGTTTAAAAAAGGACTGGACATGGCACTCAGTGCCATGATTTAGTTGATGAGGTGGTGTTAGGTCATAGGTTGGACTTCATGATCTCAAAGGTCTTTTCCAACCTAGTTAATTCTGTGATTCTGTGATCTGCACCTGTTCTGTGGTGGGTGTGAAGTAGCTAGAAGGTTCCTTCACTGGGGGATATGTTAGCTCACATTTACTACGGCACAAGGAAGTGTATGTGAGTTCAGTTAAATGTGAGTATAGACCAAATCACAAGTGCATAACCTGTCCCCATTCTGCTTCATGAACGCTAATGTAGGCCACTGCAAATACAGTGAAGGCAGTGCAGCTGTGTACGGTGCTGGCTGTCCTCATGCTGCACACACAGATGTGCATGGGTGCACACACCCCCCTTGCTTTATTTTCTCCTGCCTGCTGGATCCCACAGTGATTCTTTTACTGAGACGAAGTCAGGTGTCTCACAGGCAAGACTGACGCCACCTGTGGAGAGCTTCGTGTGCACACACTTCTAAAGGAGTGTGGCACACCACACCCATCCAGAAAAGGATATAATTAAATCCTCCTTACCTGAGATAATGAAGGGTTGGAACACTGTTTCCACTCCTGGGAAACATGGTGTGCGACTGCACTGAGGTGGACATCTATGGGAGCAACTTGTAGCTCTCACTTCCTAGCCTCTAAGAAGGCTAACTAGTTTAGGTCACAAAACCACACCAAATTAGCCAAGAGCAAGCTAGCAAGTCTTTGCTTCCCTTGGCCCAGTCTATCCATTTCTGGTGCTACCCCTCATCCCCATCTTCCTTATCCCCTCCTCAAGCTTGATTTGAAACCAGACAACCTGACTGCTGATCCATGATTGTGTGACCAGCCCTTACTTGGGTGAGCTTTAAAGGATTTGGAGCATATACTGGTATTGATGTGAGCACAGGTGGTAGACACCAGGACCTAATTCTAACAGATTGCCTTGATTTTATTGAAGAGAATGTGCTCCCAGTGAAGAGATCTTACTCTGTGTCAGCTGCCTAGTGTTTTTGTACAACATAAACCACACCCTTGTGGATTTTGGCTAATTTGTTATGAATTGCACTGATAAATGTGTGTCTTCAATGTGTATGGTTGTGAAAACCATTCTAGAAATTCAACACCCAGTGCCTTCATTCCCATCGACTCTGCAGCCCCACTCACACTTTCAGAGCAACCTGAAAGGAGTAGTAGAAATTTAAACCCAGTCTTTTTACCCTAATTCCTTTCACTCTTCTGAGTGGAGCTTTTCCTTCTAGGTCACGTGCTGTAAGCACTCTAGGTGACTCATGAAAACCATGTGCTGCATTCATATGTGTTAAGTGAATAACTACAGATAAAAGTTAAAGTAATGTAAAACTTCACTTTGTAACATTTCCAGTTCATTCACAAACACAGGCATTAACTCCAGTCAGGAGGAGGGAGAATCGAGGCTTTGTCATTCCTTTTTTATTGTTGTGGATTAGTGTTGCTTTTGAATGAAAACAGCCCCTTTGGGTTGCTTGCCTGGTTAGCCATGGCAGGAAGACAAACGATTTTTACAGTATCAGACATGCGGTTTCCTGTCTGTGTTTAACTTTGAGCAGAACATCACAGCCAGCTGGTCCACAGCTCCTCCAGACAACTAGATAATAGCCTGTAATAATTTTGCCTTTGGAATGATTGTCATCCAGATCTATTCTGTACATTGTTCTTGCCTTTTTTTTCCTCTACATTTCTCGTACACCAGAACAAGATTTTTTTTGCGGTGGTTTTGCACATTCTGTAGTTTTAGAGGCAGACAAGAAAAAAGCCTGATAGAATGGTGATTTTAATCATTTATTAGCAGAAACTGAGATGATAAAAAAAATGTAATTTTTCACCTGTTAATCACAGCCTTTCCTTTTAAGCTATTGGTATAAATGACTAGTGTTCTACCTCTTCTTCCTGCATGCACACTTAAGACAGACCAGATCTAGTTTGTTTCTGATGCTTCTGAGGTAAGAAAGAAAATTGTGGGTAAGGCAACAAGTTCTAATTTCCACGGGAGGTTAGTCACTACATTCCAGTGATTCACAGCTGAGCTGTTACTGCTTATGGAAGAATTGGTTTATAGCACTGTTGGCTTGTATCAGTCTTGACTGTGAGGGGCAAATCTCCTGACTCCATTTTTAGACGCAAACATCTAAAGGTTTTGGGTATTGAAGGTGTTGTGACTCACCCAAGAGTGATTGTAGAAATGTTTGAAGTAGTTACATCCAAATCAAATGCCTGTTTCTTGCGTGGATTTTCATTTAAATTGCCAATCTGCAAAATAAACAAGACACAGTCAGACATGTGCCTAAACATGCCTGTAGTTCTGCTGTGTCAGGGGGCTGAACCTGATTCAGATCCTTGGTATTTCAGGCCACAGGCCGCTGGTGGAAATACTGTGTGCAGAATCACTCCAAACAATGTTCTGTAGTTCTTGGAGAAACAACATGCAGGAGATAGGTAACCATTGTAAATCTGACTACTCTTTGTTTATTTTTTAATCGCTCTCTTTTTTTGCCAAACAAAATTGTGGGTGACTGGCAAGCAGCTTACACCCCTGTGGTGGAAAAGTGCTTCTCACAGCAAAACTCAATGCCAATGTTGTAATTATTATTTATTCAAAAGTCTAATGTCAGTGTTACCAGAAGGCAAAGCCAGGGAGCAAAACCACTGGAAAAGATTAGCCCAAACTGGGGGTAAAAGACCTTGGTTGGCTAGAAGTTGACTGTGGCAGACAGAGGCCTGGTCCTTCTGTCATGGAAAAAATGAGCACAGGACTAGACTACCAGGGTTTTTTCCTCCCTGATGTCTGGTTGTGTCTGGTGGATCTTCTGCATCTTGCTTTACCTTCCTATACTTTGGTCTGAAGCAGATCTGTCTGTAGTTGTTTGCACAGTCCCAGTCCTCCCTTGATGTTTGGGCAGCTTTGTTCCTCAGTTTTCCCTTCACCACAACATCTCCCAGACTCTATTCATCAGCCAGTGCGAGCATGACAACTGCCTAACAAAGTTGGGTTTTATTAACAATCCTAAGTTTTTTGACTGAGGTCAAGGCTTGTTTACCCAAAGGGACCAAGCAGGACTGTGCCTTTTCCAGCCCCACATTTGACTCATTCTCCATGGACAGAGATGACCAGGTACTCATTGTAGACAAAAAAATGGGATTCCTGCATGACACTTAGTGCATGACCTACCTGCTGTGCCATGCGACTTCTTTCTCTTGTGCATCTCATTCAGACACAGTCATTCAGCAATATGCAAACCAGCGCTGGAGACTGCAAACAAGAAAGCAAATGCTTTAAGTACTGTTGTCGGTATACATGCAGTTGTTATCCTGAGCATCAAATTCAAATCCAAGCAATGATGCAGAGAACTCAAAATTTGGAAACAGGATTTTAACACAGCTCTGTTTGGTTTATAGTTGTTTCATTCTAATGGCTTACATGGTGGTAATTTTTTATCCTCACCTGTCTCTTGCCATGCTGTGCAGATCTCCATGCAGCTTGCAACCGAAGTGTCTGTGGGATTGTTCMAGTAGACTGTGTTTATTGCTAGTGTACTGCAAGATGAGGTCATTATTTTGGGCATTCCCACCACACCCAGATATGGGAGAAAGAAACCTTTAGCAGCAACAATGTATACAAATTCTGAATCATCCAAACAGTTGCCTTGAAATACCAAAACTTAAGTGAGAGAAATGATTGACAGGTCAACAAAAGTTTATGAGAATAATGCAGCTAGTTGGGGAAATTGTCGAGGGAGGAAGGGTGTTGTGCTGCTAACAATCTTCACATTGATCGTGGTTTTACAGAGTTGGATAATTGAGAGTGTAAGAGACATACGTATTTGATTAATCAGTTGTGACTGAGTCATTTGCCTGAATGAATTACAGCCTCTGGATTTGCGGTGCGTCAAGTGCTATGATTGCTCACTGTATATGTTTGTTACCTGGGAGAGCTGGTATTGTTCTGCTGCCTGAACCACCACAAGCATGCCTGTGTGATGCCTTGTCCTGTGCCCAGACTGCAGGAGATATGGATAATGTTTTAGAGTGTCCTTAACTTCGTATCTCTCATTTGTCTCTAACATGTTGTCCCTGTCTTTTCCTTTCTTTCTCTCCTCTTCCTCTCCTTACTAGAGTCAAAGTCTTAGTGATTTTACTTGGCTACATAGGAGGACCTCAGACTTAAGAGCAGACTTAAGATCTGTACACGGTCACCGGTCCGTAAATACTTATGTGATGAGTTGTTCGGTGCTCAAGAAACAGCAGAAGGGAGATGATTACAGCTGGACTGCTTCCAAGTGAATTTTAACAAAGGCTTTCATTAATCTCTTTTTCTGTTATCCAGCTAACATGTTCAGAAGGTAACTGTCTTCCAGCTGCCCCATAAAAGAGGTTAGTAACATTACACAGCGTTGCACAGAGCCTCTCACCACTTGTATATTGGCTTTGTTCTCTGTGTTTCCTCTTAGGTATTTGCAGGCACAAGAGTCCCACCCAGTGCCTGCAGCTGTGTGTAACCAAAGCAGAGGCTGTCTAATGCTGAACATCTGATTCACTTAATGGGATAGGAAGGAAATAGAATGAAAAGAGGCTAAAGAAGCCAAAATTTTGTTTTGCTCTGTATTATTTATATTGTTTGCTTCTTAGGAAAATAACCATGCTCAGTTACAGATTTGTGTAAAAACAAACTAGGCAGTGCTCTTCCAGTCTGGTTGGCATATTTGTTACAATTTGCATCACTTGAGAGCTTAATAAGTATGGGAATGTGGCCAACCTTTTATCAGGTTGTCATGGAAGAGACTTTAATAATTACAGACAGAAACAAACTGTAACTAACACTGGCAACATAATATTTTGGGAAAGGTTGGAGGGGTGAAACTCAGGCTGAGAATAAAAATAGTGGTTAATATGTGGCATCTGTTGGAACATATTGAAACTGGAGATATTGATTTGTTCCAGAAAACCACGAGCAAACAGCAGCAGACACCCAAGCTCTATAACTGAGCCATGTATCACAGAAACACAGTCACATCATGTAAAGTTAGAATATATTGGCTTTCATATTGCTGAGTAGGAAAGCTCAGCTATGAAAGTCGAAGTGTGTGAGGGATGCCATGTACACACAGTGAAGTGACCTGTTAGAATCAGAGAGATAGGAAGGGAATGCATCTAGGGGTGGGAGATTTTAAACAAATGGGTGCTGTGCCAGCAAACCAAGGAATTATACTTTCTAGCCAGCAGTGAGGGAATAAAAACAGCAACAAGCTATTTGTTCTGTCTTAGAGCTTAAGAGTTTCTTAAACCTCCTGGGTGCTGAATAGCATATTTGGCAATCAGTTGAAAAATGAAATTCTACTTACAATAGATGAAATATCCATTAGATCGTTGCTGCCGAGCCTTTTCGCTGAAGTAAGCCACCCAAAGGCAATCAAGTTGCCTTCCTCCCACCCCTGTGACTAAGATGCAGCCATTCCCATCAAGTGTCAGATGCATATATATGACTCTTCCAACATGTAACACGTATAACTGGGTCATGTAACTGGGGATTTTCCCTGGGCATTACAGAGGAGTCTTGAGTCCTGATCCCTTGGGTAGTCATGTGCCAAGGGCAAAGCTGCTGGCCCTCAGGGGAGAGCAGCAGTGGGTGTGCCACAGGTCTTCAAAATTGCTCATACTTTTGCCTTACTACCTTTCAGGAAGAGAGATAAGTGGTGGCACTGGGTGAGGATCTGCATTAAGTGCTCTGAGAGCTTCGTCTGGTTTGCCGGCCATTTGTTGACAGGAGAGCAACATTCAGTCAGCCAAATACCCAAAAGAGCAAGTGAATGAGTTCCCACACCTCTAAGTAAACCCCTAGGGCACAAAGTGCTGGAACCTGCACTTGGGTCACAACAACCCCATGCAATGCTGCAGGCTGAGGGAAGAGTGGCTGGAAGAAAGCTGCCTGGAGGAAAAGGACTTGGGGGTGCTGGTCAACAGCAGCTGAACATGAGCCAGAGTGTGCCCAGGTGGCCAAGAAGGCCAATGGCATCCTGGCTTGTATCAGAAAGAGTGGAGCCAGCAGGACCAGGGCAGTGATCATGCCCCTATGCTCAGCACTGGTAAGGACACACCTCAAATCCTGTATTCAGTTTTGGGCCCTTCACTTCGAGAAAGACATTGAGGTGCTGGAGAGAGTCCAGAGAAGGGCAGTGAAGCTGGGGAAGGGTCTGGAGCACAAATCCTATGAAGAGTGTCTGAGGGAGTTGGAGGTATTTAACCTGGAGCACAGGAGGCTCAGGGGGAACCCTTTTTGCTCTCTACAACTGCCTGAAAAGAGGTTGTAGCAAGGTAGGGACCAGCTTCTTCCCGCAAGTAAGAAGCAATGGAACAAGAGGAAATGGCTTCAAGTTGTACCAGGGAGGTTTAGATTGGATAGTTGGGAAAATTTCTTCATCAAAAGCATTGTTAAGCATTTGAACAGGTTGCCCAAGTAAATGGTTGAATGACCATCCCTGGAGGTATTTAAAAGACATGTAGATGTGGCACTTCAAGACACAGTTTACTGGTGGACTTGGCAGTGCTGGGTTAACAGTTGGACTTGATGATCTTAGAGGTCTTTTCCAACCTAAACGATTCTACAGCAGGCCAGGCAGACTGCCAGCTACCAGAGGCAGTGCCTCTCCAGGAGAGAGATACTGTTTTGGATAACCTGGTAATACCCTCTTCAGGCTAAAAGATGAAGACATACATACAGCTCAAGTACAAGTTACTGGCCTTGACAGACTTGGTTTACCTAGTCCAAAAAAACTCTTGTCAAATTCAGGAACTTGTTGAAGGAATTTAACCTTCAGGAAAATCTGCAAGAAATGCCAGGGTTTATTTGGCACTGGATAGCAAGAGAGAGCCACTCTGGTTTTAAAATCTAGTAATCTCTGTCTTCTGCCATCAGTTAGTTCAGCACAGAACTGAGGGAGGGGTGGAACTGATTTCTGGCACAACAAAACCATTAAATTAGAAAGAAAAATCATCTCCAGCAAGTATGAAAAATTACTATGTTTCCAAGAAACTATCATGAAAAAGAAATGCCGGTTAGTTTGAGGTGTGGCATTTGAATTTGATTACTACTAAGTATTTTGTGTCAAGATCATCCATTTTCCTACGGAAACACCCTCCACCCCCAGTAAAAAAGCTCCCTGCCCTGCATCCACAAAACCCCCAAAACAATGCCTGTAAAACTAGCAAAGTTTTTAAAAGTTGGATCAACTTTCAGACCACTTTTTTCCTCGAGACAGGGGTTTCAGGGAAAAGTATAGGAATGTCAGAAACAGAGTTTCTGTTTTGAAAATCAACATTTCCCATTGAAAAATATTTTGCTGAAGATTTCCAAGCCATTTTAATTCTAAAAAGACACTGAGCTACAGAATTTCATTCTCACTTAAGGATTCTTCGATAGAGATAAATTGAATTACCCCAAACAGCTGCTCAGAGTGAATTTCATTTCACTGAAAATGAAGCATTTTATGGACCTAGTTTTTATCCGGGAAGTACTAAAGAGGTGGTGTCGGAGACTGAAATGGTTCATGCCTTAAACATTGTTATGAAGGAGTTTTGCCCATCCTAGCAAAAACTGTATAAAGAAGCTACGACCACCGAAGTTGTGATCTGTCTCTGTCACTATCTTTCTGTCCTCCCACCTTATTTCTGTTTCTTTCTCTCTTTCTCTCTTTCTTTCTCTCTCTCTCTCTCTGTCTCGTATTTGCTGTTAAATAAAACCCATACTATTGACACTGGCATATGGTCTTGTTTGCACCTTAATTCAGGCAGAGGCCTTTCTAATAACTTTAAGAACCGGATCATACCATTATTCTGGCGCAGCGAGCAGGGTGGCATTCTCTCACCCGAAGTGCCTTTGACAGTAGCATGGTCTCCTCTGAGGGCATTATTTCATATGATTTCCTTCTGGAGGGACCCAGGGACTCCTAGGAATTTCGACACAGCTCTCTCTGAGCAGGTTGTGGAGGTTGAGGTCTCTTCTGTAGGGACTCGAACTCTCGGGAATTCTGTTGCAGCTTCCTCTGAGGAAGTTGTGGAGGTTATAGTCTCTTCTGTAGGGACACAGGAACTCCTAGGAGTTTCAATGCAGCCTTCTGTGAGGGGGTTGCGAAGGTTGAGGTCTCTTCTGTAGATTCTTGAACTCTTGGATATTCTGACGTAGCTTTCTCTGAGGGAGTTGTGACAATTGTGGTAAACGGATTTGGGGGTTTAGTTCCTTTTCACGTGGTTTGTTGTGGAGAACTGGCAGGTTTTGAGTCCCGAAGCCAATTCTGCAGCTCCTGTCTTGTGGAGAACCCCGCTGTTCGGAACACAACAGTTTGTTTTTAGTTGGAAAAAAAAAGCTAAAACAAGGTTTTGTTGTGGGGATTAGGGTTCCTTCTGTAAGAACTCTTAGAAATTTGAATGCAACTTCCTCTGTGGGGGCTGTAGGAAAACTTTGGGGGAAAATGACTGTCCTGGATGGCCAGTGTAAAGAAAATATTTTGTTATCCTTCCTTGGTTGATTTGTTAATCGCCCCTTTACCCCTGGGGTGGACCTGGTGCAAGAAAATCGGGATAGGGAGCAATTTGTTACTAAAAAAGGCTTCACATAGAGCTTTGGAATGCAAATGAGGGTGGATTTTATGGGAAGAACAGTGGGATGTAGACTCCGTAACATTCTCTGAAATAGGAGTTGGGAGAATGTGAACAAAGCTGTTCTGATTAAAAGCAAAATGTAACATTTACATTGAAATCTTGCAACAGGGAAGCTGAATTAAAAGTGGAGAGGGTCAGCAAACTGCTGCTGGAACAGTGCCATGTATGGCTACTGAAATATTAAAATCTGGTCATAAATCAGGCAAAATTGAAATCCAGTCAATACCGATGCAGTGGGATGCTGAGAAGCTGGGTAAACGGCAAAAAGTTAAAATCACTGGAGTAAACAGAACAAATGTTATCAGTGAAATTAATAAGGTTAATTCATTGCTCCAGGGCAACACAAGCAGTGCAGCAAGCGCTTCATGAAGTAAAAGTTTAAACTTCATCTAAGTGAAACAACTTGATTCACTAAGGCATATTTTGCCTAGGAAGGTTTTCTTGTTTCCTGTTTTTAGGAATCTAGCATCCCTGCACTGAAGCGATGAAAATGAAGTTCAGGAGTACAGGAATCTGCCAACAGATGAAATACGGAGCTGTGTGGGAAACAATGAAACTTTTAAATTACTACAATAATTGCTTGTTCTGTCAGTTTGTTAATGTTTGTAATTTGTTTGTGTTTTTCATCACAAGCAACTTGTTGGGAGACCAAATATTAGTCAAAGTATCTTATGTATTCCTACATTTGACTTTTTTGTCAAGTTTGTTTTGTCTTTTTACTGAAAAAAAACGGTGTGGCGAAAGGTCTTATGGATGTATAATTTGTCTCAACCAATTTCGTCCTGGGAGTTGGTATAAGAATTTATACATATTTTAAATAATACAAATATGTATTAACCTTCCCAGTTCTGCATCAAAAGGCTTTAAAATTACTATGATTTGGCTAAATTTTTCAGAGTTATTAATTAGTGAACTAAAAATGGTACATAAGAAATGGTTGAATCCCCCCTCCCTAAACTGGAAGGGATAGCCATGGACTGCAAATAGGACATGGATAAAATACAGGAAAGCCTTCTACCATGTCTCAAACCAACCAAATATTCCCACATGAACGTCTTTGATGTGCTGTTAAATTTCCTGCCATGTGTCCTAGGAGAGTATTTTAACTTTGCCTCACTTCTTCTATTTATGCTAATCAGTGTGGTGACTATAGCACACTCTGCAATATAAATGCTTTTCCGTTATGGGTCCAGAATGTGATGAGGGCAATTTGCTCACTAAAATTCAAAAGAAAAAAAGCTACTTGGGATAATACAACTAAATTTGAAAGGGAACTAATTTCATTTTTAATCCCACCCATAATAAAGCCACAGCTTCTGTTTTGTGTCAAGATTAAATTACAACAGTGCTATAATCTATCTCCTGGAAAATAGAGCATAGCCCTGACGTAAAAATGTGTTTGCATGAAAACCTTTGGTATAAAAATGGTTTTGTGTGTTAATTTTGTATGGTAAAGGTTAATTTTTAATGATATGTAGAATTACCCAGCAGAGCAGGAATATTGCCTATAAAATTCTTCCACCTATATGTGGATATGGTCGAGAGGACAACACACATCCTCGACAAACCCATTCACATTTGTTGCAGGGTGCAAAGTTAATCAATTAGGCTGGGAGAGCGGGAGCTCCTCTTGAAAGTCAGCTGATTGATACATGTTAATAGGTGTATCCGATTGATACATGTTAATACATGTATCTATTGGGAATACCCCTCTATGGGATTTAAAAATCAAGACCCTCTGTGTAATTCTATGACTAATTTCAAAACATATTGGGCCAACATTTAAGAAATACAGTATTGCAAAATCCCTCACACCCACTACCCATTAAAAAACACTGATTCTTGAGGTTCACGGGGTGGGAGCACTGACTAATGAGAATCAGGTTAATGATTGCRATTGAATTTACATTTTCAACTATGGTACGCTGTATGATTACTSATGTTATTGCTTCTGCTGCTTCTGTCTTTTCTCCTGTTATCTATCTTCATCACCTCTGTGGACAACCCATAAACTGAAGAAAAATAACTAGGAAAGAGACAATTACCACAATTTTTAAGTCACGGGGTGGTGACAGAGACTGGAATGGTTCATGCCTTAAACATTGTTATGAAGGAGTTTTGCCCATTATAGCAAAAACTGTATAAAGAAGCTACGACCACCGAAGCTCACACCTCCTTGAAGATGTTCCCTGACTGGAACTTTAAACTGTGAGTTATGCTGCCTAGATATGATAAAGGGGACACTATTGTTCAATCATCTCAGGTTTAGGGAGACGTCAACAAGGCTGAGGGAAAAGAATGCATCCACAAGAAAGTCAAAGCCAGCAGCTGTGCTGAGAATCATCTCTGACAGGATTCGGGCTGGAGGAGGCCATCGCCCACAGACCCATTTGCTGAGAGCAGGTTTGCACAGATTTCCCCCCCAGCCAAGTGTGGAGGAGGAGGTTTCAGGTGTGTGACATAACCTCTGGTCAGAGGCAGTGAACACCCATCCTCCCTTACACATACTGGCTCAGCTACGGAACCCCCAAGCCTGGGAAAGCCACATCCATGGCACATTCACATGAGAAGCAGCTGAGGGGGTGTCATAATGCATCAAAGACCCCCGAAAAGTGCTCCCCAGACTTAATCTTGAGGCCTTGSACATGATGCAAAGTGATGCAACTGATCCAGAGTGTTGCGAGAGACAGTGTCAAGCTTGCACCCCCCTGCGAGCGGGAGGCAATTTACTAGGAGGAGGCACCTGGGCATTCCCACCTGGCCTAAACCTATATTAATCCATTGGATTCTGTGTTTCTTGGGGGACCCTTACCACCAAGAAGACCAGATGGAGAGGATCGACGGAACATCATTGCAATCCACGGAGTGGTGATATTTTCTTTGATCTCTCTCTGTCACTATCTTTCTGTCCTCCCACCTCTTTTCTGGTTCTCTCTCTGTCTGTCTCTCTCATATTTACTGTTAAATAAAACCGATACTATTGACTTTGGCATATGGTCTTGCACCTTAATTTGGGCAGAGGCCTTTCTAAATAATTTTAATAACTGGATCATAACAGATGGGCAGGCTTTTTCATATTTTATTGCCTAGTGTCTTGCTCAGAAATCACTATGCATGCAAGGTTCAAACTCCCATTTTGTGAAAAGCTCTCCCTTGATTTAAACAGAGCGGGTCTTGAACTTGAAACTTCTGTACCCCACCCATACTAGTCCACTCACTGCTGGAGATTCAGCACTCACATACATCTCTTGCCAAATTGCAACATTTGAACAGAAATTCTGTTCAAGCAAAAGCATTCAAAAAGTGTTAGTTTTCATTCCAGTGTGGAATTCAAACCAAACTTTGAAACCTCAGAATTTCTACAAAATGGAGTTTCCCTCTAGTCAGCTCAAAGGGCTGCTTTGTGTCTTGGGATCTTGCAAAATAGCTAGATCACAGTCCTGTGTCTGGGACCATGTTTTGTGACTTTGTGTTTCTGGGAATTTTTAAGACATTGCACAAGCTTGCAATACATCAGTGTTGATATGTTTAACCTGAGTTCTGCTAATATCAAATATATTCTTTCCCTGCTGTGTGGCTTTGACTAGCAGTTGAATAGGCAGCGACTTTAGAGCTCACAGGAGCAGCAGACAGCAAGGAAGTAGTTCTGTCAGTACTGGCTGGGCATTCTGCTGCCCTGCCATTCAAATGTGTGTCCTAATTTCATTGCCATTGTTTTACTTATTCTTTCCAAAGTTCAGTGACACTTAAGTTCTATCAAAGGCATGCAAACCAACCTAAGAATTTGTAGGCTCTTGTGCTTTGAAGCTCCCTGACTGAACAGGGGCTGTACAGTGTTTCCATTTTCCTTGGCACCTGAGCCCTATTCCCTCAAGGCTTAGGTAGTGTTAAGGGTTGTGCAGATGGCTTGTGCTTAGTTTAAACCGCATACAGGAAGCTTTCTTTTAGCTCAACTTCTCTATTGTTATGCTATATTAATAGGCTCTTTTGAAGCTTAAGAAAGGACTGATCCACCCAAATAATAGTTCTGGGTGGGGAAAGTTATTTAGGAACACGTTTGCAAAACATGAAAGACTGTTTCATTTAACCATTTCCTTGCCTGCCTGTGCAGCCAGGTTTTGCTCATTCCAGTGCTCAGAAAGAGGACGCTGCACTCCCATTTTTTAAATTATGAGGTTTCAGTCATAGGTATTTATTTATAAACGAACATATTTATTCTTAGATTCCTGTAGTCAAGCCATAAAATGTTGGCTAGGCACTATGCAAACATACAGCTATGCTCTGAATTTTGATCATGTCCTGATTTTGTACAGAGAAGTACCCCATCCTTAGTTTGTGCTGGAATGGCTGATCTGATTCTGCTTGTGTAATCAGTCAAAATCAAAGGTGTTGCTTGGGACACACCTCAGTGCCATCAGCTCTTTGCTCCTGCTATCCGCTTTAATTCTCCTGTCAGGGAGCTTGGTCCCCTCCTAAGCTCAGAGTTCAGCCTTGTCAGTCTGGACACTCAGTTCTCCCTGATGTGTGCTCATTCTTGCTCTTCCCAAACATTGAGTAGGATTTGTCTAGTGTCTTAAATACTGAAAATTAGTCCAGTTTTTGTCCATGCTGATTTAGGTGAGGATGTGCAGCTGTATGCTTTTCACCCCCTGCCTCCCTGCTTCCTCCAAGCAACCGTGCCAAAGCGGATGTGTCACTTTGCAGCAGGGGTGCAGGATGATGCTGTGCTCAGGGGGAAGTGGCCAAAGTGCTCAGCTTCTGCTTTGATTAAATTTTTTTACATTCTTTTTCAAGTAACATTTGCAACATCAACAGTTTTTCCCTTCTACCCAGAAATCCCCCTGCACCACAAGCAGAGCTTTCTCTTGTGCAAAAAGAGGAAGAGCTGAAGGAGCAGTGAACTCTGCTGGAGAGTCCTCAGCTGTCGGCCAAAATAATGCAGCTTGCTCTGTGACATTGTAGGAATGATTGGAGTTCCTCACACAGGTTAGCTAAAGGAGCTTTGGGCGAGTTTCTTGTCAGCTAGAGCTGAACATGCACCCAGCTACCTCCCACTGCTTGGACTCATGGAGAGAAATTTGGAAGAGAGCTAATACAGCTTGGGGCTTTGGTCACTCATTTTGAAAGACATTTGTATTTCAAATATCTACTCTACATATTGCAGCTCTGTAGCAAAGAAAAAGGGCTTAAAAGACCCTAATGAAATATGTTCATCTTAGTGAAAGAGTGTGCCATATGATATAGGTGACATATTACTCATTTCCAAGAGCAGAGTCCGAACTTTAAGCATGCTTTTCTGTGGTCAAGAAAAAACAAAACCAAACCAAAACCAGCAAAACAGGATCTCAAATGTTCAACAAAATTATTTTCTTTGATTGTTACAGATCATAGTTGTGACCTGCTTGCAGCCAAAACTCCAAAACAGACATCCACAGTGCAGTCAGTTCTCCTCCACCAGGGTGTTTCCCAAGTTCTTAATAAAGCACATTTTCTWAAAGCAAAGAATGCACTTGGGAATAAGCAGTGCAAATCTATTAACTGACAGTGACATTTGACTTTCTAAGTATATTCCTCCCATAAAGGCTATAAAAACACGGGATTTTTTTCCCCTCGTCAATATGTTGAAAAGCAGAAAGTTGCCTTTAATCTGTGATGAACTTTTAGGTATTTTTTTATTTAAAGTTTAATAATTTTTGAATTTACCAACATTTTGTTGTCAAGAGAAATCCCTGGAGAATAAGGATTTGTGGTTTGCATAGGTCTGGAAGGAGGGATTTACTTAAAATGTTCTTTTGCATAAATGAAGGAAATACATTCTTTGTAGGTACTGCTAGTGCATGTCATTGACCTGTGCTAGACTGGGAATGACAGTGCTCAAAAGGCACTTCCTCTTCCTTGAAACCCTATGAGAGAGGCTAGGATTTAATTACTCACTTACATCTGGTTGATGAACATTTCAAACAGGAAGCACATCCTGGTTCAGGATTCAAGCCTTTTTCCAAATAAAAAGAATATACTTTTCAGATGTCCTATCACCTGCCTTTGAATAGCTGATAGCTCCTGCTGGTTGCCAACTGGGTTTACAATGGAAAAGTGATCACAAGTGAAACTGGAGGGTCAGACATACTGCTTGTTCTAACTGTAAACTCTTTTCCCTCATCCCTTTTAGCATTGCTCACCTTTATTTTGAGAGGCACAGAGTAGGGGAAACAGAGGCTTGTGGCTAATGTAGTTAGTGACAGCTTCCCTTCAGAGCTTATTAAACTTTTCATAATGACTTATTTGGTCTGATGCACAGAGCCTGAGTCAATGGCATGGCTGTAAGCATCTGCCAGAGCATCGTGCTGCCAGCACAAGCCACTTGCTTAACTGCAGTTGCAGCTTCGGTTGTTTTAGTCCATTCAGGTTAGACTCCCAGGACTTCTTCCAAACAATCCCCTCCCTCATGCAAAGATAATACAGTATATTTTATCTGACTCAAAGGAAGAAACAAACTGAGAGAGTAAATTTCTATGTGTTCGATCAAACAAGGTTCAGATAACTTCTGGCCCTCCTTTAATCTCTTTTTGGAATAAAACTGCTCCCTTTTAAACTGTTTATCTTCCCTAAGAAGGACTGAACTAAAACATAATTTTTAGAGGTGACAGGGCAGCTCCCAGCTCTAGAATAACGATCCATACTTTTCCCAGAACATATCCCTATTCTAGAATAGGTCCCTGTTGTTCTTCTACATGTTCCATCTAAGAATATGTTGATGTGTGCACTGCACCAGGAACAGGGTTTGGAGCGAACCATCCCTTTACAGCAGGACAGCCAGTGTACAGCCAACAAGGGACACACAGAGGAAGCTTTCCAATACACAGATCCATGCAAAAGTGCATGGAAGGTGGTGGTGGTGACAATTCTAAGACACACCTGTTTACATGCGGGTGTTTGAATTTGTTCTAGCAACACTCTTTCACATACATCAAAGTATGAGAATGAGCTTTGTTTTTCAGGTCTGTATGCAGGCATACATACTGTGCCTGAATATTGTAATACAATGTGTGAAAAGACTTGCTGAAGATGGCTTTACAGGGATCCTACTGGTATATACTGGATCTGGAGTAATAACTGGGCAAGTGGCAGTTCACTGGCTTCATTGCTTAGTAAAATTAATGTGTTCTGGTAATTACTGGCTAAAGGAGCAGTTCTGTCAAGAATACATCGTCAGACTAACTGCAAAAGACTGTGGCTGTTGTATTCAGAAAAGTGAAGGTTTCATCCATAATGTATTAAAAGCCTGAGAGCAGAACAAAGCTACTAAATTACATTAGGTTCTTGCTCATTCGGTTCTGGCTTTTTATAAAATAAGCAGACAGGGAAGTCCTGGTAAGCAGAGGCCTATTTTAAAAACAACATTTTGAAGCAAGAAAGCAGTGACAGTTTTCATTATTTACTGTTAGTGGAGAAGATAATGTATTGCATTCTGGATAAAAATTATAACTATTGACAGCCTCCTGTACATATAAGACTATGATATAATTTAATGCATGCCTTCCTTCTGTTCTTTACAGATGACCCTCATAAGCCAGAGGAGAAAGATGAAATTTCCAAAGTCACAATCATAAGTCTTGTCCCATTACTGGTGATTTCTGTTGCTGTGATTGTTATCTTTTATGCCTACCGCACTCATAAGAAGAGGAAACTCAACAAGGCCTGGGAGAAGAATGTTAAGCCCAAGAAGCATAAGGACTGCAGTGATGTTTGTGCCATTATGTTAGACGATGACCGCTCGGACATCAGCTCTACCTGTGCCAACAACATCAACCACAACACAGAGCTGCTGCCCATTGAGTTGGACATTGTTGTCGGCAAAGGAAGGTTTGCTGAAGTGTATAAAGCCAAACTGAAGCAAAACACATCAGAACAGTATGAAACTGTGGCAGTCAAGATTTTCCCCTATGAAGAATATGCTTCCTGGAAAACTGAGAAAGACATTTTTTCAGATGTAAACCTGAAGCATGAGAACATCCTCCAGTTCTTGACAGCAGAGGAGCGTAAAACAGATCTTGGAAAACAGTATTGGTTGATCACTGCCTTCCATGCTAAAGGAAACTTGCAGGAATATCTCACACGGCACATTATCAGCTGGGAGGACCTCTGGAAACTGGGTGGTTCCTTGGCCCGAGGGATTGCCCATCTGCACAGTGATCACACACCCTGTGGTCGTCCCAAAACGCCTATTGTGCATAGAGACCTAAAGAGTTCCAACATCCTCGTGAAAAATGATTTAACCTGCTGTCTCTGTGACTTTGGGTTGTCCCTGAGGCTGGACCCTTCCCTGTCTGTGGATGACTTGGCTAACAGCGGGCAGGTAAGTTAGGAGGCTGAAGGGGTGGGAGGGTATTGTACCAGTTGGTCTGTCAGTTCCTGGGATGAAAAGATAAAAAAACCTTAAGCTGCTAGGGCAGCTTTTACTTAAAGTCGTTAAAAATTAATGTGAATGTGTTTATAAATAAAAAGGCTCTAAACATTAAATCAACAGTGAGAGACGTGCAATGTAGGTTTTGTTATGATTGGAGAGCTGCCTGTGTATATGATGCAACCATCCTCTCACACTAAGCATGTATGAGCTTGTTAGCAGCTGTTCGTGGTGCTGCTGCAATGCACACACACACACAAATACAATGAGGATCTGCTTCCTGTTGGGGAATTTCGACAGTTTTCATGCCTGATGGCATTACACTTTTGTGTGACTAGACCCAATCCTTGTCTACCCCAGCATATGTGAAGTCAGTCTTGTGTCCTCAAAAGGTGTGAGCACATAACTAGTGATAGATAATAATTTTAAAATTCATAAAAAGAAACCTCTTTAACATCATGGTGCATTCTCCACATGCAAGCAAATACAAGGATGTCAAATAAAAATAATTGCCCTGTTGTGTTTTTCAACTAAGAAGCATGGATATACTCATCTACTTGACAAGGATGCCAGGGGGATGTTTATGAATGCTTTGAAGACTACATATTTCACATACATCTCTAAATATTGTCTCTTCTAATGAAAACTCCCACAGTATAAACTCAGACCATTTGTTAATTAATTCCTAATTATCTAATTATACATATATTTGTATGTGTATTTTTATATTTTTAGACATAGGTCACATCAAAGCCTGTCCATTTACACCGACTTTTACCTCACATGGAACTAATATTTTGGCTTAGAACATTTTCAGGGACAACTCTTCATTCTGTGGTGTTCTGTTGAGTTCATGGGAGCTTTTCTGTTGTTTATCAAATTATAATCTACCTTTGAAAGCATCCTTATTGAAAAGCAATGGACTTGATCTCATTTTTAGAAGATTTATTAACCAGAGCCAGGAGTGAATGTTAACCAGTGGGTCCATACTTAAAATACTACAAACACCACTCAGAGTCAAATATAATTTCTCTCCAGCATGTTTGATCTTTTTAGAGTTCAGTGAAGTCATACCATATTGTCAACCATAAGACTGGTCCATTTGAAGCAAGGCAAGGACTCTGAAAGTCATCCCACACAGACAGTTGCTTAAAGCTGACCCTTATTTCAAGCTGATTTCTCTCGCATTGCTTACAGTCACTTGGAAGTAGGAGGATAGTGTTGATACTGCCACTCCCACAGTCCACACCGACACTGATGACAAAGTGCAGGGCTGCCCAGAACAGGTTATGGCTTTGGAGTTTGTGTCCCTGGGCACTGGTGTTGAGGCTCACCGTTCTATTTTGTTTAGCTTCAGTGAGTCTGTTTGGGGGTGACCCAGCTGGTGTCATTCTTCTCTGTGACAAGGAGTATGATGCTGTGAATTGACTCCACTTCAACCTCTGCCTTGTTCCTTCTGGGCAGGCAAGAACCACCCACTTAAATTCCCCAACATGCCAACTTCAGTGCTGTAACTTTTATTAAAGAGGTCTGGCACCAGGATTTGCCTTACACATAATTTCTAAAATTTACCCTTTGACTCAAACCCTTCCCACCAGAAGATTCAATTTTATGATATGTATAATGGAGCTCACCCACTTTTTAATTCAAGAAAAAATCTAGCTTTCTGTGAAATAAATAAGAGTGTAGGTATTTTGCTGTTTTTCTGGTCATCCTTAGATACTAATATTGTTGGCAAATTGTTGGGATTACAAAGCGATCTTCTTTCCAATCTACCCAACTACCTTCCATATCATGCAAATATAGCCATTACTGACTACAATGCCAGTGCCCTTAGTGAAAGGCCTTAGGCTGGAAACCACCTTTTTCCACATTAGAACCTTTGCAGTCTTTTGAGTTTGGCCATCCATGATGGTTAGTATTTGCAGACATTATTTAATGTGACCATGTAAGTCTGGACCTTCTTCACACTGCCTTCAAAGGACTGGTAGGTGCCTGCAAGACCAGCAGTTCTGTACCTCAGCAGCATCAGCACCTTGTAATAGATGCTTTCCCATGTCAGATAAAGAGAAATATCTACTGCCTCTCTGACTGATACACCTCAGGGCATAAAAAATCTCTCAACAGCTTGAAAGAAATGTAAGATATCCAGTAAAAAAAGATTCAAATGTCACAAAAAATGATAATGCAGTGCAGGAAGAGAGATCTTCCCTCACTAGAAGTTTTGGCAAATCAAGACCTGAAAGCCGACTGATATTTGCAAAGAAGAAGCATATCCAGACCCTAGAGGGGCAACCTGAATTGCCAGAGGTTAGGTACCTAAAAATGCCTTTGAGACTCAGGAGTCACGTTTTCGCAAGATACAGAAAAAGTATCTTTGACCTAAAGACATAATAATCTAAATGCAGATAAAAGGACATAAGCAGAGTGGAACACATGATAAATTCCAAGCAGGATGGAAATAGTATTGGCTTGATAGCATTCTTCAAGTCATGTTAATTTTTCTCTGCATTCTCCTCTGTGCATTTTAGTTATAGGGCTTCGTCCTCCATTGTCCAGCAAAGCTGCAGAATCATTTTCATTGATAAGAAGAGGGTGTGAAATGCCAGACCAGAGCAGCACTTTGTGGCAACGTGAAGGATCTGTATTTAAGCATCATTAACTCTTGTTAAAATCAGCGAGGTTTGGGGGGGGGAGAGCCATGTGTAGGGGTAACCTTATTAAGCCTTGGATGGGATCTGCTTGGAGAAGAAGTTATGTGCTAGGGAACTGATGGTGGGCAGCAACGACCTCTGCTTCAGAATTTCCGTATGTACATCTTATGTAGGGAAGGGAGTTGCTGCTTACCTCAGTGGTGCTGAGACATGACTGTCGCAAGTTCCTCTTCAGTGTATAGCTGCTATTCACATGCTTGGCCTTAAATTCATCAGTGTCGGTGTGGTAGGGAATTTAACTTTGAGACTGATCACCCAGAATTTTTTTTCTGTCCTCTCTTAATAAACGCTTTGATCCTACAACCATTCAGCTATTTTTGACGGAGAGACTGTCAGCTCTTGCAAGGTCCTATAACAAAGCTATGTTCTTGAACTTGCCTTCTTCTTATGATACTTTCCACTCTTTGTGGAACATCTTCCCATTTGCCCTGAACCTGAGGTGATAAGACATGTTTACAGAAGCTTATAAAATGGATGTCATAGGGCTCTCTCAAGACTGTACATTTACTATGTGGCTGTCTGCAATAGCAGACCCAGTAAGTGAAATGATCTTTTGCAGCCCTGCTTGCCTCTGGGCTCTGAAGTGGTTGCTGTAGTGTAAACAGCTCGTTTAAATCACATGTCCTGCTGCATCACCCACTGGTGCTGGTTCATCTCTGTGATTAACCAGTCTCCAACTTGAAGCTGTCTTTGCCTGATGAAAGATTTCTGTTTGCAGTTTTTCAAGGGGGATAAATTTTTTATACCTACCCTGAAAGAGTTTGTCATTTCAGAGCAACTGTTGAGTGATCCAAAAATTCTTTCTTAAATCCTTTCTTGTGATAAAAACAGACATTTAAACTTCAGCTTCTGTAATGCAAAATTGTAATCTAGATCTCAGCAAACCTGCTAAAATCATTGCTGAAAATTTCTCAGTATGAATAAAGTTTATGAGAATGTTTTTTTCAAACAAAGGGGCAGATTTTTGGGTTTGATTCAAATGTGTGGTTCTGCATTCAGTATTTGTGTGTTTGCTTTCTTCTCCCAGGCCTGCATTTACTTTCCTTTTAAGCCTACCATGAAAAGAAACAGCTAACACTGTAATATGCCATGCAAAATAATACAATGTGTTTCTTGCTCATCTGAAAGACACTTGATCAGCAGCAATTGCTTCACGCCCAAAGGGCAGAGTTTATCTGTGAATAACCAAAGAGTGAGAAAACTTGTCAGTGTCAAAATTATTTGTTTAAGGAACTAAAAAGGGCTACTTTTTTTTTTGTTACCAAGAGAGGTGCAAGTTGGTAGTCAGGACAATGCCAGATTCCCCTGGCAGCAGAAAATACGGCCTGTGCCAAGTATAGCCTGAATTTTTGGATACATATCAAATGGCACTGTTTCTGTGAAAGCTGAAGTTAAATCACAGCGGAATCCAAAACATGAATTGCAATTTCAGCTCATGAGCTCTCCCCAATCTCTTCTCCTTTAGGTTGGCACAGCAAGATACATGGCCCCTGAGGTTTTGGAGTCCAGGATGAACCTGGAGAACATGGAGTCCTTCAAACAAACAGATGTGTACTCCATGGCTTTGGTCCTGTGGGAAATGACATCTCGCTGTAATGCTGTTGGAGGTAAGTGCCATCTGTTTTCTTCTCTCTAAAAGTATGTTGAGACAGACATGTTCTCGTGGCTGTCTGGGGAGAGGGGAATTCTTTTTAACTATCACCATGTTTTCTAGTTTATATGGAGGCTGTAAATTAGCAATCTTTCAGTAGTATGAGATGTACACGTGCACGAGCAGGCTTGAAGACCAAGCAACTGAGCGCACAAGAAAATAGATCCTCAGTTGGTGTAAGGATAAATCTGCTGTTATGTAGATCACTTTTAAAGATTATTAAAGTCTGGTTTTCCTATGACATCTTGGGTAGCCATGGATTGACCCAGTTGGGTTGATCTCACACAACATAATTGGAAGCATAAGTCAATTTGAAATATTAAACCCGAAAAGTGATAACTGCTTCCCATTTACTTTCATGGAATATTAATTTTCAAACCTAGGAAGGGCCAGTTAAGTGTCACATTTACTAATTGATGATTTTAGTAAGAGCCATCATAGTGATGTGGAAAGTTGCTTTGTGATTTTGCAAGAGATCATCCATACGAGAAATCAAGGGATGTTTGCTGTATAAAGTGTAGTAACAAAATAGAAATGATTGGAACTGACTGTCAGAACAGCTCCAGGAAAGGCTGCTACGCTTGTTCATATTCAGAGTTTGTTCTGAAACGAAAAGCTCCCTTTCTGCTTTGCCTAAAGCTGCCCCAGAATTCCCAGTGTGCAACACAGATAYGTGCTAGAAATCAGAAAAGTTGTTGTTGAGATATCTGCAATACATATTGCCATGTTTGAAATTTTTCACCTTACTTCAGGAACTAAAATAAGACTATTATATATAAAATTCTTCAAACTGCTGGAATTGTCTAACACTTACTCTAAAAAATATTGCTGCACAGTTCGGGGCTCACACAGGCAGTCTAAGGAGTTGGGCTGTAAAAGGTAACGCTAATGTGGATATTATAGTAGATATGCAACTGTGATTTGATTTGTTATCCTTCTTCCAAAACCACAGAGGCTCCCTTTTCATTTGGCTTGGCATGGTTCCACCTTGAAGGGCTGCCATAGATGCAGAGACAGGACAATCTTGCAGGCTAGAGCACTGTGCTATGAGGAACATAGTGTGCACGGGAGAAACCAATGCCCCAGGGAAAGATGTGCATAGTTGTTCCTTGTTTCTCTACCAGCATCTGTGGGATACCACAAGGGAGGTCTCTGAAGCCACTCTTTGCAGTGACTGTGTGGCTGCACCACGATGTCCATGTGCAGCAGGGAGGAATTGCATCCGTCTCAGTCTCCTGCTATGTCTGACCAGCATTTAATCTTGCTGGGTGGGCTGTATTGTGGGCAACAGATTTGCCCCTGTTTGCACCCTGCCAGGAAAGCTCCAAAGCAAGTATGTGTGCAAAAAGTGCTAGCATAAAAACATGAAAAAAAAAACCCAAAGTGTTTTCTACTCAAACATTTAAGGGAAAAACATTTGGTGCTTTAAGAACTGAACCTCATTCTGACATATTGCAAGACAAACCTATCCATAGTTAACAGTCACGGTCGTGCCTGTTTCTAAGTGCACAACCTCAGCCTTTCATTAGCACTTTGTAAATGTGGCTGAGGAGATTTAAAACCTGAGAAAAAGGAACTTCGCCCTGTCTCTTGATCTGGCTCTGTTTCTTGCATTTAGGAACTCAGCTTATTAATACAAATATGAGCTGTTCACTGTGGAGTCTTTTATCTTTGATGATGCCTGAGTCTCTTTCTGTTCATATTTGCTGAGTAGGGTAAAATGAAGATTGTGGCAAAAGCAAACCTTATTGCTGCTGTTCTCAGAAGGCAACGGCCTAAAAGAGGATATAAAGGGAGTTTCATAAGGAAGGAAAATCACCAGCATGTTTAGCTGGAAGAGATTGACCCATTATAACCTTGAGAGGAAGAGCTGAAGCCATTTCAGTAAAAGGAAAGATTCCTCTGGCCCAACATCCCCTTTGCTTTCAAGGTGATGCTTACCCCCCACCCACATCCTGATTTTCCCTATTCATTTCATCCCTCAGTTATTCTCATCTCCAGAAACACATTTCTTGAATTTCGTTTCCCTATTTCAGTCATCTTTCCAGAGGTGGGGTCCCCAGCAAAACCCCAGGAGCACTTGGGCAGATCGGTAGGGAATGGAACTTGTGCTTAGCATCTCTGTCTAGAGCAGTTAAACACAACTCCCAGGATGTAGATCCCTTAACTTGTCACTGGTTCTGAGCTGCAACAGCATTGCACCATTACTCTCATTTCCTTCTTAGATTTTCCCTGGTTCATGCAGTCTGGCTATCTTTGCAGCCAGCTGGTGAAATACCCTTGCAGTGATTCATGACTACAGCTCCCCCTCTGCTTTCCTTCTCCATCTGTCACTTGTGAGACTCTCTCCTCTCCTCACTGCCTTCCTGAGGTGCTGCCTCTGCTCACGCAAACCCCTCTTTTACTCCTAAACTGTTCAGCAATGAGAGAAATGTCTTTGCATATAAGCCAGAGCAGGCTGACCTGATTGCAGACAGTTTCCAAAGGGGCCTAGAAGATCTAGGCTCTGTCTTTGCAGGCCAGGCTTGGCTGCGGTGTCAGCTCGGGGCAGTTTAGAGGGCAGGAGTGAGAGTCTTAGCCAAGGCAACAGCATTAGCAACTTTATTTAGGGAGGGAAACATGCGAGGAAGGGGGGCTAATTGCCATTCAGCTATGTAGAGGTACAGTGACATTTCTTTCTCAAAGGGAGCTCTCGGGATTCATTTGTCAGCGTGCAGGTGTTTGGTGAGTGTGGGAGGTGATGCAGGCAGATCCTTTCACTACAGCAGCTTTGTCAAACAGCCTCCACGCTATGCCAGGCCTCTTCAGTCAGCAGACATTTAAACAAAAATACCCAGCAGCACAATCCATACTGTGAAGCTGCTGTAGTAAATAAGCAGGTGGGGATCAGCTTTTGAGAAAGGCCATGCTGTTCGTTGTTACTTTGTTGTGCTAAATATGGAGAAGCAGAAATGGGGCACGAGGGAAAGGGAGACAGAGGCAAAGATAGAGGTTGACTGATTTTTCACTGGAGTATAATTTAAGAGGCATATTTAGAAACTCAGCAATACTACTTTGGGGAGAACTTCAACTGTTCCACACCGCTGTTAACTTGGTATTTCATTCAGCACAACAGCTGTGCACCAGATGCTGCACATTGCAAGAAATATAATTTTCATCTCAACCACTTGCTTTCAGAGTGACATAGCTTTGGTGACTGAGACAAGTGTAATTTCTCTGACAGCCTCCTAGAAAGAAAAGAAAACCATCTGGTTTGTATCGCAACTGCTATGGGTGAGGGACTGTTGGGGGTGGCAGGGGAGAAGGAGAGGAAAGGGAACTTCTGGATACATGGGTTTGGTGAAGAGAGAGGAGAGAAGAGAAGAGAAACCGCTCAGAAAATGGGGATGTTGCTTGTGCAGTATTGTACTGCCTTGGAGTGGTGGCTGGCTTTGGTATAGTAGCAGGGCTTTTTTGAAATGGCAGCCTTGCTTTACCAGAGCTGCATTTCATATGAATGAAATCAGGATTAATCTTATGCTTACTTGCAAAGAGTCAGCCAAGAGCCACAGTTTGGCAACTAAACATTTGTGCATCCTGTACCTCATGAAATGCTCCGCTTTCATCACACTGACGTGGAGAGGTGATGTTTCTGGCAGCTGGGAGCAATTAGATGGCCTTTACAGTGGGGCTGTGCCTGTGCAGTGGGCCCTGAGGGGGCTGCAGCTGGGGCCTGATTTAAATTTCTCCTTCTGTGAAGCAGAGCCCAATTAGGGCACACCTGCACTGGGCTGCCTTGGGGTGGCATATAACCCTGGCGGACAGATCCACACGGTGCATCACCCATGACTGTCACCCATGTCCTAGAAATTCTCTAAGAGTCACCACAGTGCTACATGTAAAGTAGCAAGTGCTGTCCTTCAACAAGCCCGTGTGGTAAGGTCGCTGCACCACACCCCGTGTCGGGTGCTGATGTGCTCTGTGTTTGCTGCTTTCCCACCTCAGGATTCGGTGTGCAGTGGCTAAGCAGCCTGTAAGCCGACACTGATGGCAGGGCTTGTGCACTCCCAAGCCTTTAGAAGGGTGACTGTGTCTTTGATCATTAGATGTGAAGTCACTTAAAAGATATCAGTGGGAGGGAAACTGCACTGTGAGTTCACCCATCCCAGTGCATCCTCCCCCTCAACAGGGAAACCTAGGGAAGTTTGTGAAGTAAGCATTTGGCAGCTCCTTAAACTTGGCCATGAAACTGCTTTTGAACCTCTGCTTTGGGCATTATTTTCCCTTTGTGCAACTAGTGCAAGCTGGTAGATTCACCACCCAAATTCCTCTAGCATGAAGAAAGACACTATCTGAAGGACACTACCTGCATGTGCATGAGCTGTCACAGGAGCTCCACCATCAACTGATTTATCCCTTTCATGGCTGTCCCCTTGTAAACTCTAAATGGAAGGGCCTTTCAAGGGGATGTAAAAGTTCCTAAACACAAGCCCATGGCTGTGGACTGTGCATCACATGTGACTTGTGCTGGCCTTTCACCTCAGTCCTGCTTTGATTCTGCAAATAAAACTTCATTATGCAGCATGAGAAGTTGTCCCACAGAAATCATTAAGATAGATCACATGAGAGAGTGTCGATAGGGTTTGTGGGTATGCTCTTCTCACCCAAAGAAAGAGGATTTCACTGCAAAAAGCTTAGAGTAGAAAAAGACCACATGACTGAGCCAAATTTTTGAAGCTTTCATCACACACAACAAATAGATTTTCAGTAATATCTCTGTTTGGGGCTAAAAATCCAGTCCCAACCTTTCTGAGAATTACAGCCAGCCCAATGTCAAAGGAAACCAGAGGTGCAGCAGTTAGTAGTGCAAGGAAGCTCTCAACCATAAGGATTAAATGCTGGAGGTTAAAGTTGAAGGAAGTCTGCCATTATTGAATGCTAAAGGTGCTGTAGTTTGTGGTTCCTGACGTACTTATGGTACTTCATCCAGTTGTCATTTTAGTGCCCAACTGGTCTAAAACCAATCAAAAGAAACGAATAAGGCACGAGAAATAGAATCATCATCTGTATAGAGCCATGCACAGGCAGCTAGGCACAAACATCTTAACCTACCTCAAACTGACATCAGTTACGTCTACTGTAGCACGTAAACATGATCCATAAATAACACCAGCTACTACTGCAAAATGTGTCTGACACTTGAGATTCCACAGCATTAGGATGACTTACTACATGAGGACTTAGTGGGCTTTTTTTTGTCTTTCCAAGGGAGAGAGAAGCATGATAATAAATAGCAAAATGCCACATGCTTTTCAAACTGAGGGAAGGCATGACTGTATTAGTGGAAAGCTTCCCTCTGTTGGACATTCAGACTTCTCTGACTTCTCACACTGCAAGATCTCAGGGCCTTGGCTGGTGTCCATGACCACTACCACAACTAAACCTTAACTAATGGAGATGGTGCAGGAAATGACCACCTAGGTCATGCAATTTAAATTGTCCCAGCAAACTTTAATATTTTGGTTAGCTTTCAAAGTATAGGTATGTGCAGTATAATCATTGTGCATCCGCTGCATGGTAACCCAGGTCTGACCAGTAAGATGGCAACTTCCCAATTCATTTCTAGGGCTAAAGTCTTGTAAATTTACTTTGGCTCAGTAATCTCAAACTCAGATTAATATGGGTGAAACTGGTATGCCTTCTTGTACAGGAAAGAAAGCGAAGCAGGCTTTGGCCCTTGAGTCTTAAAGTGATTTACGTATGAGAAGATAGGAGTTTTGTTTTGGGACTATAGCCATTCTCCAGAGCATTGTTTGGACAGTGGCCAGCACCAGATGGTTAGGGAGAAGGAAGGAGAGCTCTGCAGGAGGCATCTCTGGGGTGATCTGCTGCACTGCACACACAGTTGTTTGCAGCTGAATCTCTAAACGCTGAACATTTGAAGCACAAGGTTCAATATCCCTTCCAAAATGTTTGTTATTGTAACGTGGCTGTTCTTTTTAAGCATGAGCCTGATAAAGTCTTCATCTCATGGCCATCACGTAGAAGTGAGATCTACAGCCTGACTCCAGGGTTTTGAAGAAAAGCCTAAAGTTAATTATCTTCAGTACTACCTTGTTTTTATCATGAGACATAACAGAAGGATCTGACCAGTGTTACCTTGATCATTAGTTATTTTCAGTAGCATATCTTATGACCCTGTCCTTACCTTTCTCTCCAAAGTAAACAAAGCCAAGCTTTAGAGGTTCTTCCCATTTCTTGTGGGCCTTTAATCATTATCACCTTTCTCAGAGCTCCTTTTTACCCCTTGAGAGGAGCGAGCAACACTGGACACTGCAGTTGAACTTTGGTTGTTACATTATGCAACAGCGTTCTGTCTCTCGGCTCGTTCGTCTTTCTTCACACATCTGGGCACTCTCATGCATTCTCCAGACTGCTTTGTAGATTACACTTCAGTTTTTCTTGCCCTCAATTAATTCCTAGAAAGAAATAAGAGGCAGCAGAACAGGCCAACTTYATAAATCTTTATCTAATACCAGCAAGTCATTAGGCCTGTGAGTAAAGTCTCCATCTGTTCCCAAAGAAACCACAGCATTTTCTACACTGTGTCAGCATCTACTATAATATTTCCGCTCTCAGAGATTTCTTGAGTTTTCTCCAAAGGTCCCATATGTCTGCCTCTTCCTTTCTCTCTCCAAAGAAAAGCAAAGAAAATATGCAACACGCAAACAAAAACTAGAATGGCAGCAGCCCTTTCAGAAAGCTGTGCCTTCTGCATCACAGGCCAAAACTGACCCATTTTGGGAAAGAGGCCTAAAATAAGAGCAGAGTACTACTTTTTAGAAAAGAATGCAGCTCAAGAATAAACAAGGGCAGTATGGCAGCTTCCAGCATTGCTCCTTAACTCTGTCCTTTTCAAGCAACTGTTTTGTCCTAGCAATCTGCACATTCACGTCTATCATGACCTACATAGATTTCAGTTTATGTTTCACCTGGCAAATGTGCGTGGACTCCAGGAGACCTGAGGGTGACCACTTCTTGCAAGCCTTGCTCAAGCAAAACTCGCCTGAAAGCTCCTGTGTGTTTTACCTCAGCAGAGATTGAAAGGCTCACAAACCATTTTAGATTACTCTGCTTCTTGGACTGTTGCTAATATTATTATGTACTAAAGGGTTTCAATGAGAATTGTTTTGTTGGCTAGGAAACAAAAGGGGGGGGAGGGAGTGTGTGGGAGAAACACATTTGAAACATTTTTGAAAATGCCAACTGGCTTCGCTTTGTTTGGAGCTGGTCAAGCAGAACAGTGGCAGTGAGCAGCTAATCAGTAGCTCCTACTCCACACAGAACAGCCAGCTCCCTTCACTCTTGGCACCAGCACAGCCCAGCTAAATACCCTGTGTTTGCTTCTTCTGTTGTCAGAAGTGAAAGAGTACGAGCCCCCGTTCGGCTCCAAAGTGCGAGAACACCCTTGCGTGGAAAGCATGAAGGACAATGTCCTGAGAGACAGAGGGCGACCCGAGATCCCCAGCTCCTGGCTTAACCATCAGGTAAGAGCACCACATGGGAGCGGCTGGGAGCTGCACTGTACCTTTAGCTGCTGCCTGAAGCCCGAGCCTTAACTCAGTGTCTCTCTCTTTGCATGGAGCAGAGCTCTGTCACATGGTGACTCTGGTGCTGCCGTGGTTCAGACACCACAGTTCTCTGCACCGTGCCTGCCTCAAAGCCCTGGGATTCCTGCTGCTCACCAGTGTAATCTAAAAGTGATCAAAACAGAAACATTGGAAGCCTGAGATCCAACAATCATCTGGAGAGACATAGAATAATTAGGCTGTTAAAGCACGCTGTGTGTAGGCTCTGAAAGGGCAAAGAAAACAATTTCACACATGGGCCTCTGTTGCAGGCAGAATGGGAGCTTCAGACAAAATTTATTAGAGAAGCCTTCCTGTTGAGTCACGAGGTACAGAAAGGATCCCCTTCTTTCTCAACTCCTTCTCAGAGAGGAAACTGGGTGTAGCTGGGTCCGATCTTAGCCCCAGATTTTGTCAACAGTTTATGTTTAAAGGATTATGTAGGAGTAATTGAACCATTTTACAACTTTGTCCAACACGGTCAAGAATAGCAAATCAGATACATTTATATAAATATAAATTATTTATTATGATAATAACTAGACAAAAAGATCTTAATCAGAATTATTTACTACAGAGTATAGGAGCTATAACTACTAGTATAGAATGCACTRTGAAGCAACATTGAAGAAATTATATTAAAGCAGCTGTATTAAAGGTAGCAAAACCAATTATTAAGTAGAGATTTATGTCATCCACCCATGCCAGTGACTGTAGGCAAATCTCTTTTGCTCAGCCTTGAGGAGTAACCGTGAGGCATGGAGTAACTATGAGGCATGGAACTCCTCAAAGGGAGGAATATCCATGCACACTCCAAGAAGGGGTATGTTGGAAGACCCTGCTGTTAAAAAGTAGGACTGGGCTTTTATAGTATAAAATAATTGACTGTCAGTCAGATGTCTCCAGGCCAGCTCTGACATCGCAGCAGCTTTAGATAAGTTAGTAGTAGTATCACTTGTTTGTTCCTTAGTTGGGTAGTTTACCAGGTCTACCACATCTTCACCTCACTATCAGGATGTTTAAATTTGAGACAGACTGGTTTCAGCATTATTCAACACTAAAAGCAACATGTCCCCCTTCTCCATTCACCACTGGCAGCTTTGCAAATAGGGCACTGTTCAAGTTGTTCTATCCCTTTCCAGGCAGAGCATCCTGCTGCAGCCTCTTCAGCAGAGAAAACAAATCTCAGTACTTTATCATGGAGACAAGTCAGAGTTGTGTCCCAGCTGTCGACAGGTTTAAGGAAATAGGAAATTAGTCTTCAGCAAGCCAGTCTGGTTTTATTCAGGTTGTGCATTAGCAGTCCATTTCCCTTGCATATCATGAAGCACTTTGTCAGCTTTCCCCATTCATGAGCACCACGGTTGCACTTCCTAGGCAATAGCAGATTTTTCAGTAGATGGAACTGAATGGAAACAAGCCAAAGGCATGCATTTCTTCACCTTTGCTCTCAGCAGTTTTATCACTAGAGATAAAATGTGAATCTTATCAGAGAAGTGAGTCCTGGTCATTCCACTTGTCAATGAAATATGCTGAGTGGTCTTTACAGACAAAAGGAAAGTATCACAAACATTTACATAAGCCCAGGCAACCAAGATCATCCACTGTTTCCATCAGGAGCAATGTAACACTCACTTTTTCATTCCAGTTGGGAAGCTAAAATCAGTCTGACATCTACTTAAAAAAGACCAAGTGAGTGATCTTTCCAACCAGGAACACCCGCCACCTGATGACTATGGCAGAGTGCAGCCCCTTCCTGGACTGCAGGGACTTGCTCCTTATGTACTCAGCCGTGAAGAGCACAGTCATTGAGGAGGGGCTTTTAACGAGGGAGGAAAGCTGTACTTAAGGGACACCTGGATATCTGATCCTACCAGCACTAAAAGCCCTTGACAGCAAGGCTGAGTGTGTGGAGAGCTGCAGCTTGAGGTACTGGGGTACAGCTGTAAGATACATCGTGAATTTCATCACCTCTGGGTTTATATAACAAGTAGAATGATCGTGGATTTGGACTTGGGTGTCCTGCATTCAACTTCAGAGATTTCTTCCCTACATAAAACCCACAACTCAGTCTGACCCCGGTACAAGGCATCACTCCCCAACTGGGAGGACCACGCGCTTGTGCTTGTGTGTCACTAGAATGGGCACAGCTGCCTCCTAAGAGTCTAAGGCAGGAAAGGGATGCCTGATAACACACTCAGAGGACATCTAATGAAGGTGGATTTAATTCCCTTTGCCTGAATCCCTTCAGTGTTTCACATTGTGCTGTCTAAAATTCAGTGATGCATCAGTTTCCGCAGGGCTGTGACAGTTTGCAGCAGCTGAGGATCTGCTTTGAACTCCACAGAAGTTGCTCTTACTGTAATGGCTCTTCCATATTCATTTCCTTCCTCTGCAGTCGTGTTTTTGTAATGAACTCATTATTCATCGTGATAAAATTCTGGAATGGATTTACATATTACAATTACCCCCACACCCCCCTTAATGAGATTTGTTGCACTATTGATTTCAAGTTAATGTTTAATATTTAATTTAATTTACTGCTTGTAATTTCAATGTCAGCAGAAAACTAATGTTATTTGTATACAGACAGTAACATTCTGCTATTAACATTGACATCAGTCAACATCACCAATTAGGTAAATTATGCAATTAATGCAGTGTTGTGAAATGTTATATTTTTAAATAAGTTTAAGATAAATCTTACTTAATGGGCTTTTAGTGTCATAAAGCAAAACACAGTTTCCTGGCAAATACCTCATGTTTATAAAATGCATTACAGAGATGCAACTGTTTTTTTGCTCCTGTAAACATTTGCATCAGAATTGAAATGAAGGTTAAACAGTTACAACTGTGAGTGATGTGTCTAAGTGTCTGTGGGACTGTGGCCCATATTTGCATATATCTTTAGATAGTCCACAAGGAATTCATAAAGAGCTGATGTACAGCCCAATATTCCTGGCAATCAGAATTTTGTTTGAAAACCCCAAACACAATTCAGACACGTGAAGTCATGGGTTGAGCAGGAAGTCATGTTATCCAAGAATTCTGATCATATTTATTAAACAAAAAAACCCCTGCTTAATTCTATACTACTAGTCCAAAGCATTATTGTTCTCATTATGAGAACACATGCCCAGAAATGACAACTAAAGTGCTGAAAATATTGTAATAGGATTTCCTTAAAAAAAAAAAAAGAAAACAGTGCCCCCATGGCAGAAGCAGCAGAGCCCATAAAGAGCCTCCAGGACACACCCTGGTGAAATAACCCCCTGAACTTCGGAGGGCTCTAAAGCAGCTCTCACCCACAGGCTCTGGAGCGTCTGGCCCCTCACGGCTGCTCTCTCTGTGCTCCCTGCAGGGCATCCAGATGGTGTGTGAAACCCTCATCGAGTGCTGGGACCACGACCCCGAGGCCCGGCTGACGGCACAGTGCGTGGCCGAGCGCTTCAGCGAGCTCAAGCACCACGACAGGCTCTCGGGAAGGAGCTGTTCGGAGGAGAAGATCCCCGAAGATGGCTCCGTGACCACTGCCAAGTAGCRTGTGCTCCAGAGCTCCGGAACGGAGGGAAGTCGCTCCTAGACGTGTTCACCTTGGCAAAGGGAGAAGTCTTGATCTGTGCCTTGACTTGCATCCTGGAGGACAGAGGCTGTCACTACTCCCTTTAGGCTCCAGCTCTGGACAGGGAGGTGTATTCCGGGAATTAAAGGCTGGGGGAGTAGCTGTCATACCCTAGCACTGGCGGCCGGCATCATGTCGTAGGAGGAGCTATGTATGGTAGCACTTCCTCAGGAAATGAGATTTGAAAATAGCCAATAACATTATGCACTTTATTAATGCCTGTATATAACTATGAAATCGCTATTTTTATATATATATACATATATATATCTATAAAATGTGTGTGTATGTATATATATATATCTATCTATATATCTTTAAACAGCCATGTTCTGGAAAACAAAAAGTTATAAAAAAAAGTGCTTCCAGGAAATTACCAGTGCATTAGAAATCCCACCCCTTAGGGAAGGAGCCTGGGGAGACTGGTATAGCACCACACCAGCATTTGTGCACTAAGCGTTCTGCCAAAAAATAGGAATGATATGCAATAAGAAGATGACAGTCGAAGCATGTGCTGTGACCACCTGGCTGTGGCCCTGCTGTTCACAGTTGCAGGAGCAGTCTCACAGCACACAGGCCAATTTGACTTTGCATTTGTACTTACATGGTCCTGTCTGGAGCACATTGTGGAAGGTTCAGGGATGCCTTTTCCCTCTTAACCCCCGAGTCCTCACAGTGTCCCAGAACAGGAGTGTGAGGAGGTTTGGTCCTTTCCACATGTGCATTTTGTTATAGAGTTCATTAATGTTGTATGTTTATTGCTTTGAATTCATGCTGCTTGCAAACAGGTTGCAAAATATCAGCAGGATGAGTTTCCCTCTCCTCCCATCCCCACCCCCAAACCATACAGAACAGGMCAGGGCCAGCAACAATCCAAGCAGATGTTTTGTATTTGCTGTGCATTCTCAGTGTGGGCAGTACTATTTTTTTTCCCTTCCTTTTACCTTGATTGTGTGGCTATAAGAACAAACATTTTTTTTCCCTGCACAGTGTGTCTAATTGCTAGACAAACCACAGTCTGTGTTCCACACTTTCTAAAGTAAGAGACAGCAGCTGGTGCCTTTATTTTTGCAAAAAAGACCTTGGAGGTGAGGGAAAGCTCCATAGCAGTAGGTTAATGGCATATCCTGCCCTCAGCATTGCTTGCATTTAGGGCTGCCTCAGCAAGTCAGCAATTCACAGGAAAAAAAAAAACAAAAACAAAGGAAGACTTTTTCAACAGGATCCATCASACATTGCTTACATTCTTTCAGTTCCCCAAAATGTTTAAGACAGTTGACCTCACATTGGGCCTATATACATGACAGCAATGTGTTTAATAAGGGCTAAAAATTTTGTCTTTAGATGTTTTAAGTGATTCATCCAGTTTTCTCTTCCTCATGGCATGTCAGCAGGCCTTGCAAGTTAGAAATTCAGCCAGCACGAACCAACCCTGGACAGATATATCTGGTGCAATTTATTAAACACCTTTGACAGATAAACATCAATATTTCTCTCGAAGACGTTGCCATGCAAGTCAATAGGAATCATGTTTATTCCGATAGGAATTAAGATTCATGATGGAAAATATTTTATTTGGAATGGTTTTGTAACTGCTTTTTTTTTTTTTTTTTTGCATTTTAACCAAACTGCTCAGAAATATTTAAACAGAGCAGGGCAAAACCTCCACATCTACAGGGGAATTCAGAGGATACTATGGCAATTTTATAGGGGGGAATGTAAATTCAGAGGGCCGTAGGCAGAGGTGGGGGATGTGGGTGGGGAGTGCATCCAGGCCAGTAGAATGTCATGGCCCATTTCTCTTCCTCCATCCACACTGAAAGTCAAGGAATGGCAACCAGTAGTTCCTGACAATACTGACGTTTTAATGGGGTTTTTTAACACTACATGTAAAGGAAAATTTTTATTCTTTTAAGGAATATTTCACCTGTACATCATGTATGAAATAGGAATGTGAGCAATATATACTCTTGTATATCAGAAGTTTCAGACACTTAACTTGCTTTGTAAACTGTTTTGAGGGGGTTTTTGTCTTGTTTTGTTTTGTATAAATCAAATGTTTATTGGAGCAAATAAAATAACACCAAGTCAAGTTTGTCTCTCATCTCTAGAGCATCCACCATAGGGAGAGGGTTCTTCCTAAAATGAACTCTATCCTAAAATTGTTCAAGTCCATTTCTTCCCGCCAGAGGCCTGAGTTTCATGCTCAGTGTGTCCAATGTGTGTCCTGCTTTGCTAATGACTCCTTCCCCTGTTCTCCACTCTGCCCTTCAGCAGAACAGCACTAGCAGATACACAAACCTGCTGGTGCCTTAGCCATTGCACTGTTATACTTTCGCTAGTCTCAAAGGAAGGGAGGGAGAAAAGGGTTTAAAGCTGATGCTTTCCTTCTTCTGGATTGCTCCATTCTCAGTGTGGGTGTGGCACTTATGGACATGGTTTAGTTCTGGACTTGGTAGTTTGGGGCTAATGGATGGACTCCATGATCTTAAAGGTCTTTCCAACCTAATGGATCCTATGGTTCTATGATAAGGCCATAGTTAGACCTCAGTCATTTTGGTGCTATTATTAAAGTGAGACAGAAGACAGCCCACTAAATCTGTGTCACTGAGAAGTGCATGATTAATGTGCTTGTGCCTTACAACTACTGCTCTCCACTCAGAGCTTTCACCTTTTTAAACTGATACCCCTCCCATGGAAGACATGCAGAACAGAAGCACCACATAAACAAAGAGCAAGATACCTCCCTCTGCCCTCTTCGAATTGCCTTGAATGTTGCTTAGGTTGAATCTAAGCCTTTACACAGGGTGCAGTCCACCAGTGCCTGATGCTGGCATCTGAGATGCTCCAGACATCACCATTTTTTTCATAGATTGTATTTTGGTGCCAAAACCTCCACCAGCACTCATGCTTGGCTGCACTGACTGTCTCCTTTTGAACCGTCAAGTGGGGATGCCTCAAAAGAGGCATCTTCGTTCATGAGTCAAGCAAAATTGCAGAATAACTGAGGCTGGCAGGGACATCTGATTCCTTTGCTGTGCTTGCTGGTCATCTGGTCCAGGGTCGTGTTCAAAACAGACACCTTGAATCAGGTTGCTCAAGACCTTGTGGAATTTTGAGCATCTCAATGATTTCACAGTCTGTCTGGGCACCTGGTGCTCTGACCAGAGCAACATACATGGCCAGTATCAGGTGTGCGAAGTACAGTGGCCACGTTTAGTCTAAAACTGGCAAAATGAGGGCTTTGTGAAAAAGACCCTGCCTAGGTGCCCCTCAAGCAGCCAGCCACAGGTGACGAGCTCTTCCTTCAAGCCAGCTGCTCTCTGCCAAGTACAAAACAGCTCTCAGCTTCCCAACAGGCATGCAAAGCCTCCCTGCCCTGTGGTTTCCAGCAGTGCTCTGCTGAGCCTTGGCAAGCTAAGCATCCCTGTGGTCAGCCCAGCGTGTGCCAGTGCGCTGGTGGCAGTGGCCGCCCCTCAGCAGTCCCCACCACTGGCTACGTATTGGCAAAGGTCTTCAAGCCCTGACATCCTGTTTACTCTGGCTCAAAGTCTGAGTCCTTTTGGTGTAACACAGCAAGCAAGTGTTGCAAAATCAAATATAAAATTCGTGTTAAAAATGTAGCAGGCAAACTCCACAGATCTTTCAGTCCTGAAGTACACGATATCCTTGAAATAAAGTATGCTATATACTTGTAATAATTTTGTTTTCGATTAAGGCTTTTGCCACTGTTCTCATCCTATTGCATTCAACATCCTGCTCTAAGCAGCTCTTAATTAGCAAGTCGGTCAGCATTTTATCACCAGGGTGCACAGCAAGGAGGCTCCAGCTGTGCAATGCAGAAGGCAGTCCTTGGGTTTACCTCTGAACTGTGCAGTGATCTATACTGGATGGCGAAATATCCCGGTGCAGCCTGCCTCTGTGTTACCAGTTCACCTCATTCCCAGCACAATGGGGATTTCAGCCCCTTCTAGGATATTCGCTACTGGAATAACATGAATGATAAAAGAAGAAAAATATCACGACCCAGCTCCTGAASAGAAAAAAAAGAAATAGAAAAGCATTAAGACATCGTTAGTCTGAATGCGCCTGGAAACAAACCAGGCCACATGTAGAGCACCTGCAATATTGTCCTCTTGTCAAACCAGCTGTACTGGGGCCCAAGGGCTTCCTTTGCTTCCAGAGGAACATTGATTAATTTATTTCCTGATCCTCTTTCTCTCTCTCCTGCTAGCTGCTTTTTTATTTTGCTTTTTTTTTTTGGCATTATGTTTTTAATAAAATGCTGCGTATGGCAATTTTCCCCTCTGGCCACAAAGAAGATGGAGTGAATTCTGTTCCAGACTGTCTGCCTGTTCCTGAATGCAGTTTGGCTGCCTTCATGCTGCTTATTACTTGGCAAACATTCCTGCAAGTCGGTGCACACCATGTGTGTGTTGAGAAGGCTCTTGCTGGGGAGATGGCAAAAATTTGAGTCTCATCCTGGGTCAGTATAAGGGATGCACCTCATTGCAGGATTTTGGTGCTTGTTTATTGTTTTTTTCAGGCACCTGTTTCTACTGGATTACATTTCCCAGCACGACCCCCAAGACTCAGTTGGCCTGAGCCCCTAGTGCCCCAGCCTGGTTGTCTGGACCCCATTTCCTCTCCATGCCTTGACCTACTGGCAGCTCTCACCAATTTTTGACCTCTGGAAGGTGAATGGCCTTGCTCATGGGCAGAAAGCTGGAGACAGTCAGTGGTTTGTTGAAATACAGCCAAATTCTGAGGCTCCTGAGAGGACCAAGCTCAGGAAATAGATTTAAAATTCTTGACTAATGAATGCTTTGAGCACCATCTAATCACTTCATGAAGAGGTAAAGGCAAAAGGCAGCTCATAAATTATCTATTGTGAATCATATGCTCAGTTATAATGGTGATAAAACAATCTCTTCAGACAGTTTCATTTAGGTAGCTAAACTCTTTAAAAAATTAGATGGTCACCTGATCAAGTTTAGCATGATTAAACCCTCACTGCTGAAATGTCTCTTTCACAAACCTGTTGCCATGTGAAACCAGGGAGAGCAAAGATCCCTGGCATTTCTTCCCAGGTTGATCTCTCCTTCGTCACAGGAGGGAGCACTCACAGCTGAAAACACTTCTCTTTCTCCTCTGCTGCAGCAAGGATTTTCTGTGGAAGGAGAAACAAAAAGCAATTCACCTTGCTCTCTTTGTTCACTCATCCATGGCTTCAAGCCCAGGCTGCCAGCATCCCCTCCCGGCCGCTCATCTTCTCTTCCCCAGCACCTTCAGATGCCAAACGGGGGCTGCATGGTGACCTCGCTCCTGCCTCTGSTTTTGGATCAGGATGCTGGTCTTTCTCTCATAAAAACTCTCCACTGTGTTTGTGTCTCAAGACAAGACCTGCACCAGATACTGGGGTGTAAGAGCTGAGATCAGCCTTGCRTGACGTCCCAAAGGGCACCTCACCATTGTTTCTGCTCAGGCTGGAGCTGTGCCTTTCCTCCTGCATCCCTCTGCCCCCTGGCCTTGTCTTTACCCCAACAGGGACTGCCCTGACCACCAGGGTGTGTTCTCCAGAAACAGCACCTGAGCAAAGAAACCCATAGCATGCACCTGTGTAACACACTGCCCCTTGGCTCATTTAGGGCAGGAGCCATGCAGAGGAAGCAAAGCCCAAGAGAACCGCACATCAGATGTGTTTCTAACAGGCTTGCATGGAGATGGTGATCAGATTTCTGACCAGGCTTGCTCTCTTTCTGATCCCATGAGTGGTTGTGGGAGGCCCCCTGGACCACAGTCAGCTCCTTAKCTTTCTAAAGGAGAGGACAATCACATAATCTGCTCCTGGCACCCCTGGGTGAAACTTCCATCCATTTGTCATCCACAACTTGCATTAGCTCCCACCACAACCTCACCCTCAACTCTCGCCCCCTTCCCCATGAATCCCACCTGCTGAGCCAGGAATGAAAACGGCCCTACAACATTTCCAGCCCTGCTGGAGCAGGGGTTTCTGTATTGTACAGCTCAGCTGCCTGCCACTGTAACATAAGGACCTTTGAAACGTCCCAGTTTTTACAGAGTGCTTCAGCCACCAGCTGGCTGTGTGTGGGGTTTAGGGAACTGCTTTATTTTGGATGAACTAAACGGACTTGTGATGCAGGACCTGTTTTAGAGCTGGAAATGGAGCTGGAAATTTCAGCTATAGAAAGGGAGCTTCCCCCCCACCTCAACAAAGCCCAAACCTGCCRCTTTCCGTGCCGCACAAAGAGCTCCAGAAGCAGATTTCCTTCTGTTAAAAATATGCCAGGGTCTTCATGATTCCACCTTCCAGGAGACCGTTTAAGGTTAGAAAATGTTTTACAGAAGTTATTGATTGCATCTAATTCCTGATTTTGCCTGAAGGTGAAAACTGTCTTTCTACTTCTCAAGCAGAAGCCAGTATAAACTTCTCCTCAGATAAACATCTGTCTGTCTGTGGCTGCAAATGTTCAGTTCTTAGGGCTGGTCTTTATCTGACTTCCTTATACATGTATGTGAATGCTGAGAGGATCTCTGCACTCATCTAGCAAGGCTGTCTATGCTGTGACTACCCAGTAAAATAAGATTTTAAAGACATCCATATTAAATCGGGAATATGTTGTTTGGCAACATGTCTGGCTTCCCCAGACCCAGAAGTGCCAAGGGTTGTTGCTTCAGAGATTGAGATGGAAATACAAGGCCCATTCTGGGATCTTTCAGTGCATTATCACAGTGACTTTTTGAGAAGCCTTTAAAGTAAAATACTATTTTTTGAAAGAGCAAAGCTTTTTATACAGTGCCTGGAATGAYAAAAACTGTGTTTCATCTTTGATCCAACAAAACTGAACTAAAGGCTGTCAGGGAAAGGATCCAGTGAAAGAAAACATAAAGCCCATCTGCTCAAAACAGCTATGTGGTGCTGCCACCAAGGAGAATTACAATTTGCAGCACATGGGTTAGCAGACAGCATATTCAGGAGCAGCCCATCCATAAGACAGGCACTAGGAAAGTAAATAACCGCCAATACTTGAATCCAGACTTCTTTCTGGAAAGATGAGGTTTCCTCCTTTTGTCAAATTAAAGTCAAGGTGCTGATTCTTTTCAACAAAGATACTTGCTTTCCATAAGCCATCTGGTGCTCCTGGAGGCAGAAGAAAATAGGCCATACCTTTAATTAGCTGAAAGGTTTTGACAGGACGTAAATCTCATACCAAGACTTTTAATTTTCCAGTTGTTAAGTCCTGTACAGTTTTACACAGACTCCTCATGTGCTTTGGCTACCACCCCTTTTTCCCATCTAATCCCCATGTGAGAAGCAGGAGCAGTATTTCTGTGACGTGTCAACATCACCGACACTTCAGCCTCAACACTGAGGAGGAGTCCACAGAAGTAATCCGCAGGGGATTGGATATCAGGAAAAACTTTTTCACCCAGAGGGTGGCTGGGCAAAGAACAGGCTCCCCAGGGAGATTCTCATAGCACCAAGCCTGACAGAGTTCAAGAAGTGTTTGGGCAATGCTCTCAGGCACACGGTGTGACTCTTGGGGACGGTCCTGTGCAGGCCGGGAGTTGGACTTGATGATCCTTATGGGTCCCTTCCAACTGAGCTTATTCTGTGATTCTATGATTCTAAGTATTTCTTGTAATGCTTTGAGTGGCATAGTGGAATGCTCCTGTTTTAAGCATAAGGACATCTCTCATTAACAGCAGGTTGTTTAGCTTGTCTACATCTGGAAAGGACATGTAAGCCTTATTAAGTAAGGGGGGGGAGGAACCTCGTAATTTCATTTTAGTTTACGAATGTTAACATTAATTTGCTTGCCTTGAAATAATTTCTGGAATATTTGCTTTAAGAACCTAACCTTAAAAAAGCCATAGGAAACGGAAGAAAGAATTTAAATTAACTTGTTTCAACATTTCTCAATTGTTTAGGTTAATCACAGTAAACCAAACAGGATTCAGCCATACTTAAACACAGCCTTTGCCCAAGTATAAACTGTTTACTCTAGCCGTGACACACAACCAGACAAAATTCATTCCTGATCTGGGGAAAAGTCTAATTTGCTTTTATTAGCTCAAGATGAAAATATTTTGGCAGAAGAAGGTTTGCTTTTCGATGTGAAACCATCTCAAAATTGCCTRAGAGCAAGCAGGCGATGCAGCAGTCTCACCATCCTCACCATATCAACAGCTTGGTCCAAATGTGGCTCCTTGGCCCAAGTGGGAGCAGGGCTGTGCAGGGAGCCGGGGAGAGCCCGGAATGGTCCCACAGCTGAAGCCTGGAGAGAAGAAACATGTGCTTTCACGGGCTCACATCGGGACCATTGCTTCGCTCCACTGCAACACTGCTGAGGCCAATAGGTTTGACTTCAGCAATTTGGCCTCTCGTGTCTATGGATTGTGGGCACGTTTTTACTACTGGCAGAGTGCTCTTCCCACCAACACACGGAGAGTGCTCACAGACTAGCTTAAAGACTGGTTGTTTTTTCCTTCAGGTGCATTTATATTAGTGCTAATACTACAAAGTATTTAGTTCAAAAATCCAAGCAAGAAATACAGTGGATTTTTACAAAGAAACTTTTGCCTTTCAATTTTCCAGTGAGCATTTTGACAATCCTTGCTGAGGCCTGATTGCCAGGAGGTGGAATGGTTACGCTGGAGCTCTCTATTTTTGCACTACTTGCCCTGATGTGCAAAATCAATCTTATTAGCTTCTRGAAAAGATGGAAATTTATTTCATGGACAAATGCACAAAATAAGCTTTGGATACAGGGTCAGACAGGTCAAATGCTGATGTTCATCTTTTTCATCTCTTTTTCTCTATGTACAGCCAACACATTAGCAATAGGAATGTAGGAATGCTATGAAGTGAATGACTACTCTCACCATCATAGCAAAACACTTCTTGCTTGAGCCACATATCTTAGCAATCATAAAATTATTAACTTGAGGATATGTGCTGGTTTTGGCTGAGGTAGAGTTAATTTTCTTCACAGTGGCTGGTATGGGGCTGTGTTTTGGATTTGTGCTGAACACAGGGTTGATACTATGGAGATGTTTTTGTTGTTACTGAGCAGGGTTTACACAGAGCCAAGGCCTTTGCTTTTCATACTGCCAGGGTGGAAAGGAAGTGGGTTGTTCACGGGAGGCTAGGATGATACACAGCCAGGACAGGTGACCCAAACTGACCATAGGGATGTTCCAGACCATCTGACATCATGGTCAATGTATAAAGTCGGGGGAAGAAGAAAGAAGGGGGGGACATTTGGAGTGATGGCGTTTGTCTTCCCAAGTCACTGTTACCTGTGATGGGGCCCTGCTCCCCTGGAGACGGCTGAACACCTGCCTGCCYATGGGAAACAGTGAATTAATTCCTTGTTTGCTTTGCTTGTGTGCTTGGCTTCTGCTTTCTCTATTAAACTGTCCTGTGGTGGATGCCAGGCAATTACCAAAGCTTCTCTATCACTCTCCTTGTCAGCTGGACAGGGGAGAGAAAATACAGTGAAAGGTTCATGAGTTGAGATAAGGACCAGGTGAGATCACTCATCAATTACCATCACAGGAAAAGAGACTCAAATGGGGGAAATTAATTTATTACTAATCAAAATCAGAGCAGGATAATGAGAAGTAAAACAAATCTTAAAAACACCTTTTGCCCACCCGTCCCTCCTTCCCAGGCTCTACCTCCTCCCCCAAAGTAGTGCAGGGAGACAGGAAATGGGGGTTATGGTCAGTTCATCACAGGTTGTTCCTGCTGCTGCTCAGGGAGAGGAGTCCTTCCCCTGCTCCAGCATGTGCTCTCTCCTACAGGAGACAGTTCTCCACAAACTTCTCCAGCCTGAGTCCTTCCCACGGAATACAGTTCTTCACAAAATGCTCCAGCATGGATCCCTTCCATAGGGTGCAGATTTGTATTTTTAAATAACTGTTCTAATTGTCTTCCAGGAGTAATTAAAATGAAATCATAGGTATTGTGAGTTGCATGTTGTTCTTTTGATGCCTTAGGATTTTAGCTTTTATATTTTTCATGTATTTGTAACCCTGCAATTCTTAGTGTGTAACTCTAAAGCCCCTATAAAATGTTAGCTACTGCCTTTAGACAAAACAATCCATCTTCAGGCTTGGACCACAAGGACACCTTACTGCCTCAGGCCCRAGAACTGTAAACAATGGTTGAAAAGGGGGGACCAAACTTGCAGTGAATTACTTCATTACCTGAAGCTGTAATTGGAAGAACTAACCCTGATATGCTAATGGACCAAACTTATAAAACTATGGAGAACTCGTGACCAGTTGTCCATCCTGGGTAGTCCATCTTAGGGGGTCCGCCTGGGGTGTAAGCCCTGAGTGAGCTCTGACTGCCCTGGATGTACCTGAAGGCCTTCAAATAAACACCACCACTTTTACCCTTTTGATTTTTGTCAAGCCTCTCTTTTTAGGTAGTCCCCGATAAGGCATCACTTTCATTAAGACAATAATTATGGGGGAAGAGCTCTTAATTGGGAAGGGGAAGTAGCTTTTTTTTGGAATGTCATATTTCCTACATGATTATCTCATCAGGGAGAACTGAAAAAGAGAAAAGTATCTGAAGGCCAAAATGTTTTGTACTTGTTCAGTTATATTAGTCTTCTCTCTCTAGCTACAATCAGACAATAAAATATTAATTTTCAAAATAGCACAGGATAACAAAAGGGTGAAAAATGCTTAGTGTATTGTATTGGTTCAGTCTGACTGATGTGGGTGAAATTCATCCTCACAATCTCAGATCTAGTCATGCTTCTCTTTGACTACTGTGCATAAAATGGGAATACATGTCCGGCTACAAATCCAAATGCACATCCCAGCCATATCGTGACTCTGTACCAAAGCAAGACTTTGGTTCTCCCTCATCTTCCCCTTTCCAGGCCCTTGCTTTTCCACRGAGTCGGCAGGCAGGCACATGGCCTCGAGAGGCCTTCCAGCACCCTCCAGCCTCAGCTCTATCCACAGCCACCCTGGGGTTCAACCACTTCAGGACCAAATTCTCCAAGCTGCAACATGTCCCAGTGAAGATCTCTGCAGCTGCACAGCTTGCTCCCATGTTGTCCAAGGGGCAGAGTTGCCACATCATTTGAAAGGGTGCAAGAGGAGCTGGGGAACACATTCAGTTCCCAGTGTCTCAGATAATTACAAGGAGGGGAAGAATCCAACTATTTGAAGACAATTGGAAAACAATGAGAAAAGAGTAGGAGTCAACATGGATTCATCATGATTTTTTTGTCCTACAGAGCAGTACCTCTTGCAAAATAAAGATATAGTAAACATTGTATGTCTTGAGCTTAGAAAGGCTTTTGACATAACCTCAAGAGATACTTTCGTTCACGAACTAGGGAAGTGCTGTCTAAATTCAAGCACAGAGTGGACAGTGGCTTGAAAGACATAATAGTTACTATGTAGATCCCTAGGCAGCATTCGAGTATGGCCCCACAGCGACTCTAGTTCCTATCCAGTGTTGTAAGTAATAGCCTAGGTGATGGACAAAAATGTCTGCTTGTTAAATCTGCAAACTGCATCACGCTGTGGGAGGCTGCAAGACACTGCAAGTGTGCTGCAGGACAGACAGACCGACAATTCAAATTGTTCTTGGCGGACTGAATAAATATTTTGAAAAAACATTACTCTCTTTAATGGAAACACTTACTAAGGACTAATTCAATGTACAGATATCTAATGGGGAAAAACCACTTAGAGCAGTTGGCCAAAGAAAGTTTAGTGCTCAGAGTAGGTCACAAACCTGGCAAGAGTCAATCATGTCTTGCTGTTACAAAAGAAGGCAAACATCACACTGTCATGTATAAACAGCACTGGTAGCTGAGAGATGTTCAAAGTGATCCTGCTGCTCTTTTAAAACCCGGTAAGATTTCAGAGGATTGCTCTGTCTTGTTTTGGACAGCAGAATAATCAGAAGACTTTCAAATGTGGCCTTTGGGGAAACATGGGAGGAACAACTGGAATGCAGGACTAGAAAAGAACACAATTAAGGGGTAATAAAATTATAATCTTTGAAGATGTAGAAGACACAAAAATACATGTTGGCCCTAATCATGGTGGAGATCAAGCTCATAAGGGAAAATCTAGATGATCCTTTACAAAAACCTCATGGGAAGGCTGCATGTGGACCAGTATTTTTGGTCATGACTTATAGACTAGGCAAAGGTTAGACACTAGTTCTGCAATATCACCGATCCTATTTCATGATGGAGGTCGTATCTTCATGATGACATATTGAGATCTTTTCCTTCCACAGGAGTTGCAGGGCTGTGTTTGTTCAAAGCCTACAAGTCTGAGGCCAGAGTGGCCAAGAACCTGGAAATTTTTTTCTGAGGGAAATTGCAAAATGTGCTGGAGCACAGGGGCAGGACATCCTCTTTCACAATTCCCTATAGAACWCTGATATTTCTCATGGAAAGGAAAATATATAAAAAAACCCCTGACATTTAGATTGCTTCAGAATAAAGGTCCTGCTCTGCTCTCCACTGGTGTAGACACATCTTGAGTCCTGTGTGCAGTTTTGGGCACTACAGTATAAAGACATTAGGCTATTAGAAAGTGTCCARAGGAGGGCAACAAAGATGGTGAGGGGACTGGAGGGGAAGCTGTATGAGGAGTGGCTGAGGTCACTTGGGTCAGTTCAGCCTGGAGAAGAGGAGACTGAGGGGAGACCTCATTGCAGTCTACAACTTCCTCCTGAGGGGAAGAGGAGGGGCAGGTACAGATCTCCACTCTYGTGACCAGTGACAGGATTCAAGGGAATGGCCTGTAGTTGTGTCTGGGAGGCTTAGGCTGGATATCAAGAAAAGGTTCTTCACCCAGAGGGTGGTTGGTCACTGGAACAGGCTCCCCAGGGAAGTGGTCATAGCCCCAAGCCTGACAGAGTTCAAGAAGCATTTGGACAACACTCTCAGGCACATGGTATGATTCTTGGGATGTCCTGCATAGGGCCAGGAGCTGGACTCAATGATCCTGATGGGTCCCTTCCAACTCAGTATACGCTATGACTCTATGATAAAATCAAGCCTGGAGCCTGAGCACTCTGAGGCCATACAGCTTAAGAGAGGCTTGTATGCTCCTGAACTCCATTTTTTACCTTAGTAAAAAGCAAGGGTAAGGAATTACTGCTCAGCTGAGAGGCTCAGAATAGGGGAAGTGAATTTTTCATTTTGCCCTGAGTTATCCACTGCTCAACTTGGATGCCTCAAACACACCAGTGTCATCGTGGGTTACACAGCACAGGAACACATTCCCATCACTATTTAGGCAGGATAAAAACAAACAATCATATGTCTGCATGTATTTCCCTAAAGTCCATTGAAATCCAATGTTTTCACAGGAGACTGCCTAAACCAAAGCAACATTTTCTGACAAATCATTTTTGTCTGAAAAACACAGGAACTTTTACTTCCAATTCCCTCCTCTGCCACATGTGAGGGGTCCAGGAGTGCTGTTTGGAAGACACACTCTGAGTGTGGCACAAGTTGGTTAGCAGAGGACACACCAGTAGATGGAGCACACGACTCTGCAACACTGCGCTTTGGCTCTGTAGCACCAATTAATATTCTCACTGTTCACTGCTCACAGCTTGAGGTACAAAAGAGCTGGACTAGCCACTGAGCCTGCTACCCAGCTAGGATTTCCTTGCTGCTATGCTCCAGAGGAGAGGCTAGGTTTGCTTTGATGTTTACCACTGAGTTTCTTGGCTGGGTGGCTTTATTTACGTGCCATTTATGCTTAGCTCGTACACTGCTTTTTATGCCATCATTATACTTATCTTCACAATTTTCTGTTTTGCAAGTGTTTGGTTTGTCCTACCTCAAAGGAGAAAATTCTTGCAGCTTTTTGCAATTCTCCAAAGGTTTTGCACTTTGTTTGACTGAGTCTCCCCTGCCACATGCTCTTTAAAAATCTCCTAGCTCTCCTTGCACATCAAACTCTAAAATTTCCAACATAACTTCATCAGCAAATTTCATGAACATATGTCTGATCTTTCTGGAAGGGTTAGTGATGAGAGTATGAAGTTAGATTAGCTCAGAATCAATACCAAGGTATCATCCTTTCTCCATTACTCATTTTCATGTTTCACTAGTAGTCCTATCCACYTTAGATTTTCAGTCCTGCTTCCCCTGTTATGTAGGTTTTCCCAAATGATGCAACAGCAAATACTTTAAGAGTCCAGTCTAGAAAATCAAGTTTGTGTTCCCATAAAGCTCTCTGGCTAGTCTAGCAGAGACTCTGCCTCTCTAAGAGACTCTCCCTCTGCTAAGCCCTTATCACACTATGTCCCATTTTTCACTCACTGCTGTCTTCTGGTAGTGACTCCAACAATTTATCTAAAGCCATTGTACAAGTTTTCACAAAAACAGAAGTTTTAAGTTCCTTGTGTATCATTCATCTGTAAAAGATGACAAGTAACATTTCTCTCTCCCACTCTTTGTCTTATTCAGTTTCCAGAGGCCAAACTGTTCTCCCATGTGAAGTCTTGATTTTGGTGTTACCATAGTTCCAGCAGAAGCAGTGACTGCTCATCATCTGAGCATCTGGACAAATCTCTTTSTGGGAAAAGGAAGGCAAAACATCACATCAAGATAACTGGACCACTACTTTTGCTTCAGCTTTCAATCTTACCCCTTATGGTACTCTGACATTTTTCCTATAGCTCCAAATACTGAAAATATCCCTCTGAAAAACAATTTACAGGCATAAGAGAGGGCACAGAAACAGAGAAAGAATAAGCATTCATATCACCTGGCATGAAAAGAAAGGACGGATAAAGCTGCCAGTGTCAGCACCTGACAGATTTAAGGAGTCACTTCCCAGAATGACAACCTGGGAGAGAGTTTGTTGGAAGAATTGTGTTGTGCAGAGGACAACACAGACTGCACAGTCCCAAAGACAAGTGTTAACTTTCCATGGGCCTGTAGTATTTCATGGCAAGTGCTTTCATCATACTTTTTAAATAGCTTTGTAGAAGTTACAAGAAATTACTTACTTCATCAAAACAGAACATACGTGACAGAACTATTGAGTCCATATCCTTCACTTTCTATTATTTGCCTTTGTCCTTGATAAAATAAAGATTTTACTAGTTTTCTTTAATGAATTTTGAAAATGTGATCAATTGTTCTATACATCAGTTACCAAGGCGGAAAGTGGTCCTCTCTCTTGGACTTTTGAAAGATTACCTCTTCGGTGTCACTTTTCTCATTAAGACTGCTTTAAAACAAACTTTATCCTGATCCATACAAAAGTCTTTAGTGTACTACAAAGAGTCCAGCCTTTTGGAAGGGCTTCTCTGGGATAGTGGATGGGCCATAGCATGCTGGGGCAGACTGCTGCAGTGCCAGAGGAGATGCAAGTTCTTTGATGACTCCATGACTGGTACAGCTTCCCTGCTCCACTCCTGCAGCACAGCCACACACAACAGGCTCAGCAGAGGTTAATTGTTCGCACAACCATTGTTTCCTTCTGTGGGTTTGCCTTTGAAACCTTTGACATTCTCTTTATTGTACCTCTTGCGGTGCAAATTTCCTTGTTTTGTTTTGTTTCTCAGAGTAATTTTTGGTTGATTATTGTGCAGTTACAGAATTAGAGTAATAACATCTAATTGTACATCTGAAGCAAAAACATGTAATTGTGGGAGACTAGATTCAATTTAAAGAAAGAAAACCCCTCCACTAGGGTTTCTTGTGGTGTACACAGTGCATTTGCCAGGCAGTGCTGCTTTGATTGCATCTAACCTGCAATTAGCAGGAGCAATTAAGACAAAATTAACGTGTGCAATTGCATTATTTCAGGATTTAACAGTAGCAATATTTAGCAGTTATTGCATTAGACACTCTGCTCACAAGCTCAGATAATTATCAGTGTTTTCCAGTTACACCACAGAAATCAGGACAGGCGTGAGTGGGCCTTACCTACAACAACCAATTTCCAGCAACTGATTTTCCACGCATCAGTCAGCCACTGAAATCCATGGAAGTAGCCAATGGGGAAGAGAGGTTGGAAAGATTTGGCACTGTTGAAAATATGGGACTCAAATGCCACTTTCAGCTTACTTTTAGCTTGTCACAGAGCTCATGTAACATAGCAGCAGAGAGCAAACCTAAGATTTGGTATTTCTGAGTTATTCTCCTCCACCTTCAACATTTCACATCAGTTTTGTAAGCCCTATCATGACACCCGAAGATTTTAAAATAAAAATTATTTTAACATGAATTAATGCTGTGGTCTTTGCGCATGAGGAAGCCTCAGGCAAATAACAGGTTTTTACATACTCTTACCTGGCATTCTGGGAATGTAACTCTATCAGTTCTACTACGCTTTTCTTAAAGAATATTTCTTGCCCTTAAAGGACAAAGTCAAATGATATTTGAAAAGCATCTTAGTGCATCATTGAAGGATACAAATGCAAATACATTTCAATTCAGTCTCACAAAAATAACGATAAATCTGAATCTCTAGGCACGAACCTCGAGCAGATAAACTGAGATGTTCAGAGTATCAAACTGGTGTTAAAATGAGAGATCTCAGTGATAAAACTTAGGGTCCAATCCAGCAAGGGTTTCCAGTTAATTCAGTGGGAGTTAGAAGCACTAAAATCATATGTAAGCAGACTCTGATGATTAGTACTAATCTATCACAGAAAATCATAATAGAAGTCCTGAGAGAGGGACTGCTGGCTCTAGGCACAATGATTTATGTCAGTGATTTTGCACATGGACCCATCACAAAACGACCAAATTTTCCACAAAATGCAGCCATGAAACTAAGAACAAAAATTGTCTCAGCATCCCTTCTGTCCCTTTTCTATCAAAAAAATTATTAGAAGTAGACACAAGAAATTACAGACAACAAATGGATCAGCTTCTACACTGATTTATGCCTGTACCTCACTACTTCCAGAACTTGATTTAGCATCCTGAGAGTTGGAGCTTGCCAGTAACTACAAGAGAGAGCTCATGGGCCAATCTCAACTAGATAGAGTAGCAAAAAAATAATAAAAATTAAATGCATTTCTGCACAGRCAATTTAGCTTCTACATTTGAAAGCAAGAGTTAGATAAATTGTGACATGTTTTCATCGAAAACATTTATTAAAGATGATGGGCACAGCACACAGATAAACCACATCCTGACGCAAGGTTAAACTAGTTTTCACATTTTAAAGCTGAAGTGTTATCTGGAATGCTTAGAGGTACCTTCTTTATACATATATAAATATATATATGCAGTTTTAGACTGACAAATGACAAACACAGCCTGTATTTATAAGGGTGTCATTTACTTCACTTTTTATTAAAATCACCAGCTACAAAATAGACATTTTGTACATACTTGTCCTAAATAAGCAACTGTGAGAAAATTACATTAGTCCTGAAATTAAACCATCATATTGTGCACCTGGGATGTGGTAAGGCATCAGAAACAATGGAAAATAGATGGAGATTAGGTAAAGTTACTCACATCACACTGGAAGATTAATCTACAGCTTTGAAGAAATCAGTGCACATGTTGATCAGAGACCTATTTTCTGCAAATATGAAAAACTTCCAGTTTTGTCTCATTTAAAAATACTATAGCCACTACTGCTACAGAAAGGAACTGTGTTACTTCAGTCTGACATGTCCCATAAGTGTCACAGTGTCTGTCAACAGAGAAATGCACTAAGAATATGAAGCAAAACAAGACAGTAACACTTCATTGATAATGGTGGTGTCACAAAACACCATGGACCAAATTCTTACTGATGAAAGGTGTCATAGCTTCTCCATGAATCAAAAATCAAGTACTCACCAAGAATTTGGGCCACAAACAACACATCCTGACACTGTATTCTGCCTTACCCTTCAAGGTCAAAAGAGAGAAGGAGAAGAGGTAACAATCCTGTCTAACTCAAGAAGCATAGCAAAGCCACCCCATCCATCCAGCATTCCTTGTGCGCTCTGCACTCCACATGGAGTGACTGAGAGGCAAAATAAGCCTTATGGGCCCCGAATTTAGCTACAGGCCTTCCAAGATCATGACAGCTGGTATAGCCAGAAGCGCAAGGCAATAAATGATCGAGAGATTTGTGGGTATTAAAGGGCAAAATCCAGGGGCCACATTCTGATATTCGTTTTTCTATTACTATCAACATGGGTTTGGCCTAAAGTCCAGTGTATCACTATGATAACACAAGTATATTCACTTCCAGGACACTGCTACAGGCATCAGTCAAGTGCTGCAGGGTGACTCTTGCTCCTAACTAATGTGCTGATAGTGTGACCTCCTTGGTTATCACGACCTGGTTAAACTTTCCACACCATTATTCTGGAGATTGGAAGTAGGAATTTCACACAATGTTGGATCTTAGTACCATGTAGGAAATGAAAACAAGGAAGTGTTGTGTTTAAAAACAGCTTTCAGGAGGACAGAAAACATTATAGCAGAAAGGTTCATTTTGGTCAGTGCTACCTCAAATACAGAATAAGGAACAAACGTCAAAACATTCAAGTTAAGCAGATGTAGATCACAAGGTGAAAGACATGGCTATTTCCATTTAGTTTGCTGCAACAATTTCATCACAAGAAATAAATTTCTATCTTTATAAAATGGATCATTTTTACAGAATAAAAATAGATGAAAAGTATAGCCTAATTCTTAACACAAAGTGCAGAACCTAATCTTGTAAGTTAATGTTCAAGCTGTTCATATCCTAAAATCACAGGAAGACCTCTCTGATCACCACTACTGTAATTTCAGAGTCAAATTACAAATTATACACTGATTACATGAGATCAAGTCATCTCAAATCTGTAGGAAAATACAAACAAACAATGACAAATAAGCAATTTTGCTATATTATTAATATACAGTCACCATGCATAAAAAATATGTATCTTCTAGGTAAATATTTTTTTTTTCTCTGTTAAAATTTTAAAGTGCATCTAAAAGCTTCTAAATAAATTTTTATACTTTAAAAACAGATGAAGGTAAACAGCATTTCAGAAATGATAGGTAACTCCTGTTAACAAAGAGGTAAGAATTTCTAAATGTTATTCCAATATTCTCAGCTCTCTTAAAGTGGTGGTGATATTTTGGATGGGCAACACTGGCAAACACTGACTGGACCCAATTACTGTGTTTCATAGAATCACAAAATCCTGTAGGGTGGAAGGAACCTTAAAAGGTCACCTGGTTCAACCTGCTCAAAGCAGGGTCGATACTGGTTACTCAGGGCTTTGTGCAGGAGATTCTTGAAAACTTCCCAGTATGGGACTACACCAAGCCTCATTCCACTCTCTGCCTGTGCTCAGAGGGGAAAACCTGGGTAATCCACCTAGTTAGGGGCCTTGAGGAACTCTACATATAAGTTCAAAATTTCCAGTCTTATCAGTTTAATTACCAACCAAACTAAAATACTGACAGAGTAGACAGAGTCTACTAGATTAGATTAACTAGCATCTTAAGGCTTACTGACAAATCTAATAGCAACTTCAGAGGAATTTTGCCTGCATWTGTAAGTGACCAGTTAGAGCTACAGCATGCACAGGCACCCAGTAAGTAGCTGCCTTCCCTGGGACATAGACACCATTTTCAGAAGTGTTCCCTTCTTGAGGAAACACTTCCCAGAATGGCAGCAGTGGTGCTGGAAGCACCAGCCTGCCCCCAGCCCCCCATCAGCAAATACCTTCCTGTGAAGGGGTGTTCTACCTGCAAAGTACTCAACATCAATCTGTAAAACGACAGTTTCCCAACTACATGTCCAGCTTTTTACTACCTTTCACAAAATAGCACCAGAATGCTGCTGCCAGTCGCTCTCCGCAAATACCACACATGAGCAGCACCTGATGCTGTGGAGCTGCAGCTACAAGTCCTTAGCAAGAAGTTCGATTTCATCCAGCAGGAAGTCCATGTCCTCTCGGCTGACTTGCGGGCTGATGACCACCTGGCGGAAGAAGTTGACTTTGCCCCSGTGCGGCTGGTACCCAAGCATCATGCTGCCCTTCTTCATCATCCTCTCTTTAATTACAGGAGCAACCTGAAAGTAGAGACAAAACAAGGTTGATGTCACACTCAGAAATACAGCATGTTTGGGTAGGAAACGTGTTTTGTGACTTTAAGTGTCTGAGTTTGGCACCCCTAGCCTGTCTTCCCCACTGCCTGCCCCAAGGAACAGCAAAGCTCAGACCTGCAGGTTTAAAGCAGATTGTGCACTGAAACCCTCAGGTTCTGTGACTCCTGAAAGAATTGGAACAAAATCTAAGCCCCTCAAAAGCCTGCTGCTTGAGGCATTCATCTGTGGCATGGGAAAGGCTGGGTTAAGGTCTTTAGCCTTCCTGATTTAGATCAAAGGTTTGAGCTCAGGAAGAACATCAGCTGCAGATGGTTAAAGTCAGGGTTTGTGCTAACTAGCATGACTTTTTGACCTTGATGACCCTTCTTCTCCCACCACATCTGCAAAGCAGCTGTCCCTAGAGGACATTCTCCATTGAACCCCTGTGAAACTCAAGCTGCCGAAGAAGTCAGTGTGATGCAATATTAAAGGATGAGGCCTGATCCTGGAGCTTAAGATTTCATCTCTTAGATTTAGGGCATGAGTAGCATTTGTCTACACCAGACTTGTATTGTGTGGGATGAAATCTCATAGGTGTTTCACCGCAGAAAAAATATATGAGTGAGATTGGCAGAGTCAGGTCCTTACAGCTGAGCATTTGATCTCATCCCAGCACGGCTGTTAACTTTGGCCAATTAATCTTGTGCCAGCTTTAAGAGTGTGAGTAGTTCTGCATTCTCATGCTTGAAAGAGGTCATAAGCTTTAATGCATTGCTAGACTAAGTACTCTATCCCTTGGAAGACAGAATTAAGTATTTTGACAGAACTAGTATTTTTTAAAAGGTCTTGTATTTTAATATATTGCTAATAACACCAAGGTATTTCAGAACAGTGTGTTTTCTTCTTTTTGTGATGGTTTGACTTTGAACTAAGAAAATAGGTGTGTGACCTAACCTTGGTTTCTGCATTAATTTATTTCAGCTCTAAAACTTTGTGCCACATACTACCACCTGATTTGCAAAAGAAAAATGACTATGCCAACCTTACCTTAATAGCTTTATTTTTGTGTGGCATATTTTAATAGTCTTTTTTGCTTAGATAGAAACAGGTAAGGTTTTCAACACCAACAGCCTAGCTTTATTGTGTTTCTTCAGTGGCCAAGTCCTCTGAGAACAGGTCACAGCAGCAGAGGAATATCTGCCATTTCCTCAGAACAGCATCCCAACGGCACAGAAGTGAACTACAACTAGTTACTTCTAAACACATTAATCTAGTTTGCTTGTGAGAGTAGTGTGCAAATTAATAACGAATTTAATGTAATTTATTTAAAAAAATAAATAAATAAAGTCCTCTCCCACTTCAGACCAAACATTCCAAACTGCACCCACACCAGCTGTGGCCTGAAATTACCGGGACACTGTGACATCATGCCCTGGAAGTGTCACGCTGGGCACCACATACATGCAGAAAAGGAAAAATTCCTCCACCTCTGTACTTGACAGAGCCCCCAAGTAACTTCTGCTCATGCAATAAAGACACTACCAGTGCAAGGGGAGAGGTAAATTCTTCTTAATACACTTTCTCAGGCTCTTCTTGAAGTTTCAAATCCCTGTGGCAACTTTTAGCCTTCATTGATGTTCCATCAGAGTTATTTCATCTTTTGTATCACACTATTGATTCTCTTCATCCCAACATCTGGCGCTCCACAATCCATCATCCCAAAATGTGCAGTAGCACAAATGGAAACCATGAAAGCAAAAACATTTACAGCTTCAGTAATTTGAGGACTGTAAATATACTGCATTTCAATAGGTTTTTTCTCATAGAAAGCAAAGGTAGAAAAACCTCACTTTTATGATCTCATTTATTATCTCATTCATCCTCCATGCTAATGAAGCTGTCCTCTAAATTTGAAGTGTGTCCATTCCTTTTTGAAGGCAAAACAAACACTTCCTACATAAAGAAACAAAACAAAACACAAAACTGGCTTATGACCCTTTGATAGGATTACTTTTGGAAAGATGCTTCATTTCATTTGGAAAGTATGTGCATATCCTATTTGCTAAAGTGGTGCAGTCAGTGTAACAGAACTATCAGGGATCCTATCCACAGAAAGCAGTAAGGAACGTAATCTATGTTCAAATACTTAAGTACATGTCTCACAAAAGATCCATTAAATGATACTTGCATGATAAGGCTTGGACTTGAGTAGCACAGGGTATGACAGAAGGGAAAGGCAGCTACAACTTTGCAGCAGAAAAATTAGACCTATAAGAAACTAATTGCCTAGTGAGGAGTTCAATGAGTTTAATTCCCACCAAGTCAATGAGACCTGAGGATGCTCAAATATCAGGAAGAGCTGCACAGCCCCATTCAGAATAGGCTCCTTGGAAAGCAATTTAGTGAGGGTGAGATTGCTTCACCAGTCCAATTATTTTCCTATGAAACTTACTTCAAATTGTAAATCTAATTCTTTATGTGGCACATCCATGGCGCAGTCTCAGAATTTTAAGTGTAATAAATCCTAAAACCAAAGTTCCCTCCTCTCCTTTCCTCCCTTGACCTCTTCCTTCCCATTGCTAGCCTCTCCTGCCAATCCACCCTGGAGATAATTATTTCAAATGCTCACCACAGCAGCATAAAAGCTGTGAGACAGACCCTTCTCCCACCTAGAAGGTTCCGTGTGTGCAAGGCCATTCTACAGCAGAGCTGCCCACATCGCACTGTGCAGGCAGAGCCCAGGGAACTGCTTTTCCTGAGGATTGATGAGTGCAGCACAGTCTCCCTGTGCAGACCTACACCAAGGCTGTAACAGCTCATACTTCCTTTACTATTAATAGCAGAGCTTTTTAAAATAGACCAAAACTTGCAGAGTAGTTTAGCTCCTTCTTTACCTACCTGAGTGACAGGATTATCTCTTCTCCCGCTCTCAGCCAGCACTTAGTCACACTACAAACAGAAAGTTTTAGCCCTAAACTTGAAGCTGTCTTCAGAGACAAGAGTCCAGACTACAGTGGATCCTCACGTATATTTACATCAAAGATGCCAATGCTCCTTCCCAGCACATACACACACACAAAGCAGTGTGACCAGCTTGGACGCTACAGCTGAAGTATCTAGTGCACCAGGGGGATCAGGAGAGCAACATAACTCCCTCTCCATATCTCAAGTATCCTTGAGAAAAGTGGTTCTGCGCAGTCATATGACAATACCTTTAAACCACTGTGTCATACTAATTGACTCACCAATGTCATTTAATCCAAGTCTCTCCAACACTTTAAGAATTTCCACCAGGCTCGGGTCAGGACAGCACAACACACTTCAGCAACCACCATCAGAGACTGACTTAACCAAAGAGTACACCACATTCTCAGCAGGAGAGTTTTTGGACAACAAGTATCTTTTCACAGGACTTGATGAAACACCTATTTGAGATAATTTCTTCTTCTTCCAGCTAGCAAGGCCTCCAAAACCATTCTCACAGTGGTCAAGCTATGCAAGCCTGGTTCTTAAGCCAAGAACAACCTCCTAGCCCATGGGTTTCTTGTGCAAAGGGAAATCTCCAGAGCAGCTCTGTTAAGTAGGTGATGTTCTCATTGCATTAGTCATGGCACAGTATTGCACTTTGGGACTCATTCACCATTAGCTGCCTCTTGTTGAACAATATGGATATTTGTAAGAAGAACTGGTTTGTAAACGTTATTCTAATAAGAAAAAAAAAATCACAATAAGATAACCAAGTGCTTCACTTTTTCAAATCACATAATCTCATTAACTTCTAAAACACATATCCCACTATCACCAGCTTGTAGTTCAAGTCCTACACTTAGTCTGGAATAACAGATACCTTCTGATGTGAAGGAAGAGAAAAGAGTAATCTGGCTCCTTTGTTCCTATGAGGTAAATGCACAGAGCCCCCAGCCCCAACTGCACTGGTGCTGCTGGATGTGGATAGCCAAATAATTTGCCCTAAAGAGAAGCAAAATTTCCCAACAAACATGCTCCTTGTTCTTTTTTGGTGAAATAAAGAAATCAGCGCCTACTGGTTTTAATTAGCCCCTTATTTTCCTGCGCTAATGTTGTCTCTGACAATTGCAATTAACAGATATGCTGAAAGTGCAAGAAAGCTCAGGTTGGACAACTGCAGAGTAGTTTGCTGATAATGGAAGACCAYGTCAACCTTGATTATAAATTTCTTTCTCTATGCCCTCCTTTAATCTGTAAGTGATCTCATTGTAGACCTAATTCAGTATTTTCAAACTGTCCCATCACAAACAATATTCCACGCCCCTGACACTGTACCTCTGTTACCTGGATGCCACCTGTACTGCCCTCATTCTGACAGACTCTAGCTGGATTTGTCTAGACATACCCGATGTTACATATCACAACAGTTTTTCCAAACTGTAGCCTAGAGGCTATAAGCTTTAAAAGCAACATTCTGTAATTATTTTATTTGAACACTAAGGCAAAAAGAGTGAGTTGCAAAATTGCTAACAATGCTGGGTAAAAATATTCTGCTAAGCAATGAGTTTACGAAAATATATTACTTCAAGGGGAAAATAAAATGTGAATTTGACAAATAGCCTAAGATAGCATCAGCCAGAAAAATAAAGAAACCAGAAAAGCCTAAAGTTTTTCTAAATTTTGGAAACAAACATATTTTGAGTATTTGTTTCAAAACACTGTTTTCAATTAAAACTTAACTTCAATTGGAAATTGACCCATTTTTATTAAAGCCAGTAGAAAAGGACTGAGGAAATTGAAACTAAGCAAATTGCTTCATTTTACCTTGCCGAAAAAATTCATTATTTGTACAACCAGAAGTATGTGGGATCAAAAGTGCTGACACTGCTTAAAAGAAACATCTGTAGAGTTTTTGTCCCTCAGAAAAGACAGAAAGTATGAGAAAACTCATGGGACTGCCTGTTCTGTTGGCAAAACTTGTTCACATACCCTGTGAACAGCTTTGAGTAGTGTGGATGAGTCTAAATGTGCTAACACAGCAAGTAGTACAAAGACAGAATGCCTACAAAAACTAGTGTTAATACCGGCAACTTCTACCCAAAACATTTTTCCAAATCTTTTGAACAGTTCCCAGGTGGCTGAGCATCTATGCAACATGAAGCTGAAGAGCTATTCCAGCTGCTGGCAGCAGCAACTCCTGGTCGCCAGACCCCGTCCTGCTTCTCCTGACATTAATTTCCAAATTGCCATGGTCTTCAATGGAAGCAGAATGCAATTATCTAAATATCCTGCTTAAGCGTCTGGTTCAGGTAGCAGTTTGTAAACAGCCTTCAGCTTTTACTACAGAAAGCCACACTTGCAGTAAATCAATAACCTTTCTAGGGATCCACAAAAGCAGGCTAGACATTGTTGGAAGGACAGGAGCATATTGGCAGCTCAAACTATTTCTCTTCCTCAAATACAGCCTTGATTAAATTTTCCAAGGTACGGAATACCACACAAGAAATTGGCTGAAGATTCGTAGCTAAAAGACAAAAAAGCTGCCCTTTTGACAAAATGGAAAGATCACATTCTCACGATTTCACAGATATGGGAAACACATTTCGTGTTCTTGTCTCAATTGTTTCTTGCAATGGAAGACAAGTTTATATAGAACAGTCCCTCTCATCTGACCACAAAAATCTATCTTGTCTCCCGCAGAAGGGGGAAACTCTCATTTGGAAGTTCATGATTCTTGCTTAAAAGGCAACTTATTGGCTATTCGAAGYCTGACAAGTTGTTCTTCCTCCTAGAAATGACCAGTTTGGATTCATGCATATTCATAAGAAAACAACTATTGTAGAGCAATTGCCACCTAAAAAAAGGAAATAAAAACCCCAGTTCATTAAATATTTGGACACAATCTTAAACTTTTACATAATGGGCTATTAATTTCAGGGGATCTTCACATTATRGTTTCTTATCTTGCTTAAATGATAGAACAGTAGTTCAAAGTACTGGATACAGACTTGACAAATAGGACTGGTCTCAAACGCTGCCAGAGGCTGTTTGGACAAATTACTACATCTCTTTTCGGTAACATGCTTCTTTTTTCCTTCACAGATGGCATATAACCCTTCAGGGCAGCGAAGCTTTACGTGTTCATACATCGTACATTGGTGAGGGCTGGTCTCTTCTCCCAAGTAACAAGCAATAGGACAAGAGGAAATGGCCTCAAGTTGCACCAGACGAGGTTTAGGTAAGACATTTGGGAAACTTTCTTCACTGAAAGGGTTGTCAGCACTGGGAGAGTCTGCCCAGGGAAGCGGTTGAATCACTATCCCTGAGTATATTTAAAAGCTGTGTAGATGCGACACTTAAGGACATGGTTTAGTGATGGACTTGACAGTGCTGGTTGATGGTTGGACTCAATGACCTAAAAGGTCTTTCCCAACCTAAATGATTCCATGATCCTATCTATTGCAATTGGCCCTGACAAAAGTGTATAGAGCACCCACAAGGTATGATACATGTATTAAATAATTTCTGTGCCAAGTAGTTCTCACAAACAGCTGTTACAACATGCCTTCTGCATTTCCCAGTGTGGCTGCAGAAGATAAGCTTGATATCAATGATACCAGTCACTATCAAGCAAGAACAGTAGCTGACATTTTAATATTCATCATTGGATGCAATACAAATTAAGAAAACACTTTCCTTGGTTGTCTATAATCACAAAACTAGCTAAATACTATAAATATTTGGAAGTAATAGTGCTTTCAACATATTTTAACACTGAGAAAGTATGTTCTCCACTGTTAAATATCTTTTCTTGCCTTTTGCTGCAACATCAGTTGCTGGCTTTAGAACAACAGGCTTTTTCCCTTTTGGTGATAATTAAAAACAAACTCAGACCATTTGTCAGTTGTCACACCAACCGGGACAATCGAAATACCAAATATTTGCACACCCAATCACAGCTTTGTTCCTGTAGCCAAGGCATTCTGTAAAACCCAAACATGTTTTTCTTTTGTCTAGAATTTGTTCTGGGCCCACATCCCTAAACCACTAATAAATTATTGCTTTACACTGTTGCGCCAGTGTTCCCCTTGTGCCACAACAGGCAACAAAAGCAGAAACAAGCGCATTTGTCAAAATAGCAGTAACCACTTCCACATTCTTTGGAGCAACTAACTTATCAAAGCAGAACAGATGCTGCTGTATTTCTGTCCCAACACCAACATTCTCTGTGCACCTTCAACTCATGCTCAGGGCTGCACAGCATGTCTACACTACCATATATTGCACATCATCTTCCCATCCATTGCTTTTTGCCAAAAGACACACTAATGAACCCCACAAATCACTGAAAATGACCTGAATAATAGGAGATGGTGGGCTGGCTTCAGATTTTGATTGTCTTAAACGACTTCTGTAGCTGGTCATTTATGCAAGAGAAAACAGCCTTCAGACAAAGGCTTTTACACTAATGGTATTGGCCTCTGAAAAGGAGACAGCCCACAGAACAGAAGCTTGTATGTGTTTTTACTTACAGCTAAAAAGTACATTGGTGAACATGGTTTTCCAGGTGCACAGTCCCATGTCTGCTTCTGTTGGACCACATGTGGCTTCTCAAGACGATTCACATGGAATTCTTATTATTTTTCTGTCTTTTCTGTGTTGCTTTACCAAGGTCTTATTAACAACTCATGTGGAAAGTATAGGCATTAAGAAAACTCCAGAGGCTAGCACACAACACTACGAATCCAGCGTTCTGATCTGTTTAAAAAAGAGTTTAACACTACTGGTTTTATAAAAGTAATTATTTTAAAAGCTTTCATAGCATACATAAGGTTGTTCTGTGCACCATTTTATTACGTTTCCATTTTAGTAACTAGGTTTTCCAGCATTTTAACTCTGCCAAAGCTCCCCTTCTCCACCCAGGATGAAAGGGTAGCTTGTCATCTTGAAGGCAAGAGTAACAAAAGAACCTACCCTTTTTGGTTTGTATGCACAGGGTTGAGATTCTGTTCTACTCCATTGAGGGAATAAAGAAATCACAGTGTAATGTGAATGTCTGGGGCTGGAGGAACCCTTTACAACAGGAGATGGCTGCATTACATGGTGACACAAGTTCAAAAACTCGACATGCTTCTAGTGTAGAAAAAGGAATGTCACTTCAAAAACTTGGAAAGGTTCCCAACTGTTAAGATCTTATTTAGTATTTGCACAAGTCAGCTTCTGGTATAAGATATCAGCACCGTCTGTATTTGCATTACAGTAAGAATTAAAGAACAGCAATGCATTTTTTTTCATATTCTTTAACCAGAGCTAAAGAAAAATGGGTATTTCAACAAAACTAGATACCTTTCGTGCCTTAGTTTTTTCTCCTTGAAAACATCATACTGATTTTCTCAGAGGCTGCTTTACAATTTCTTGGGGAATATGAGAGGATGGTGTCCACCACGACCCAGACTGCTAAGACAAAAGCAAGGCTAATCTGATCACCAAATCTAACAAAGAAAATGATACCATTTTCCCCTCCACACAGTGAAACACAAGACCAATAACTGTCAATTATTAAAATTGCTTTTCTACCTGAGACTCCTTTATGTAAAGCCTGATATGACTGAAATAAAGGTCACCAAGCCCTATCAAAGTCAACACAACACTTTTCCCATGTACATCTTTCCCCAGGACAATGTTCACTCCAGCTCAATCTTGCTCCTCTCCTCATTTCCAGTGAGCTTTTTATCTTTTTTTTTATCCCAATTTAAATCCAACATATGCTACAAAACTCTGTGATTAATGCATGGACAACCAGCAAACTGAAACAACAAAGCAGGATCTCTGGGGTGTCAAAATGTGCAAATTCTATTGCAGTCTGAAAGGGTGAAAAATGAAAGGAAAATAATGATTCACACCTACAAGTATTTGCAAACTAAAGCACCAAAATGTAGGTAATTATGATTAATAACAGTCTTAGGTAAGTAGAACTAGACTGCAGTCAATCCCTAGATAATTTAAGGTCAGTTGAAGGGGGAACAGCAGACTGGGCACAAAATTTAGAATCCATTTTGCAAGGATTTGTAACCTCAAAGGAATACACGAAATAAAAAATTTGCTAACCTTGGGCCTACCCTAAACCCCTAGAGCCATAGATATGGCTCGGTATTCAGAGGCACAGATGAAATCTTCTAATCCTGTACACCAAATTGCTCTGAGGACCTTATTCTTTCATCAGTCTGACCAGGTATTCCCTATGGACCATTGCAAATGCCACAATTTCCCTTCTTAGTGCCACATCTACTATAAATCACACACAATTAGAAAGACGATAAAAGCAGGGAGAAGTACTTGCACATTTTTGTCAGGGTTCTGTATAGATATTCCTACAAGAGAGAGAGAACAAGAGCAATCTTTCCACCTTTGAAAGGAATGATGATCTGCTATACAAAATTAATCCATTAGAGTCTGTTAGATTTCACTTCCTTTCTTGAAAAAATTCTGCAAAACTCAATAAATACATATAGTCTTCCTACAAAAAATTATAAACTCTCTGATTGGTCAGTGTGTCTGGAAAATATCCTCTACATTAATCAACATTCACCTACAGAAGTCTACCATTGAGGTCACAGGAACTTTTATAGGTCAATTCACCTGTGGTAGAGTTAGACTAACCCATGTTTCTTTATAACTCTATAAAATTTGAAGGGAAGGTCTAAATATCTGCTGAATGGATATCAATCTAAAGGATTTTCTACTGCTTTTAGAGGAACACTTCTCAGTTATAATAGATGTTGTTAGACTTGTAGATATTTCTGACCATGCTGACCCCTTTGGAGATTAACAAGAAATCCCTCCCTTCTAGGCATGAAAAAGAAACATACTCCATCTCATTCCTCTTGAAATGCTCACAGTTAGAAATGAATCTGAGCTTAAATATCTGAAGCACAGAATGAAATCTGAAGTCCGAGAGGGAACTTTGGGTCTCACTACACATGAAGGAGCAGGACTTCCTCCCACTCATCCTCACGAATATTTTTGACACCACTCACAACATCACACACATATAAAGACTGCTTAATTGAGCAGGTGATGCAAGCTATACACTTTTTTCTGTGGCATTAATAGTAACTGATTTTTTCTGAACATTTCTGAAATTTCTTATCAAGCAACAGTAAGGAAGGGCAGTTCTATGTGAAGAAAGCACAATTTAGGCCCCAACCCTTTCTTCCTCTATCTGCAAATCTGTTTACCTTCAGTTTCTCAAAGMAGCATTTGATGCAGCAGGACGGAAGTGCAGCTCCCCTCTCCTCCTACTGAAGTTGGTGATAAACAGAAGAGTGCTAACACAACAAGTAGATACTAATTTAAGTGGACACAAGCTTAAGATTTATTGATCTGAGAGCAAGAGGTCAATATTTATACAGAGAACAAGAAATCTTTATACTTCGTTCTAACAGATGTTAATCCAATGTATTATTAATCCATCCCATTAAAGCTAATTAGACTGTGTATCCTTGTGAGCCTTGTTGCCAATAGTCATCAGTATTGCATGGGTCGTTATTACTCTGCTTTGATAACTAAATCATATAATATCCAACAAAATTAAATATATGGGGATAGAAATATTTATTTCTCTCCACCATGACTGTATTATTGTACATTTCATTGGGTTCTTCCTTCATGCTGCTGTAGACCTTCCTTAGATTCTTCTGCCAGGACCAGAACAGGTAAGGAATCAAAAGCTCTGTTTGAGCTTTTGACCATTTTTGAAGCTTTTTCATTTGTCTTAAAAACCTGATACTACTGGGCAGGTAAGAAGTAGAGACACAAATCAGTAAGTTAACTGCTGTCAGGGGAAAGAAAAAGAGAAAAGGAAAAGGAGCCATACTCCTGAATGTCTGCGAAAAATTCCTTGTCTTTTGGAGTTTTACAGTGTTTTCCATTCTCACATTTCAATTAAATTCATAGATGAGAGGAAATACTATTATCTCCACCTTGATCTCTGAAAGGAACTGAGTCACACAGAAAGGAAGTAATGACCGAGATCTCAATCACAACACTATGCCAAAGCTAGACATCACTCAGTACATTAGCGAGCAGGACGGGGTATTTCCAGTGCAAATTTGCAAATACTCTTGCAGAATGCACACAAACTCATCCGCTTTGGGTCAAGGAGGTTTCCGTCCTGGAGGAACCACAGCCAACCTGCAGCAGCAGGATGCAATGCAGCGTGCGCCCCTTGCAGTGCAGGTGCCAGCTCCTCCAGTTAGCACTGGTTAGCACTCCATGAACTGGTTAGCACTCCCTGAATCCATTGCACACACCGAGGGCTGCTGACTGGTGTGAGCTTCACTGTTAGTGAAGGCTTAGCGAGGGATCACAGAAAATCAAATCCTGGTCACTCCATCTTCTTTACACCACACACATCAGTAACACAGACTACAATTTCCCAAGTTCCAGCTCTGTATATTGACTTAGATTGATCTTTGACAGTATTTTTCCTTCAGGACCTGCACTGTTTACAGACTGCAGTTGGTTATTTTTGTAAGAGCTTCACACATAAGGGGAGTAACAGCTTGAGAGGAAGTGTTAGGTGCATTGAACTGTACAACGTGTTACCCAGAGACACAGCCTCCAGCACTGAAGATAAAATGCGGAAAGTAGGATTCTATTCCCATCATTTTGGCGATCTAAAAGTTAGACATCTAGCCTACGCTAGCCATCTAGGCCTTTAACTGACAAAAACAAAAGAGGCACCCCTAGAGAGTGATTCATCTCATTCTAAACTGAGACAAGCCCTAAGATAAACGGGCTCAGTTTGGAAAACTTCTACTCCTCCATGGGCTTCAGTAGAAGACCTGTGCCTAAGCTCTATATGGCTAAAGCAAGGTAAGATGAAGTCCATGCAGAAAATTTATCCTGACTCAAAGCTATCTAAAATCCATGTTTGTCTGCTGTTTCTAATCGCTCGACAGGCCCAAAAGCTGCAGTGGACACAGTACAGAGGGAGGATATGCAAAGCACAAGCGGAATCAAGGAGAACCAAGTGCTCCTCCATGACTAACACACTATGAAGTCTATGTCAAAGAAACAATAACACGCCAGGGAATCCTAATAACCTGGTCAGTGAAAAGGGTGAATACCGCATTGATTAATCCTCTGACTATCAGAAGAGGGTATTTGCCCCTAGCATGAAACACACAAAGAGAAGTAAATGAAAAACTCTCACAGGAATGCTAGGTGAGGGGTACAGTACTTTCTACAGGATGTAGAGTGAAGAAAATTCTGGGATTGTAGAAAACACGTTGTGTGACGCTTAGGTGAAGAACCAAGGGTGTGGACAGAGAGAAGCCAGGAGAATGGGGCAAGTTGGGGAAAACCCACGCAGCACTACAGGCTGGGGGCAGAGTGGCTGGAAAGTGGCTCAGTGGAAAAGGACCTGGGGGTGCTGGTTGACAGCAGCTGAACACGAATCAGCTGTGCCCAAGTGGCCAAGAAGGCCAAGGGCATCCTGATCTGTGTCAAGAACAGTGTGGCCAGCAGGACCAAAGCAATGTTTGTCCCCCTGTACTCAGCGCTGGTGAGGCCAYGCATCAAGTCCTGTGTCCAGTTTTGGGTCCCTCACTACAAGAAAGACATTGAGGTGCTGGATAGAGTCCAGAGAAGGGCAAGGGAGCTGGGGAAGGGTCTGGAGGGTAAGTCCAATGAGGAGCAGCTGAGAGAGCTAGAATTGTTTAGTCTGGAGAAAAGGAGGCTCAGAGAGCACCTTATCACTGTCCACAGCTCCCTGAAAGGAGGTTGTAGCCAGGTGGGGGGGGTGGCCTCTTCTCCCAGGCAACCACTGACAACACAAGAGGAAATGGCCTCAAGCTGCACCTGGAGAGGTTCAGGTTGGACTTCAGAGGGAATTACTTCACAGAAAGAGTTGTTAAACATTGGAATGGACTGCCCAGGGACGTGGAGGAGTCACCGTCCCTGGAGGTGTTCAAGAAACAAGTGGATGTGACAGTTCCATGGTCTACTTGACAATGTGGTGTCAGTGCAAGGTTGGACTTGATCTCAGAGGTGTTTTCCAACCTAAGTGATTTCATGCATAAAAACAGAGCGGAAAATAAGATAAACAGGGCAATCAGATAGAGAGATGGTCAGTACACTCACCTAGCTGAACCCTGCACTTAATCACTGCAGACTAACATTTATTGTTATTAAATCCTATTTCTTTCTTCCATGTGGGTGTGTGAACACTAACGGACTTCAAGATGGACAAGCCAGCTAGCAGGACTGCAGGTCTGAATACTTGCAACCAAGCTGTCAGCAACTGGATAGACTCAATTTCTAAGACCAGCTACCAGAGAGAAAGGAATGTGCATACATTTCAAGACCTCAGTCCTTACCAGCTGAAGAGAATATATTTGTTTGTAGTGTCCATGTCTGTATGACATGATTTTAGATGTGTTCATGGGGATGCCACTAAAGACACTGCTCTCCGTGCTGATCTGTGCGGCCAGCTGTGCATATCATGCATTTTTTGTGTGTGCATGCACACGTGTGTGCACACATGCACCTCTTGGAACTTGTGTACTCTCTGGATTTCAGGACAGGGAACCACAGTAGTCTCACACCTGTTGGGCTGGAAAAGGAGGAACGTTGCTGGGTCTCAAGGCCAACCACCTTCTGACATTGTACTGAATTGCCACTGCTCTGAAGATTTTCTGTGGTTGGTAATCCAAGCCAAACCATTCTATGATTCTGTGATTTTCACTGAAATGATATGGACGTGTGCTTTGAATAATTTTCTATGTATAAGAAACCATTTGCATTTGATCCCAGGAGCATCCCACTGGTCCCACAAATGCACACTGATCATTAGAAAACTCTGGGGTGGAGCTTCACCTGGCATGAACTTGAAATGGAACTTCAGACTAGGATTAAATCCACGTATGTTTTTACCTCATTATTCTATCATATGTTAAATTCTTTAAGATCAAAAACTTAAAATGTACAGAATGAGGCAATGCGAGGTTTGCATTTCTGATGCTGTTTGAGGAAGAGCCATCTTTCACCAAGAACAGTTGTGAGAATACGTGCTAACACCATCCTAAGGGTGTGCCTCAGCTCTCTTGACGCTATTTCCTTTCTGTGTTCAGAGCCAGTTTTTACAAATTTGGCACATACAAATTCCTTCTGTGCGCTGCTGCCAAGCTGGCCACGTGTACATGCAAAGATCAGTTTTTCCTGTAAGCAGAGATGATTTGCATGCATTTTTTACATGCCTGCAGGTGTACACATGCAGCTGTGTAGGACCAATTGAGAATGAAAGTCAGGGTTGCAGCGGACTCCTCCGAAAAACACAAACACAAAAAAAACAAGCCAAAGGAAAAACTCCATCTTGTACATGGCAAAACCTCCAGCTCTCCAACATGCTACAGAGCAAATGACTCTCCACATCTAGCATGGCTATAGGCTACTGCCCTCCTACAAGCTTCAAACTCTTGTTATTTTACTTCCCTCACATGATTCTCATTATAACTGGGATGATTGCTGAGTTAAAAAGTCAGTGTATGAATCATATCATCAGCTCAGTAGTCTGGAATTTTGCTTTTCCATGCATTTCCTCATTGCTACATGGATCACCAGTGTAAAACATGTTGTAGCTGCATCAAATTTCCTTTTAACCCTAGAATTGCCTGTTAGCAGATACTTATTTACTGTTATCCAGCTTTCTCGCCACTGATGATCTGTGCCTTCACTGCTTGCCTCACAGAAGTCACAAAGAGTAAGAAATATTTACACGGAAGTTAAATCCAAGGGAGATCTCTTTATCCAGCTTCTGGGATAAGGCCTCAGCATTTAGCACCTGCGTTCTGCTCAGGACAAAAAAAAAAAACAACCTACATGCTCAGTTTAAGCCTAATTTAAGCCACGCTACTGCTCCATGCACCATCAGATCTCATCCATCTTTCCATACATGGAGGTGGCTCCACAGCACTGCATCTTTTGCCATAGCCTTCACCCGTGGCACCTCCTCCCACACTGGAGCAGCATGAGGGTTGTCTTTTTAACCTTGCCAGAGGAAGGATGCATGCACGTGAGTGGCTCTGAGCACTAGTCACAAGACAGGCTTCTGCTTCCTTATAGATCTATACAGAGGACAAGGAAAAAAGTTCTCAGCTATTAACATTTACAACTCACGTGACACTCTTGGTCTTTTAGCTGTTTATTTAAACCACGCTGTTGGCCTATAATAGCTATAGTGCAGCCCAGTGTGTTGTACAACATCTTACAGTCCTGTGTGTTGTACATTCCCCTTCTACTATCTAAACACTGCACCATTGGTATTTTCTACCTACAATCTCTCTGCACAGAACTGTACTAGATTTCCCCTTGTCCCTAATCTGTTTCGGTCCATCTATCAGCCTCCGATCCTGAATATTATATCTTGGCTTTTTTATTAAAAAGAATATTTTTGACTGATTATCTTCAGTGGAATGCATTTTTCCAGTTACAGAATCCAAAATACATCTTGCAATCTTTCCCTTTGAAGCCAGTAGTATTCTCAAGGTACAGGATTAGAGCAGGTTTTGTAATTTTAGGATCGGCAGTACAGAAATGGTTTCTCCTTGGTTTGTTTTTAATTGTATAAAAAACTGTAATCATGTTTTCAGAGTACTGCTCCCCCTTTTTCATTACTACCTTGTATTAACCAATGGTAATCGATCTGTATGTTCAGAGACTTAATTTCAGTCCATAGCAATTATTTTTAAAACTGGTATATTTGAATTCCTGTATTGTGGAAGAAACACTAACCCCAGCTTGAAGTTATGGAATATTTGATGAATGTTTCACGACTGGACAGACAGAAGCACTTCCTATGCATCTATCAAAAAAACCTGATTTTAAAAATCACAGTTCCAACAGGATATACGAATTTAGCAGCACCTCTACCCTGATCTTTAAGAGGATTCTACTAAATAGATTAATCATCCATGGACAGTGAGAAAAGTTAAAAAGCTTGGCAGGAAAAACTGTCAGTCTTGTGCTTTCATTTTCCACTGTCAGCTGTGACTTTGGGAAGGAGAGAATACAACTTGGGCTGCTTTCGATCACCATCTAGTGCATGAATTAAAGAACTGCACAGGTTTAAGGAGTGGCTTATGGATTTAAAGGTAAGCAGCAGTAGGATTAACAGTTCTTTTCATCGTTTCTAGAAGACCTCAAATAGGCTTAGTGAACTTTGAGAAAGCAGGAATTTCTACATGCCCCTAGCTGCCTAATGGAAGTCAGATGTTTCATGAAGACACTGCTTTCTACTAGTCTGTGACTATGATGGTCTAGGATATAAAGAAAGCAAGACCTCCATAGTGATGTAGTATCTATTTCAGTCCAAGTCACTTAGTGACAAAGAGCAATATGGTTTCAATAAGCAGTCCTTTCATCAAATCTCTGTGACTCTTCCGCGTGTCTAAATGCTACATTCATTCCATTGTTTTTTGATTTTTTGGTCAAGATATTCAAAAATACTATTTGCAAAATTCTTCACTTACAAAAATTGTGTGTTTTGTTGGAACTAAAGCCCGCATTCTGATTGTGCTTCAACATTTATCCATGCAAGGGAGACTTCAAGGCCAGTAAATCAGTAAGACAACTGGACAGAGGAAGACCATCAGTACCACCGGGGATGAAAGTCCCTGGGAGCTTTAGGTTTTGATCATTGCAGATGACTCAGGACAACTTGGACTACGCTTTTCAACAGCACTGGCCAATCAAGGCCAAATCTTGGATCACAAACATTTCAGAAAGCATGCTGTGACTCCACACAGAGAAATTCAATATCTTCACCCTGAGGAACTTACTTAAAAAGATCAAAACAAAACAGAAAACATGTTTTTACCTTCAGTATTAAATCCTAATACTCTGAATTTTCATCAAAGATTAGCAGGAGTTTCAGGAGACACTTGGAAGAAGCCCTTGCTGGTAGACAGCAGAACAGCCTTCTTTTCAAGGGAAAAATGCTTCTTTCCCTCCATTTCCTCATGAGGCCAGGTGAAGGAGCAAAGATATTTATGACTTACCAGCAGCCTGTAGTCACTGTTATACAATATCCACCCCCACTAATAACGTCATACAGCAGCTAGCCAGAAAGAATGTCTTTAGGTATCCTTTCACATCTGAAATTCAGACCATCAGCTGAATTGTCACTCAGGGAAAAAAAAACAACACTCAACTACTGTTAAAAATGTATACTAACTCCTCAAATATTACTGCGTTCAGACCCCATATAGGACATCCAAATGCCTAGGAAGAACTGTAAAATCCTTACCAGTTTCATATTTTATTACACACTGATCTCTCGATGATAATTATTCAATATATCTCATTCAAGATAACTTTCTAGTCTAAACCTTAAAAATCAATACATAATTTTATACAAAGGATTGAAGGGGGAAAAAAAAAAAAAGAAAAGAAAAGAAAGAAAAAGCTAGTGCTGCCTGAAAAGTAGGACATAACTCGTGCTTACTATAGTTTATTCTTTAACAGCTTGTGCCTTCAAAAAAGAGCTGGAAGTATTGGTGAGCAAATTATGTTTATTCAAGAACTGGAAGAAATTCCTTGCCCCCCTAAAACACAAGGGTTTTTTTTTCCCTGATCGCACCAAATAGACATTTACAGCCTGAGCACTAATTAGGAGTTCCCACGCATTACTGTTGTTCTGGTGCCCCCCGATGGTCACCTGACTCTACTACTACCTGCGGCTTAAAATCCCCTCGGAAAAGCTGTGCTCAGATGTGACCCCTAAATGCACGTGAAGTTCTTCAGCCGGCTGGAGCCGAGCCCTGACGCAGCCACCGACACTGCAGAGTTCCCATCCATGGCCTTCAGAGTGGGGCATTCCGGGCAGGTCCTCCAGCCAGGTCCTAACCATCCCTACGCACTTCCAGCGGAGCACTTCAGCAGCGAGTCCTCCAGGTCAATGCAGCTGCCTCACAGCTACCTTTGATCGTGAAAATTAACCTGATTCACAAGCACAAATGCTGCACAGAATACTCTGGGTTACCTTTCAAGGTCATCTAGTCCAACGCCCCTGCAATGACCAGGGACATCTTCAACTACATCAGCTTGCTCAGAGCCCCATCCTGCCTGACCCTGAATGTTTCCAGGGATGGGACATCTGTAGAAATCTACATTATATTAATCGAACTGAGGCATCACTCAAGCAGCTAATACACATGGATACCCAGCACTGGCTATATCTTACCTTTCTTCCCCAGTCACCACATCCCATTGCCCCACACACTGACCTAGCACATCCACAGTCTCCAATTCAGTTTTGCACATCCTGTCCCAACTCACCAGAGGGGTGGTGCAAACCCAGTATGATACGTCTTCATTTCCAACCATATTGTGGCACAGAGAAATTACCCACTGGTGTACGAATCAGCACTTCCCCCTGTGAACTGATCACAACCCGAATACACTCATTGCAGCCTAAGGAAAAGGATGGTCACAATCACAACGACTGTTTTAAAAGACTTAGTTTCCAAAAAACAGGTGGAAAAGATAAATGAAAGCTTAAAGCCCTTTAAGACGAGATTAGATGGCCAAAAGCTGCAATCCTTCAATCAAGAAAGAAGACAGCTTTATCTAAAAGCCCATCCCAGTTTATTGGCAAAGGGAAGACAGCAAAGCAATATTTAACAAGTTGAAAGAGGGAAGCAGATCAGATAGCAATCAATACAAATGTGACATGAGGAAAATTTATCAAGAGTGAAAAGAAAACCTTGATTGGCAGGACTAAGGAAAGAAGAAACAGTTTAGTATGCACATTAGGGAAGACTGAAGCCCTACCCATGGTTTAATCATTAAAAATGCAGGCAAGGCAGAAGTGTTCAATAAGTTTTCATTTTCTGCTGGAAGGGATTGCTACCACAAATCTGATGAGCTTTCCAACACATCAGCAGCTATCAGGATGTTAAAGATCTACTGAAGGCAAATTTTTAGGTCTATAGGCCCGGATGCTTATACGTAAGATTAAAAATGGCTCACTGAAGCTGTGGATAATTTTTTAGGAGACTGTGGAAATTTCAGAAAACAAGCACTAGTATGGAGATAGATCTAGTGAAATAAGGTTGCTCAAGTCAATATGAACCTAAAGCTAAAAAAGAAAAACTCATGCTGGATTTAATTTATAACGAGTTAAAGGGTAAGAATACATAGAAATTCTAAAATTGATAGAAATGGATTCAAAATGCAGCCTTTTGTGTTCAGTTATATTTATCTCTTTGCCAAGCACAATTTTTTTGGGTCAGCCCACCTTCATTATTTTGCTGATATTCCAAGTTTTCTTGATTTATTTGCACTTAGAGCATTAATAGGAAAGCCTTACACGAGCCATTTAAATGAAAAATAGCAGGAACAATTCACACAGGAACAGCACAAAAAATTAGGACCACACAATAGCAATACAGTAGAACCAAGCAAGATTTTAATAACTAGCATATCTCCACAAGTAGGAAAAAGAGGGCGTCAATCAAACATTGCTGCTAGTGAGGCTCCACAGAGACCAGGATTAACCTTGATGCTGATCCTCACTGTTGGTTTTCTGAAAGTCAATAAATGACAGCTGATACCATTCGCTAGTGAGAGACTCACAAGAGGGGAAAAAACGAGAAAGACAAGCCTTGCACAGACTTGAACTGCTCAAACTCAGTCAAAAGGTAAGTTGGGCATGTAGGGAAAAAACCAGACAGCTCAAAATGGATGACTATCCCAAAGACAGTGACTCTAAAAAGACTCTAGCAGTCAACAACAAAACAGAATTCATATGAGCTTCCAGGTCACGTATCAGAAGCCAAAAATCCTTCCTGGCAAGCAACTTACTTCTTGGCAATTGTTTTCACTCTACGCCTGAGCCAAAACCAGCTTTAAAAAGTTCTGTCAAAAGGCAAACTACAAAGTTTTGTAATTAGGTCATTTATGTGAATGCTTTAAAACAGTCAAGACTGCTCTTAAACAAAGATTCCCAGATCATAGGACCACTGGTTTGTCTGGAATGTCAGTCTATTTTCCACAGGCCAACGGGAAAAAAACCCCAAACCACCCAAAATGTCTTGACAATTTCTTTTGTTCTCAAATTAGTAATTCATACACACATGAAAACTTTTCATTTCAGCATTCATCACCACAATAGATATATTTTACAAAGCCTCCCAAAGAAATACAATAGAAGAAAAAAGTTAATATGATCCACGATTTTATAAACAAGTGCATAGGCATGAAGAAGACAATTTTATCTCCACATACAGTAGTGGAAACACAGGTGCTGGCAAACACAGGTGCTGCCAAGCAATACATAGTTCAGATGTTCTTTTTTTTTTTTTTACAATAATGAAAAATGGGAAGGATGATGTTGACAGCCACAGAAATAACTCAATGGCTAATGAAGACTTAAAGATATGGATCTATTTAGTTTATAAGTAGAAAAATTAGATGTGACTTCATGATTGCTTATGAGCATGCAAAAAGGGAAAAATATATTAGAGAAGGCTATTTTMGTGTGGAAAAGCATTTTTTCACCCCCGTTTTGTACAGTATGGCTAATTAGCCATTGAAAGAAGGTGCCAAGGAAAGTGGCGGTTTTACCATTCCTTGATGTTTTCCAGTCAAGAATAGCTGCCTTTCTAGAAGATGTGTTTATACGAAAGTCCCTGGGCTACCCAGAGAAGAGTCTCCAAAATACAGAGCTGGCCAAGTAAACAATGACCGTATCCTAACAACCACTAAACAATTCTTTCATCAAATATTTGTAAACCGGGTACATTTGTAAATCTTTGTTAGAGATGCTGCCCAGTTGCCAACATCCTTTGCAACTCCACCTGACATGGGAGTACCCCGCTTATGCCTGATATAACAAATACAATGAAATATTTCCCCATATAGGCTAACTCAGTGTTGACATTGTCACCCATGTTTCAGACTACAGTGGAAGTTTACCTTTCCCGTGAGGCTTACTCTGTCCAGCAGCTGCTCTTTTCTGGCTGATAAGGCAGTGAAAAATATCTTATTTTCAATCATAAAACATAGTAACTCATGTTGTAGCAGTGCATTAATTAAGGCTGAAACTCAAAGATTTAATTTTCCTTCTGTCCAACACCCTATAAAATGACCAAAAAAAGGTCCCTGTGCTATTTATCTCATGATCACTATTATCGCACTACGGTTAATTCATTGCTGTTATTTATTAAATGTGTCAAACCCAACAGAATGCTAGAAGACACTTGTTTCATTCAGAAACCACAGCAGGTACCAGCTGGTAGGGCAGGATGGTCACAATGCCACCAGAAAGATTTGTAACCTTTTGTGCAGTGTATAAATGGTTCATTTAGAAAGCCACTACTAACAGATCACACAACTACTCATTATTCATTCATGAGGTTGTCATTTAATCCACCTGCAATTTCCAATATTCAAGTACCTTTATAAGATATCTAAAGCACTCAGAAGAAGTCCTGTTACCACACCCTTGCAGAGGGAAAGGCAGCACTTATAAAGGTGCCAAGAAATGGTGGCTTCCCTTCCACATTGCAGTTTAACTAAGTGCAAAAGCAAGAAAAATCATGCATTAACAGTTACACAACAACTTTTGTTTGGCCATGCTCTTTGCTGTCACTCCCAGTGAGATTCATCCTATGCAAAGGAGCAATGGGAGAGGCAGATATTGCTGTTATCCTACACGTACCCTTCAGCACTGAAATACCAATTATTAGTGAGCTTAATGAATATCTATAACCATCATAAAGGAATATATATAACCATCATGTATCAAGCCAGTGGCTCTGCCAGGCAGTCCCCTTATCAGTCCCTAGTGCACCCTAAAATGTTCACTGCAAATGTTCACCTAAAAATCCCTCAGTCATCAACCCCATTCAGTTCAAACTTTCACTGTAAAACAGATCCTCTGAACTCCATACTGGAATCCTGATAGGGACAGGCAGCCATAGCTTGGGCAGCTGCAGGAAGGCAGCTCTAGGAGCAGCTTACAGGCACCAGCTGAAACAAAGTGGTGAAGCCATGATGGTCCTCGAGGAGCACCATTAAACACCAGGAGATGGGACTGATCTGGGCTGCATAGCCGCCTCACTGCTCCAACCCTGAGGGCTCCAGGTCAGACAGCATGGCCTGCGCTAGCCTAGTTCTGCCACAGTCCCAAAATGCAGCCCTGGCTCATGAGCCCCATAATACTCACTCCAAAAAGGTCCAAGGGTCTCAGTTTGGTCAGGCTTCCTACAGTTTCATTCCAAGTCTTTTTCTCTGTCAGGACGCTGCAAAAGTCAACCTTCCTTCTACCACATTCACATAAGAAAAGAATTTATCCCCTGTGCAAACCACAGAGCAGCAAGCCCACAAAACCCTTCTGTGACTGCTGTTTTTCTGAGACAGAATTATACATCCTCCCCCTACCCACACAATACCACCTGTGCAGCCCCAGGGTTGCAAATTATTGCTTCCCATCACCAGGAGACCAGTTAAGATCCTTCAGAGAGCCCCTGAGGCTTCTCATATGAAAGGAGTAAATTCAGAGCTGGCAGACAGATGGATCAGCTTCACAGACCCAGAGAACATGTTCAGTGCCCCTGTGGGACCGTTGTGCAGACACCCAGGACAGAGAGGAGATAGCCATGAGTCAAGTGTACTGGAGATACTCTGAAATGCTAATGTCTCTGAATGACTGTTTTTCTCATTTGCAGAAAATTAGGAGGTGGAAGGAGCAGAGAAGGGAGTTTATTGTTCCCCTAAATGTCAGATAAAATATTTTATCATATTTTAAAATATGATTACAATTTTTTATTAAAAAAAAAAAAAGATAGGATTTTTATTCAGGTAAAAACTTAGCACAGAATAAAGCTTCTAGGGACCTCAGGACTCCAGTACTTAGACATTCCCAGAATGCTCAATTACTGAGTTCCCCTGTGATATATACTGGGTTTCATTTTGATCCACAGGCTATTAAACATGATCTATGATACTTTCAGAAAAGCACTAGTTTGGAGTTCAACCTGTAACTCGAACTTTTTTTCTTCTATCATTGGTTATTAATGTGCACATGGCACCGGGAGAGCAGAATGAAGGGGTGCACAGACAGGCAGGAGCACAGTGCTGCTTTGTGAGAACACAGTCCATAGGGCCAGACAGAACTAACTGTGTTGAGTGCCTTCAAACTCTGCTTTCCTTCTAAAAGCAGCTCTCTTCACAGACAGGCACAAAAGGCCATTCAAAATATAAGTCAATATGTTCTATCTCCAAAATGAAGCAAAGGAAGCGTAATTAGTCCTATTTAGGCAGAGAAAATACATGCTGTTTGGGCAAACAAGTACTATGTAGTCAGGAATCTGAATGTGCTTTTTCACTGTGAGTGTGACCAAACACTTGCCCAGGAAGGTTATGGAGTGTCTCATTCTTGGAGATAATCAAAAGCCACCTGGACATGGTCCTGGACGACCAACTCTAGGTGTCCCTACTTGAGCAGGGAGCTCAGATAAGACAACCTCCAGGGGTCCCTTACAACCTCAACTCTACTGTAATTCTGTTAACAAGTTTAAGTATGGAGTTACTACATCTTATTCCATCCTCTCCCTTTTCAATAATAACTGTCTTTTATATGATCCCAATATGTAAATACAGTCATATACATGTGTATGCATAGGAACACACATGCATTTGCATTAAAACACTGCATATGGACAATTCTAAAGGGTTTCACAGTGTTGCATTACAAAATATTATTTTTTTCATTCCTATAGCAGTAATGAACAAAAATGAAATACTGTTCTGTGGGGCAACATGACTTGAAGTAAGAAGTGCTAATTTTTGTTATGCTATTGGGCAATGATGAAAGGTGCAAACAAGGATGATATTGAAGTGCTCTTACTGCAAACAAACAAACAAAAAGAGAGATGATAAACTCTTACCTTCATTATAATTTCCCTTTGGTTTCCTATACTCAGAACACAGTTTAATATTTGCTTTTTAAAAATCTCATAGTTGACATAGTTTTCAGATTAGCTTTTTCAATTCTGCACAAACACAGAGAGAACAATTTTCTGAGGTATGTCCCTAACTGCCGGTTAATTTATATGAATTGCACAACTTTCAATTAGTCCCCCCAAAATTCACCTTTCTTGAAAGGAAATGGAGCTGGTTTACCCTCTTGGTCTTCCTTCAGTCTGAGAATCACTTAACAAGATCCACTGCTCTGGGTAACAGGCTGTATCTATTTGAAAGCCATACCAATTAAATAGTACTGTCTTTGTTCACACAGAAATAGCAAGGAGCACTTACGCAGTGCTTAAGCACCCTTTAGTCAATTGAATCTGTGGCAATAAAGCAGAGAATGCAGTGCTACTGAATCCCCACAGCCTCTGTTGATCTTTCAGTTATAAAATAAGACCTTTTAGAATCTTCCTGTATACAAACAGAAAGATTTATTACATGTGAAGCTTTTAACAATGCAAAGATTTGAAATCAGCTTATTCTCTATAGCTGAACTGAAAGCTAGAATGACCCTCAGGGCTAGTGAGGCAGCATGCAAGAATTTTAAGATATTGGACGAGTGGAACCCATGCTTCCCCTGTAAGAAAGGAGTACACCTACACAAAATATACACTACTGTCGTAGGTGACTTGCTTTGGTCCTGAAAGAATAGCCATGTTAACTAACTAGTCCTTGTGAGATCATTTTTAACCTGAATTAAGCACCGTATTTAACCCGTGGCCATATGGCTCCTAGTACCTGAGCCAGCTGAGGTATTGTCACAGAGCATTACGCATCGTGATGAAAACACATCTTTCAGTCATATCCCTGGAAGGTTTGGTCCTTTACCTTGAATCTGTGGGTCTCTCATGATTTTATTTCCTCACAATATTTCTCTCCACTTTGTCTATCGCCCCCAGCTTCATTTCATGCCATTATGTGTACTACCACATGGAGAAATGATTGGACCCTCCATTATCCTTAAAAGGATTTCAAGCAAGAAACGACTAGTGCGAAACCTACTTCATCTCTGGAGATCTGAGCAATCTTGCTCTGCAGGTGGCTTGGCGAAGATGAAATCCTTGTTCAGCTTGAACGCAACATATGGAGCTGCAGCAGACTCCCTCCCTTCAGCTTTGATCATTTCTGTAGGCTGAGCACCAGGGATCAATAGATCTCAGTCCCCAGTGTGCCTTGAACATCCACAGCTCAGTGTTAAGTCTCTGACAAAAGTTGCCCTGCACTCTCATCTAGTTAACCATTCAACATCAAAATCATTGGGGTTTCTTTTTTTCCCCCAAGAACTGAGATGTAGTTTTAGCAGCTGTGCAACAGTGCTCTTAAAACGGAGATGTTTTGCTGCCAGATGTGTTATTGCTGCTGGATGGGATGCAAATATTATCAGTTCAAGATTTCCCCTGATATTACAAGTTTGGGAAGGTACTGAGGGGGTAGAATAGAAATAGTTATCTGTCCAAAGGACAGAGCTTAGATGGTTAAAATTAAGTGGAAGGTTATTTAGTGATGTTGATTGTTGCCTACTTGCCTCAATTGAAACAGTACGACTGACCTAACATATGTAAAGATTTCTGCATGAATAGGACTGCCTTTAACTGGAGCCCAACTGGTGCTATACACCCCTGAAAAGTCAGTCTGGATAAGGGGCAAAGTAGAAAATTTAGAACAGAAATATCTACAACTGCCATGTCATGAATTACTACACCATCACTTGGGACTATTGTAGAAAATCATGGGCTCAAAGCAGTTCACATCTTTGCCTTGTCTTATTACATCTACTGTAGGTTACAATACAGCCATACAAATGTACATCTATTCTAGCCCCATACATGTACCTGATATGTCAGTCACCCCAAGAAAGAGCAAGTGTGAGATCAGGTCATTCTCACACACCCTTATATGTGGCTGAAAGTTATGCAGGTGTACAACCTCACCAATGTAAAACATATCCTGAAGTGTTCCTAACACCTGGGTCTAGTGCTAAGGTGAGATGGACACTGTCAAGGTAGTAGAATGCACGAGTTCCTACTTCTCCTGATGAAGACTTTACCAGTCAATTTGGCCCCTTAAACTAACACTACTGCTTCAGTAATCACACAAGAATAAATATAACAGAGAACAAAGACAAAAATTCCAGTTATGTGCAGATACAGTCAGAAACCAAAATACTCTACTTTGAATTAACAATTTTTTTAAAAGAATGTTATTTTTGTATTGTTATAATTCAATTCTATGGAGGATACATTTAAAACAAAGTCATGTTAAATACCTTGTTTAATTAACAGCTACAGTCACTTTTGTACTGATGAGTTATACAAAAGTGAAGAAAAAGACACATATTAAAAGAGAAAGTGTGCAAATCCCTCATTAACGAGGTACTGAAACACTGGTATAATTTTTCTCTGCTACTATATTATACTGTACTGTTCCTTCTCATTTATCAAAGCTTAGACCTTTCTTCTTAAGAACAACAGTCAATTATATGCAGCCAAACTACAAAAATTTTATTCATCGGGTGCTGTATATTATGCAGTATTAGCTGCAAAATAAGAGATGTGGTTACTTTAAAAAATTAATGCTTGTTTTATTATTAAACTTCTGAGTATCACCTTCTGCTGAGGGATGGTCACACTACAACATATATCTTGGTTATTTTTGTGTTACTCATTTTGTGGCTTCAGTGCTTGTTATGTCTCTCTCCCCTAAGATGTTTGCCTGCAGCCCTGCCTCCACTGGGCCTCCTGATCTCACCTCTCCTGGAATGCTGAATTTCTGCCCCTCTTGAATACACTACTGAGAATTCAGCCAGGTCCATTGAATCAGGAGGTGATTTTGCAGCTCTTCTCTACAGAAGCCAGTGAAACAGAAGCCTAGAACAGCACACATGCTGAGGATTTAGTGTTAGGTTCTTTTTACTTGTATTTACAAACTAATGCAGCCAAGCAAAGATCCTGGCACCTCTTAGGTTCCCCTTCTGATTAATGAAGTCTTTCCCAAGGGTGCTTCTGACTGCAGGTTGCCTAAGTCATGATCTGGGAGCTCCCATTCTTGTTTTCCATGTTATAAACAGGAAAACTGTGCCAATTCCTCAAGCAGCTTCTTTGGGTATCTGCCTCAAGCTGTATAGGGTGAATCTAAAGCTTCTGTTGACCTTAAAGATTTCCCTGACAAACCAAATTTCTTCAAACAACCCCTTCAGAGGTCCCATCTGATACACTGAAATGACAATCCACCTCCCGGAAGGTCTAAAGGAAAGATTGCCAAAGCAATCTCTTCCACCTGTAGATTTTTGTTTCTCGAAGTCCACAACAGATTTGCAGGGTGCTTTAAGAGAAAGTAAAAAGGTTAAGAGATGGCACTACTGAAGTCTAGATAGACAACACCCACAGCATTTCCCTCATCACTAAACAAGTCACCTTGTCATGGAAGCCAATGATTTAGCCAATTTAGCTCCAATCTAACATATACTTCTGTGTAAATCTTCCCATTTTTTCCTGTCGTTTGGTGTGGCCCTCCATCAAAACTCATGTCAAACTTGGCTAGATGCTAGAGGCAGCAGGCTACTCGCTACCATAAAAATTTTTCATGTAAGAAAAGTTCACAAAAACACGTCTCTTTCATTACTCTTCAAAAAAACACCTTAAAATATTGTTTAATTGTTTTCTTGTTCAAATGTAAGAAAAACTCAAAGTGTATTACAAAGGGATAGCAGCAATCTAATAACATTTTGCACACAAATCTCAAGTAGAAATACACTTGCAGTAACATATTTAGGACCTTTCTTACACATAAACCCAGGCTCACTGCATTTAATACTGTGGTTATAAACCTATGTAGTTTTTCTCTTGCTCTTCCAAAATACAGAGGACAAAATTTATTAATATAACCAACTGGAGGTCTTGTTTTCCCTTCCCATTCAAATCTTGTACCGTAATCAGTAGGTATTTTGAATACATAGATACTACTGAATCGGGTCCTTGATTAGCTTTTTATTTATACCACAAAGACCACAAGATTCAGAGGTTGCCAAGGCAACACCTCTTCAACCTCCTTACATTTATGCTTTGATATGAAATCTCTCATTATACAAATGTATCACAACACCATTCAGCATGACAGGCTATTTTACAAATATGCCTTAGATAACAGACAGCTATATGCTTCTCTTAAGTAGGAGGGAAAAGCAGAAATAAGGTTACCTTTTACTAAGGGGGAGAGAGGAGGGGCAAAATGGCATTCTAAGCTATATAGGCTTTAGTACGACATTGTATTCTGAGCCTTCTGTTACAGGCAAAAAGTTTTGTATTACTTGGCCAAAAATCCTTAAAAGGGGAGGAAGGAAACAAAACAAAAAAACCCAAACCAAACCAAACAAACCCCACCAACCACACTACACAAGCAGAGTCTGAGACAGAGATGCTAGACTTTCAAGTAACTGAAACTAACAACTGTGTATAAAAGCTTTACTGAACCACTGGAAATCTGTTCCAGCATATGCTTTTTAGAACTATGAACCAGGCAAAATTTTGTAAATAACAAAAGACTTGCTAGGAACCTACTGACACTTTCTGAACCTGGATTTTGAGGTCTAAAGTGGTACTTAGTAATAAACCACTAGCCTTCTTTACTGAACAGTATTCATTACACAGTACTCTACCTACAGTTATGCTCCAGGATCCTTCAGCAAGGCCAGGCTCCTGCAAGAGGAGGGGTCTGTTAAAGATGGTTACTTCTGTGTCTTCTTTTAGTCTGTGAGACTACTCTGAGTTTCAGCAGACTACAAATTGATCCAGAATGAATAAGACATAGCTGGCTGGCTGGGTTAGCAGCAGGATGACAGTAGAATAGCTCCAGATGTATCCCTCCAAACTCTTCCTTGTGCACTAGCATCCTCTGTGCTGCCAGGAGGCTTTTCAGAGACACTATTACCAACAATCAGCTAATTCTACATCATCTGCAGACACTTCAGTATAAGCTGAGAAAGCTGACTTTTCTAAAGAGAAGATTGTTACGAGAAAGCATATGCATAGATATTTGTAGGTATGGAGAAAATACGAAAATTGAAACGGTATCTGCTTACATTTATTTTACTTCTTCCCTCACGTCCATTTCTGGCTTGTAATTTCCAGTTCAGCTTTCCTCACCGTGACCCTCTGACACCAACCATTGTCAGCAGCAAACAAAATAAATCCTACGGTGTGTCACCGAAGGAAAAGGATCTAAATTSCCACTGGGGGGCGCATAGAGCGCTAGCAAAGTCCTCGCTCTTTCATTCCAACAATTATGTCAGTTCCAGGTCAGAGACAACCGCCCCCAGTCTGCAATGACAACACCATTTCCAGATGCTTCTAGTTGAATCTACCAGCAGCTCCTCAATTACCACAGAGGGCCTCGTCTGTATGGTTTTTACAAGAAGAAATCCCTCCTCACTTGTAAAGAATGGCACATAAAAAACCTTACACGACCGGATGGTTTATGGGCTGTACTATCTGTTGTGCTCTTGGTGTGCTGCTAAATGTTCAGCACGTGGATTATCTCAGACCATCTAACTGCCTTGCTACACTGTTTATAGAACTAGTTTCACTACACAGCCCATTCCCSCTGTAATCCCAAAAGATCAAAGTGGTGTCAGACTGCGGATGTGCACAGAATTCCCAGTTTCACCGCATAACTCAGGATCATACCATTTATGCTGCTCTTTACTTCCCCCACCAAAAAGTTGTTTTCTCATTCCCTAAATTGTTCAGGTGATTAATCAAATGACCAGCTAGTGGCTGTTTCAAATCCTTCAGGCCACTCTTTCTATCACCTTTCTGTTTTGAATGCAGGAGACTCTAAAGAGTGCAAATTTTAGACCTCAAGTTCAAGGCCCCAGAATTTAAAACAAACAAACAGCCTACCAAAAAAAAAAGGGAAAAAAAAAGGAAAGAAAAAAGGAAAAAAAAAGAAAAAAACCAGCAAGCTTCTGAGAGACATATTCTATGTAGGACAACAAGAAGACTGACATCAGAATCAGGTATCACGCTACAATCCAGTCAGTCCTGACACATTTCCACATAAAGTGGGCCATGGAAATTGGAGAAGAGCCAGTACAGCAGAAAACCTTCAGGGTTATTTTGCATAGGACTGTGCAAATTCTTCACAAAGCTGAGGACTTGAGATCAGAACAATTTATTTATCAACTTTCACCAGCACTCATATAACTAACCTTAGAAGACAGCATGTTGTTTTGAACTATATTGCTGAACAAGCAGTTGAATAAAATCAATTACTTGCTCTAGGGATTTTTAAGATATATGTTTCCTTAGTTATTGTCAGATATGCAGGTCAACAAAAAGGAAGATTGATTTCTGGATAAACAGAATAACTGTAACATTAAAATGTGTTGTGAAAGGAAAAATTGTGAATGAAAGCATTTTAATGCTCATTTCAGTGAAATGATGGGAATAATCAGCAAGTGCTTGCAATCAATAAACTGTCAGCCCCATCTGTCCATCAATGGCATCATACAACAACCTCTCCAACTTTAATCCTCTTACCATTTACACCTTGCTGACCAGGATGCATTCCTTCTTGTCCAGCAATATATTTGTATTGATTAATGTAATATAATGACCATGCTGATTGCATCAACAATGTTAGAATAAATTGATCGTAGCTGGAAAAGTCAAGTCAGTCTTATTTTTCGTGATTCCTGTGCTGTCATCTCGTCTGCTCACTGATATATGTTGTGTCTCAAACCGGCCCTCAGCATCTGAAAAGCAAAGTAACCCCAGACCTATCCCTGTAGAGAATCAGGGAAGTGAAATAACATGCTTTCACTTTGAAACAGGCTCACTTCTGTAGTGTCAAACTACTTCCCAGCAGTGTCTAAAATAACGCAACTAATAATCATCATTTCTTGTTTCCTCCAGGAGAGAAATTTCTGCCATTTCCWAGGGAGCTTTGGTCTGTTTTGTGGTAGACTTTTTTTTTCCAGGCTTTTGTGAGGAAGAGTGAAATACTTTACGTTTTAGGATTGGGGACTTCTTAGTATTTCATCAGAGGAGATATAAGAATCAAGAAAATTTCACCTTGCCCATGAAAAGAGTGGTTGAGATCTGCAGCAGTGGTCACTTCTTGGGAGAAATTGCACACAAGCTTCTTTCCCTCCAAGTCCTTTTCCACAAACACTAGCTAGGAAATCTGCATTTCCGGCACCAATTTATCTATATTAGTACATAAAATAAAGCCAGGCATCTATTCCCTACCCTGACTGGAAGTACCATAGAGCAACAGAGCAAAGAACCAGTAAGTTACACTCAAGAAGCCACTCAAATATACGGGCTCAAAGCCATTTGTTGTGCTTCATCCCTTCCCTCCTTGGTCCCCTCTATAGCACACATAAATCAAACAGTGACAGTTGCAGCATTATTTCTTCTATGCCTTCCCATTGCTTCTTTCCAAATCCTCACTCCTCCATGAGTAGATGAGCTGTGGTACAGTTCTGTTCACATACATATATACATATACACACACATTCAGATATAAGCCTTCCACTCTAAGGAGAGGATGAGAAGCCTCATATGAAAGAAACATAACCCATCCCTGCTTTGTGAAAGTACAGTAAATGCAAAGCCCTTGCATCCATACTGTGGCTATGCATGGCTTTGTACTACAAAAGTATACTTTCCAAAACAATACAGATGGGGTTAAGAAAGATCTTTCTCCTAAAGACATCAGCCTCCAACACAAATTGAAAGTAATTCCTGTGAAAGCTACTGAAATGAGAGCAGATGTTACAGGAAGCATGCATGTATATACAGTATGTAAGGTTGTTTATATACTATGCATACCATATGCAAGCATGAGTACATACACATCTATGTTCTAGTTTAAATTTCTAGTAGCAAATTCTATGAAAAAATAAACACAGAACACCAAAGCTCTTCCAGAGACAAGCAAACAATGAACTAAATTCAATTCCTCACAGAATAACTAATTCAGTACAACAAAATACCACAACGTCTAGTGGCTTCTTAATTAAGTCTTAACTAGTGATTCCCCACCAGTAACTTCAAAATTTTACTGCTGCTTTTTGTGAAGATGTTCATGATTTTCTATCAGGATAGCAAAGAATTACAAAAACACTCATCAGTGCAGTTTTTTCCCCTGTATTTTCCCATTGCATTCCTGTTGTCATGTATGTTTAACATCAGAAATGTTTTTAAGCACTTTGTTGCTTGCATTATCATAGATTACCACAGATAATGCAAAGCAAGTTCGAAAGACAGCACTAAGTATACGAAACAGGTAATGAATAATCTGTCTAGACAAGAGACGCGATGACACCTTCTCTTCTTTCACATCTGCCAGCTGTTAACAGCTTTGACAGCAAGCTGAGTACTTGTTAATGTCTACACCTCTTACACTAAGAAAAAAAATAATTAGCTTTGTCTAAACCAAGAAAAAACTTAAATCTTACCAACATCTATTTAAGGATTAAATCCCCAGTTTACTGATAGATTATAATGGTCAGCAAAGCCAAGGGCTATTTCACATTCTTATCTGGCACACAGATAAATCAGTAAGCCTCAGGTAACACGTGACACTCACCTGGTGCAGCTTTTGCCAAAATTCAGGTCCATCCTCCATTTTTCTTAAGCTTGGTGGAATGTACCAAAAGCAGATGTTTGCATACTCTGGCTAAACAAGAGAACAAGTGATTGCTTATAAGATGTAACAAATGGGACAGGAATACATGATACAGCTTGTCAAAGAGTTCTGCTTTATTTTGGGGGGAGGGAGAAGCCTTTGAGTTTATACTCTTTTCTTTAAAGCTTCCTTCTCCAACTCACCTTTTGTTTCCCTTTTTTGGAAACTAGAAATAATTTTTCATATCATCCATTTCTCTTCCTCATGCCAGGGGTTCCTTTTTAATTTCTTTTTCCTACCTCCATATTTAACTCTGTTTTACTCACTAAAAGCTTTTGGCTAGGAAAAGCGTAAGAAAGGCATAGAAAGGCAACTTACAGAATTCATATTTGAAGCAACTTTAAAGAACACATTTTCTTTTTAGTGTTTTGGCATTTTTTAATGGAAGTTTCTTATGACGCCTTTTACACAAAACACAAACTCAATTTTTGTGACCATTTAACACTTGCACACCTAGCCATTTTTCTACTGAACAATGCCAATCTCCTTTCATATCATAAACCACACTATACAATGATGGAGTTAATGCTGAATTTCTTGATTTCCACATTTCATAAGAATCTCAAGACCCCTTGCAGGGTATGCACCGTATCCTGAATGTATCTTGTCTGATATCTACGCAGGCCTTTTGAGCAAAGACTGAGACTCCACATCTCTGCTGCTCTCCAGGGAAGTTTTGCCTTTAAACTCGGCAGAGTTAGCTGCAAGGCTCACAGCAAAAGTGGCTGTTCACCATGCATTATAAATTAAGGCATTTTGTGGTTGTAAGGTTTCTATATCATATATGATTGAGAAAATGTTCCCAACAGGTCAGTCCAGGGTCTCTATACATTTCCTGCTATTGGAACTTTTTCGTTTACCTGCAGAGCAAGCAATAGTATGAGGAATAGATATAACTTCTGATCACATCCAACACGATCCAAAAGTCACTAAGTCAATCTTGACCTACACTATTTGCAGCACAGAATTCAACTGGCATCTAGATTATAACACGGATTATGATAATCTGGATTATGAACTCACACACCCCACTCCTCTCCCACATGCCATCCCTATTAGTACTAGCTGAAAGAAAAAAAAAAATGTTAAAAGAGAGCTTGGTAGCTGAGTCACACCATCCCTCTGCCCCACTGTGAATGTGTGCTATTATAATCTCAGGCAGTCTCCTGAACGAGTAGAGCCCACCAGCTGAGACATGTTCTTTCATGAAAGGCCACTGAGAGCTGCTCATATCATTTTCCGCTTCACTTCAAAGAATGCATTAAATACAATTTAATCATCAAGAAGAATATCATTGTCAGCAGGAACTGAGCTGCAGACCTGCCATGTGCTGCCACTGAATGGAATACAGATCAGTTCTTAAAGTCCCATTTCTTTCCCCAAAGAGCATGCGTTGAGTACACACATAAACATAGACCCTGACGAGGCAGCGCCTTTCCCATAAGCACAAGCACTAGCTCACTGCTACAGGGTTTATTGTAAAACTATTTAAAATCAGATGGCAGGAGCAGACAGATGGCATATACTACCATATTGCCATTGCCTATATTGCCTTCTTGATTATCTCAGTTTCCTTTCACACATCAAATACATCATCCCCTTCTGAAAATACCATTCACCCTAGAAAACTACCCCTAGCCATGCTTCACACTCTATTTCTGGTTATCTTGTCACAGCTCTTAGCCAAGCAGGTAAGCAATTACACCACAGAAGAGTTCAAGACGACTCAAGCACTAGCAGCATTTCCAGGCCATAGAGCAATTCTCATTACAGGTTTTCTCTCACTGCATGTATCAGAGGATCACCTTCCTAAGGTTTCTGTCTGACGACCAACTTTCTCTCAGAAAGGGCTTGCACAGCGGGGCCCAGCTGCCTCACGGCAGTCTTTCTTTGAATTCTCATTGCTTATCCCCCCGCACTCCTGAAAATTTTCTTAACCCTTGCTAAACTTCCTTCTCATAGTCCATACGGTAACACTCCCTTCAAACCCACTTTTAATACAGGTGTCCCATTCCTGCAGAAACTAAACAGCAGCCTCTGCTCTTACCAACAGCTTTCACATCTACAGCAGATCTGGGCTCTCTGCTAAACTCTACAATAACAAAAAATGGGCAGCTTTTACCAGACTTGCCACTTTACTAACCCCATCCTGTGCTGCTGGCCTAAAATTCTTCAATTGATCAGCAGTTTTCAAAGTTAAAGAGTAAAGTTTACATTGTATGAACAGTATAAAATATTTTTGATGTTTTATATTTTTTCTAGCCTGACCTGGAATGCTCATGGCAGCACTTTCTCCGCTTCCCATCCTCCTCCAGGCACTACTCTCTCTCCCCTGATCTTACATACCAAGCTGTCTTTCATACAAGTACACTTCTAACAATGCAAAAGGTTTTTCTAAAAACGACAGGTCTTTGCAACATCGCCAGATATCAGCCTTATTAACCAAAGAGCTGAGGACAGGTGGAAAAACAGTACTTTAGCTCTTTTACTCACTCTCTCCCAAGCAGGATCACCAAACAGGTAATAAGCTCACAGGTTTAGTAAAGACAAACAAAACACACAACTTTTGGGTAGTTTTTAGAAAGATGAAAGTAGAAACAGAATTAAGCAATAAAATATGGACTTTCATGATGAAAAGTCCATTTTTAGGATCAAACTATTTTCCATCCAGAACAGAGTCTTATCTATAAGTCTGGCAAGCACTGCTTTTTTGCAGCCAGCCTCTTCACTGTCACAGAAAAGTGCTCCAGCTATACCCCCTGAGGCAATGCAGGACCAGAAGCTAGGAAAATACGTAGAGTGATGGTAGGGAATATGGTGCATGCTATGTGTGTTAAATCATATCTGTGGATCTACAAACACAAACTTGTTAGATTATATACTTCAAATACAAATTGCTAATTAACTAAAAAGGACAACAGACAGTCCCTAACAATAACAACAATAGTTCGGTTCCTTTTTCACTTACCTCTAAAAGAAGCTGGAATCCCTCTCTCTTTTTAATTTCCTCCACTAGATATCTGTAATTAAAAAACCAGGGTTTTAAAGCATAGAACAAAACAATACAAATAGACAACAACAAAAATAAAGGTCTTAAACATGTATTTCTTTTTCCTTTTTTTTTTTTCCACACTAAGAAAACCAGAGAGTTAAACCTCATTTCTACCTGCTGTGAAAATGCAATAGCTATCATTTCCTGGAAACAAAAGAAGGCTACAGCCAGCCAAGTAGCACTGAGGAGAAGCCAAATTCTGTCCTTAGGCACAGATTTTCAGCACAGCCACATGGCACAAATTGATCCTATTTGCATCAGGTTGTGAACTTTCACAATGCAAATTTCCACTGATGTTGCTCTTTACAAGTTAATACCTTCATCTCTTGTTCTCAAGTGCTGATGCTGTGCTGCCATGTTATTTCACCCTGACACCTCTTGCATACTACTATCACCAGGATCTCTTAGTTTAGCCCAGAATTTAAAAGTTTGAACACATTTGAAGCTCAGCAATTTTTCCAGTACTGTCCATGTTCCACACTGTACACAACAGTGCACCCTTCTATTCAGTGAGCCACTGCTCATATACAACAATTCCTGGACAACCTATGCTAACAACATATTGAATTGGGAATTTCTTTTCCTTCTCACCTGTCAAGCATGAAAAACCCAGAAGCCTTCAACAGGAAGATGGGTTTGAATCAAAACTTTGGATACAAACAGCTTCAATTTCTTGAAGTTTTCTAAAACATGACCACAACTTTACTATGGCACACATCATACAGGAATTCTGAAGTAAAGAGGACATAGATGGGACTTCTCTCTTAATTCTCCTCCCTTCGAAGCCTTCCAAAGAAAAACTTCAAAGAATTCAACTCAAATTCATGCTGCTTTTCCATTCCAACAGAATTTTAGTCTTCTACATGAAGATATTGATGTCTAATAGCAATAAACCCAACACAGTTAAACTACTGATTGTGCACAAATCTGTATTTCTCTTGCATTTATTATTCGGCATTTTCCTGCCTGATGCTGCATTACTGATCATCACACTAGTAATTCTTTTACTCGAGAAAGAAAAATATTGTCAAAATAGCCTCCTTTGGTCCTACCCACACACCTGAAACTTGTCCCCGCAGGGACACCTCTAGCACAGTTGTCTCTGCAACGCCTTCTCTTCAGCAGACCTGCTGCAGAAACAGGCTGGCTGGGGGAGCAATAAACAATACCCTAGATGGCACACGTTTTTCAAAACAGCGCCTGGGGAGTTGTCACGCTGTTTATCATTAGCAAGTGCAGTGCCTGTGACTCATTACCTCCCAGCACACATCCCAGGAAAGCCATCGCTGTGGTGGAGCGCCAGTGCCCGCAACATGCAGCTCGAGGAGTTGCACTGCGCACTGGTGAGGTGTTTCCTCCCTCTGGAGCAAATCAAGGTTCTGGTTGTTTCTGCCATGACCATTCAGATCGTCCTGTGTGCATTTGTTTGCCATCTGACTGTTAATGTCCACACTACTGTTTATGTTGAAAGAGAGGCATGATGAAAGGTAAGTAGGACTGTAGATGTGTGAGCATGTTAGAGGGAACCTGTATCTCCAGGGTAATTGTCTTATGTAAAACAAGCTTGGTGCTTTTGTTCTATTTATTAGAAGATACTTGTCTGTGCCATAAAACCAATATTCAGCAACATCAGCAGGCTATTCATACAACAGTGGCCCTCAGTTTATTTCTTTCTTTCATAAATAATGAAATAGAAACCTATGCATAATCACTTTCTTTTTTAGGTCTTGAATTGTTAGAGCAGTTTTACAGTGCTTAATACCTTTCCCTCTTACCACAAGTGCCCTTATTTTATACTACCTAGGTATAAAATGTGACATAGGCTACCTGATGTCAGTCAAGTTCACAACACTGTTAATCATGTTCTTAACTACATTGCCAATAACCTAAGAAGGCAGCCATTAGAAAATCCATCGCCCATGATTTATCTTGCCAGGATCATTTGATGGCAGTGGAGCAATTTACTTTGTGCATCTTTCCACAGTTGACAGTGAAGTTTTATTATCATGTCACAGTTGTAGAACGTCAGGACGGCTTGAGTCTTAGTGAGGACCAAAGTACACAGAGAAATGTCATTTGCTATGATTAAGCCTTGCAGAAAATAAGGGTTGGAGATGTGCTGTGAAAGTAGACATATGTCTGCTAACAGTGGGTGTCAGAAGAGGAAGCAAGCAGAAAAACTCCAAAGAAGATGAAGCATAAAATACAGAGGTGCTTATAGTAATTATAGTTGTATTCTAAAACCAGTTTACTTCTATTTTCTTTTTAGTGTACTTTATAAAGCAACATCCCTGCATCAAAAGTAATTGCAGGGGGGAAAATAAGCTATCAGCTGGATGCTCTACTCTAGGTATTTTAAAAGAAAGCCTCTCCAAATAGGTAGCATCACAATGTTCCTGGGATATTTAGTAACCTGAAAGCATGATTCATCTCCAGAACAAGAAGATATTGCTGGAATAGCCAATAGGCAAAGTTTACTGCATCAGAAATACATGCCTGCAATTACCCTAAAACCTTTGCAGCTCTGCTTGGCTACAAGGAAGAAAAAAAAAAGAAAAACCACAACAATCTTGCCATTAAATTCTATAGTCAGTGGACTAGTTCCAGAATTGATCCAGGTCTGTGTTCAGGAACTCTGAAATACTACCCTTGCAATATTGAAGTAACACCTACTGTAGCAAATCAGGAAAAAGGCTGCACAGCTGCAGAGTTGAGTAGTTATAAACCTGGTACAGTGCCCATGCCCATGCAAACTCAAGATGGCAATGCCACTGCTGTGAAGAATCTATCTCATCAGATAATGTTTAAAAACTAAATTTCTTCCTAATGGAAAAACAAACCAAAAACCAGAAGAGACAAGCCAGTCACTCCTACTTAGAAGTGATAGCAGCTGAATCCTAATGTTAAACAGAAATATCGATCCCAGAAAGGTCATTAATCACTACATGGTCAGTCAAATGACCTTGGCAAGTGACCTTGATAAGGCTGAATTCCCCTACTGATAATGGAAAGAATTACTTACTCTGAACAGACAAAGAACAGTACAATGCTTCGGAACAAAAACAAGGTGCAATTCAACCACAAGGTATTAAGAAAMACATAACCAGCCAAAAAATGAGTGGCTTTAAAGAAATAAAACAGAGAAAAAAGTCACAGTTTTTTGAGCTTTTCTGCTTTTGCTTCTTTCTTTTTATTCCTTTCAAATCCACTCTGGGTTTAGGTCAGGGGTATTTTTACCTTTTCTTTAACTTCATTAGAGTGAGACTATTCCATTAATTTTCATTGAAGTAAACATTCAATTCTTTTCTACTTGTTAGTTCACACAAAAAGTAAAATGTCAATATAAATGATTTGACTTAAGCAGTGTGTAGCTAGTTTGGTGAAGTTTTCATTGTGGTTTGTCTTGTATAAATTCTGAATAAACATTTTACTTGAAGTGAACTTTTTTTAATGGGCCATTATTGTATTTCGAAATCACTTCTTCTAAGAGAAGAGAAAACCACCCATATGGAAGTGTATGGAAGTTTCTTCCCAAAAGAAGTTTCTTCCCAGAAATGTATGGAAGTTTCTTCCCAGAAACCAAGACATCACCATCACTTTATAAACACCTTCTATCAAGCATTTTGCTGAATTCACTTGTGAAACTCAGTTCTGCAAGACCAAAAACTTAGCGAAATTGAAGAGGACGTGTGGAGAAGACCATATGTGTGAGAAAAAGGTGTTTCAGGCTCTAACAGAACATACAGTAACCATTAAGAACTTCAGCAAACTGTGGAGAAAAACCATCCAGTATGTCAGAACAATATGCTTGCATACACCTCTACTACATCCTAACATTACCAGAGTGTCCTCATATGAGTTTCCCATCATTGGCTTTTTGCATTTCATCATTTGTGAGGAATGACATGAACAGAAGAACGGCTAATTTTTTTCTTGCTAGACACAGCTCAGATCCTGGCACACTGGACTGCTTTACATTGACAGCAGAATGCACAGTTGAGTTGAAAGGAGGTGCATCGGTAAATCTGTCCTATGTCTAGTTCAGACAGCATCAATGTTCAGCAATACAGATTGATTGCCTAATTTTGACTTTTATGCTTACCAACATCAATTCTTATTGCTAAAAGCAATAATTACTATTAAATATTAGGGCAAATGTAATAACACTAATTATTATTGTTATTAGTTCCCCCTACTATGCACAGACAAAAGGAGAGGGGGGAAAATGAAACAATGGGGTCTGTTCCAGGACGTGGTGTATCAGCAATGTCAACGTTTCAGCCAATTAAACAGACCAGACATATTCAAAATTGTGAGGCGGTACCTCGCCAAAGCCAGTGCCCTGTTTACTCTCTCCTCAAGGCCTGTTGTTCCCAATGCTTTCCACATCAGCCAGAATTTGAATGCATCCGGACGTCTGCTGCACTGAATGGACTTGTCCCCAGTGTCGTAGCTGACATCATAGAACTTGTCCTGCTGGAAGAGGTACGCAGCCTCGGCAGAGTAACATTTCTTCAGGAGGCCCTATGAGAAACACAATAGAGACTTTAGATTGCTGATAAGCTTTTTCAAACCTCTTCACAAGCCAAATCCTTTATTTTCCTGTCTGTACCAACTGCTTATTAAAACCGATCTAGATATGCAAAATACTATCCAAAGCTTATTGTGTGGTTTAAGAACCCTGTATGAACCTAAACTCAGTCAGCAGTGACAACAAGGAAACTTTTTTTAATTCTTATTTTCTTCATAATGTTACTGAAGAGGGGCAGGTTGAATAGTAATTTTGACTTAGACCTCAAGAAACCATCAGGGTGAGTACCACAGACACAGTTGCCCTAAGACATAAATGGATGGGAAAGAGGGAGAAGAAGGAGACCCCCATGTCCACTGTTCCAGTCTTTAGATCACAGAATCACAGAATACTCTAAGTTGGAAGGGACCTACAGGGGTCATCGAGTCCAACTCAAGTGAATAGCCCATACAAGGACTGAACGCACGATCTTGGCATTATAAGCACCATGCCAACGAACAGCCCCTGAGAAACTCACTACGTGTTCACAAATGGCTCGATCTATTCCTGCTTTGGTTAGTTCCAGGTAGGGAAGATTTTAGCCCCAAGAAATAAACGCTTAGCCCTTACCAGCAAATAGTCACTGTCAATTTAGCATAGGCTGACTGTTTGACCAGAAAAACCACAAGGAGATTAGTACAAACCAATTTTTTTGTCTTTCGCACTTCAGACAAATTTAGCATTTAAAAATAAACCTAAGAAAAGATACTTTCACATACACTAATCATGGTTTAGTAATAAAATTATTTTAATTCAGCAATCTCCCTCCTCCAGCTTCTGAGAAGCAACCTGGGCATAGATGAGCAGCAGAAAACAGACAAAGATTAATGAGTAACGTGGCAAGTTCCAGCAGAGAACAAGGCTGGGAAACAAAAAGCACAGAGGCTGTTACAGGTTTAAAGGTGCAGAGGAAGAGACGAGACATAGGACTGGCCACTGGCTGAAGAATGAAATATCAAAATATACTCTAATACTATGAGGTAGAGAGAGGGGCTGGCAGAAAGCAGGATACAAAAGCAGAGATGAGGGTGGCCCTACAAGGGGCCCAGGAGACACAAAACATTGCAAACTCGTCAGTGCTAAACAGTAGAGCACAACTCATTTTCCAATTCAATATCACTCTTCAATTGGAACCAACAGAAAAAGCATTTCACATTTCATCCTTTTCTCTGCATCTGCTGTAAGTCTGATTTTGAAATGGCACAGTGTCTGATATCACTCTTAATCAAAGTGTCATAGTCCCACAACAGAGGTACAATTCTTGATCACATTACAACACACTACTTACAACTTTGGGACTGGCAATAAAATGGAATAAAAAGGTCAAGACAAAAAAACACCCAAAAGGTAATTAATCCACTGGCATATACAGAATAACTCTGCCTCTCTCCTAGACTTTTCAAATCCCTTCAAAAAAGGAAAGCGAACAAAAACCCCCACCTACACACCTATTTGTAGAGCACAAAGGAGAACACCACCAAGGGTTTTCTCCACATCTTCTGTACGGGTTTGACAATTCCATTGTAATATTGGTTTGATAAAAGTACAGCAAATTTGGTCTGAACTTTTCAGTCACAGGACCAGCACATTCAGCCTTGTAAAAAGACAGTTTATGCGACAGACTGGGGAGAAAAAAAGGGCCAGTGTCTGCTCTCCCTTTGCAGAGTGGTAAATGTGCAGCTGCAGCACAGGGTAGCCATAGCTGGAAAGCCAATGCTGGGCGCAGTGGTTTGCAGCATGTAAGATTATAACACCTACTTTCCAATTTTCTCAGATAAAGAAAGGCAGGAAGATGACATTAGAAACCACAGAACAGTCAAGTACTGAGGCATCCATATGTTACAGGTTTTTTACAGCTACGTGTTCTCTGGCTAGCAGCTGCACAACAAGGAACAGGAGTCATTCTCTCAAGCCATTGTTCTCTATCCATTTAGATCTCCATACTTCTACTCTCAGGAGAAAAACAAGTTTCCTATATACTATCTTAAAAAAAAAATAAATAAAAAAACCCCAACAAAATGGCAGCAACATCCACAAATTTAAGTTAATTGCTTTGTCACTTGCTACCTTAAAATTTTGCATAGTGTTTCTGCAGTGACTGTATAGCAGGGTTGATCAACGTTGCACTATCTTCTGCCTCATCAGAATGCAATGCAGCTGCACGATAGAGGGCATCACAGAATAGTAGTTCCTCTCATGCCTGCCATCCAACAAATAATAGCCATTGTTTGTCACAAGAAACCTAAATGCAGTTGGCAATATTATAGAAAGACTGAAGTTCACTTAAGATYACGGTACAGCTGCAGAGTCACATAGTTTAAAAACAAATGCTCTAGAGTGAAAACACAACAAATAGCTCAATGTCCCTGAGTGAGCTCAAATTCCTGGGAACGTATTTCATTAAAAAAAAAAAGGCAGGTACTGTCCTGCTCTCCTGGTGCATCTGAAGCTGACAGTACATGTTGCCTCGATGATCCTTTTCCATCTGCTTATCTTACTAAGAATGCAACACACTCAAAAAATCCTGCTGAAGATACTGCCTACTATCAATCTCCAGAGGCAAGGACAGTGACATCCTCCTGCATGTCACTAGAGCAGACAGGAATAGAAACAAAAACCATCCTTTGTGAGAAAAGAAAAATATTCCAGAAGAAAGGTGGAGGAGAAAGGGAAGGGAAAAGAAAGGGAATGGAAGACATAAAAGGTCATCTCAATTTTCCTAGTCAAACGATGGAAAAGTAGAAGAAAAAAAAAAGGAAAATAAATATATTTTAAATACGCTTTCTAACTCAACACTCTCAGTCCCAAGAAGACCACAACAGTTTTCCACGCAGTAACTGAGCTGTTCCATCTGTTCAGAAGAATTGCAAAAATTTCATTAGAACTGCCCCATTTGACAACTTTGAGTTTCTTTCTTCAGCATCTTTTCTCTTTCTACCCTTTTTACAGAGACTAATCCAAGCACTCAGCCTTTTGGTTAGGCTCCTGAAGTTAAGAAAATGGAAATACTAGTTGCATGGAGGCCTCAGTCTACTATGAAATTTCAAAGAGCCTTTGATTTTGATGAAGTCTATGGATAGTTTCTGTGTGTTCTAATTAATGGCAAATTAATGAAAAATTATTGATACTGAAATCAAGAGCTCCGGTTTCATAGTTTAACACACTCTTCCTATTGAACAGACTTACCTACAGCAAGTTTTCTGATCTCTTTCCATTTCCATTGCTAGTTAAATGTGAATTTCAATTTCATTAACAAAATATCTTTTTCCCCAAGACAAGCATCTCCCTGATTTGCCTTATCTGAAGCAATAAGGACAATGTTTTGAATAGCATACTTGAAAATTGTCAAAAGCAGTGCAGTGTGAAAGGCCACTATAGCAATTCACTTCAAGAGGTGAGAAGGAGCTCTCAATTGTACTAAACTCAAGCAAAAGCAATGGGAATAGAGCATTTCCTGCAGCTGTCCAGCAAAGGAATCAGGGAGGTAGCTATCTCTATGATATTGTTAATGATCAGGAAGAGATTACATGTAGACGGCTMCCATCATCACCTTAATCAATTATATTCCATACTAAACTGAGATTTCATTAGCTACATTGAGACTTTATTCTTAACTGATAACTAAAAATTCTGCTTATTACATAGAATTGATTCTTAATTATCTAAACTAGTGCTTTACTCTCATGAGTCACAGAACCTTGGCATTGGTGATAAATAGTAGTTCTCTATTTATACAGTGATAATATTCACACTGATATGGATGATTGGAGTAGCTCTGTGGTTTTAAGGGAGTATGTACAACCCAACACTGATTCCTAGCATTTTAAGAACATATAAGACCAAAATTGACTTCACCAATGTTTTGAGATTATTGGTCCTTCTAGCTCTGTGTTTAAACAGTCACTGCAATTCATGACTCAGCAATACCAGTGTTTCCTGAGTAAGACTATCTTGTTAGAGAAGTGATGAAAGTTACTCAGGGCACAGCAGTGAAAAAGGAATAGTTGAGCCCTTCTTGAGCACTTTAAGCACTGAAGAACTACAGTCATTGATCTGACTTTTACAGAGGATTAACCAATCTCTCTTTCCCTTTGGTGAAAATGCTTCTCCCTTCAAATCAAATCAAACCCATATTTCTCTTTTCTATCTCTACCTTCCTTGGAAATATTCCAATTTTGTTTCAGTAAGGCTGGAAGATACTCTTTTATCAGCATTTCACTGCAGTTAATCTTTTTTTTAGTTTTTTTAAATCTGCACGGGAAAATATTTAAATACCATGTTTCATTCTAACAAGCCAGCTGCAATGTCTTAAACATATTAACACTGCTAAACCACATTGAAGCAATGTGGCAAAAGAAAAACCCAAACCAAAAATAAAAGCCACTATTACTTTTGTTAATGGGAAATTACAGTGTTACCAGCACAATTGAAATGCGATGACATCTTCTAAAGATTTTTCATACAGGAAGTATGAAAGCGAAAAAGAAAGAGTGAAGGGGGTTAATATGGTCACTTACAATGAACTAAGCCTAATTCTGAGGTATTTCACAATTTCCAAATGGACCTCAAGGCAAATGGGAAGACAGGCTAACAAAACTTCCTTAATCAGTCTTCCAAAGGGAGATGGGGAAATTCATAAATGGGACTTATCATTCATGATTAACACTTTGCTGCTTTGATTTCTTGCAGAATTCAGCACTTCAGAAACTACCTGAGGTTATTTGAACATTCACTAGCAGAGCAACGTGTGCCAGACTCGTCCAGCTCCCATCTCAGCTTCCCACTGATGCATCCTAACCACAGCGTGAAGGCATTACATTCACATATAAATCTGTGATTCATCTTAGCCATAGGTATTTATGTACTTTAGGAGAGTGGAACAAGCTCCCAAGTGAGAAACTGTTACATGTACTCTTCCCTTCTCTTACTGGTGCATAAATAGCATTTTTAATGGGAAACTGGATTCAGCGGCCTTTTCTGGTATAGAGAGGATCAAAGTGAAGCAACACTTTTCTGTCAAAGTGTCTTAAATATGCATTTGATCTTTTTTTCTTCAGGATTTATATTCCAGCTAGTTAATAAGAAAGTACTCARATCTGTATGGGTGTCTGTTTGCATATAAAGACTTCACTGGCACATACACAAAACAAGTAAGAGCCAATTTTCCAGGAATTAGACACAAAATAAAATACCCTTTCTTCCCGATGCAGAGAAATCTTCTGCTTTCCAGAACATGTCTCGCTGTACAACGGGATCTGACGCTATGATCAGTAATACTTGTTTTCACCCCTCAACGACCTGAGATTCAGCTCTACAAGTATTTCCAACACAACATTGCCTAGCAGTGGTTTAGAAGTGGAATAGGACCGTTCTACCAGACCTTACACTGCAAGGAAGGGGAATACAAAGTGGCTGCCAGAGCCCTGAATTTTGAACAGTGTTCATAAAGTGACTCTAAATGCTAGAACAGCTAGAACATTTCAATCCTCTTCATTTCTTTCCTCTTTCTTCCTGAGAAATTTCCACTATACAGTCCAAGTAGCCTAATCATTACCTGGGGCTACATCTATGCACTGGGCCTAATTAGTTAAAAATACAGCACTGAAATCTTCCCAAGCCTGCAATTAAGACATCGTATTAATCTTAGTCAATAGCTTCATTCTGTTTGTTTTTCAACTTGGAATAAAGATAAAGTGATGGACAGTAATCCTGAAGTCTAATCCTCTTTAATCTCACAAACACTGGTCTAAGCAACACGCTTCTCCTTACTGTCCTGCCATGTCTCACCCCTGACTTAGAGCAATCAGCTCCAAGAGAGTACTGATTAGCAACTATGCCCTTTGGTCCTCTTCTGTTCTTACTACCAAAAGTTATTAAAATTACATGGATAGGTAACCCCAGCAGCTGAACAGAAAATATCAGTTGTTTTGACAGACATTTATAAAAGTAATTTACAAACCATGGCCACAAAATAGTGATGCAAACCTCAGGGGCACCATATCTTCGTGATGTTTAGTCATTTGTAGTCTATGGAGTATAAGGTAAAATCACCCCTGCTGGTGGACAATGGGCATAAGTTTTAGCAGGTCTGAGGTTGAAACGAAGCTTGAAACAATTAACCACTTACTGGTTTCTTTATGAAGGTAAAAGAATGTCACAAAGATACAAGCAGGGATTTTTACTACATTGCACAGCCATCTTGAGATCAGAGCTTTGTTGTTTGCTTGTTAGACCTTTAAATGAGTCATGGCTTTGGGAAAGTCTAAATCACTCTGCTGATGAGGACAAACCGGTAGAGGGAGGAAAGAAGGCTCAGCACATTTACCTGCATGTGCTCTGACTCCTATCCCTCTCCCACTCTGGCACTCCCTGATAAGGGGATGTGAAGACCAGCTCCACCTGTCTTAAACAGACGCAGCACTGCTACAGTCCCAATGGATGACAGCTATTTTGAGGACTTTGATGAGCTTGGTGTTTAAGTGTGGCAGGCCCAGGTGACAAAATACTCGATTCTGAATGCAAATCATGTACAGAAGTTAACTAGCAAGGGCAGCAGCTGCAAAATTTGACCACTTGTGAGTACAGTGACTTGGATCGTTTTCACCCTGATCTCTTATTCATCCTTTATTAATTTAGTGGGGAAATTCAAAATAATATAATTCAGCCTTTGTACTGAAGTATAGTAAAACTGACTTGCAGCTGTTTTCTAATTATTTCTGCTTTCGTATTACAGCAATGACAGTCTACTGTAATACAAAAAAAAAGAGGAAAAAAAAGGTCAGGAGGACTTACAGAGTTGTCTTTCACCAGAAGAGCACAGCACTGGATTCCTGCCAACAGCATTTTATGGGGATTCCATGCAACAGAATCAGCCCTGTAAAAATTATAAATGGAGAAAGCGAGGTGAAAATTAACCATACCTATAATCATGGATACTCAAAAATCAAAAATGACCAAACACAATCCAAGCAGACAAATCAGATTTCCCATCCACCCACTCCCACCATAGGTTCAGAAATCTCTCCAACTAACAAAAATTTCTATTTTGGAAAATGTAGCACTTATGGAAGCCAGCAGGCCACACAACTTCCATCTCAATCCCTGGTAAGTGAACCCATAAACTAAATTGACTTACCTGTGGATACCATGAAGAAGTCTGCGATGCTTCCTTGATACCAAAGCTGAGCCACCCCAAGAAGCCTGTTGGAACATTTATAGAGCCAAGACAATATTTTTTGTATAAAATTATCTTGATAATACTTCAATTAGTAACTTCTAAAGATGTCTTATCTCATTTAAAGCTTAGTTTACTACATGGTCAGTGGGCTAAATTTTGCCTTTAGTTTCATCTACTGAAATAAAGATGGTAGCCTGGGGCTATGTCTGAAATAGAGGAATTGATGGTTTGTGCCACTATGTGAGCCACAGTACTACAAGATGTGTGATCCATGTTTCTTTACCCAAACCAAAGAGCAAAGTGCTTAGGGATCTAGGGCTCGCAAAGAAAAACCCCAAAAAACCAACCAAACAAAACAAAACATCTCCAATCAACTAAAAAAAATCCAAAAAGTAAAACACCATGAATGAGAAGGCACTTAAGAAGACTGAGAATCACTGGCTTTGTCTGGTTTTAAAGACCTTTCTAGTGATAGAGGCTGCACAAATTAACCACTTAACTCGTGTTTAAAGGGAATAACGTTTTTTTAATTTAAAGTGGCAGTCCTAGACCGTATTTCCTCTTGTCACACCTCCAGTGGTCAGGTGAAGAGATTATTCCTTTTCTTTTAGCAGCACCATTTAAAGCATCTGTAGACTATTACGTACTGTCTCTCTGTCTTTTCTAGTTTAAATAATATCAGAGCTTTCCACCTTTCCTCATTGTTCATAATTTCTAGATATGGTTCCGTTTATCTGCACTGCTTTCCCATTTTCTAATCTTTCTCCTGTAAGTCCTTAACCTTCTTGAACTGCATTTTTTACTTGGACACAACCTAGATAAAGCAGATGGCATATGAAGCAGAAAGAAAGACTCATTTTACCTACCTCCTTTATTCAATTCTGAGATATTTAACTCTATTTGAAAATATCACTGATTTGTGAAGTACTGCAAAGCCCAGATATTTTTCTAAAGATCTGCTTTCTAGCCAACAATCCCCAGCCTGTGTTTGTGCACTTGATTATCGCAGCTTAGAATTCTATCTTTATTGAACTGTAGCCTAGTTTTTCCACTTTTTTCTCCAAATTGTCAAAATCTCTTTGATTTCTAATCCTGTCCTCCCACTGCCTTTTGCAGAAGTTTTATGYCATTTTCAAATTTGTCAGAGTATTCTTTTTCATCCAAGTTATTTTACAAAAACACCAGATAATTTCTAACATAGGATGGACCTTTGTGGAATCTTGCTCAGAATTCTTTCCCCTTTCAGCAAACCACTGGTAATTGCTCTCTGGATATGATTTTCCAGCCAGAATTTCACTCACTACCAGAGCTGCAGCTTGGCACGTTTCTCTGGCTTTCTGAGGAGCTATTGCAAAGACACAATAAAGTTAACTGCTTCTCCTCCATCCAGGAGGCTACAGAAGGAGAGCAGATTGATCAGACTAGACTGACACATTTTGTTTACCGCAAATCCAGCTGAGAGCATTGCAGGGTAGGTCAAAACACAAATATAATCAACCCGTGTCCCACACAATGTAATTGGTAATTAGGTATGAGAAAATTACTGTGTTTCATATGCAACAAATCACTTACAGCTGAACTATGGGAATCACAGGGTTCACTGTGTGATTAAACTAATTACCTAAGCATGGGTTGATAGGTCAAACCTGATTTTCTCTACTGGCCTAATAATAGGAAAAAAAAAATAGTCAGGACCATTAGGGAAGAAATACTCATACATAGCATTTAAAGGTACATGAAGACAATACATGACATACATAAATGCTGGAGCTTGAGTGCATAGTGATGATACGAAACAAGTTATTAAGAAAGGCACTACAGATGTAGGTCAGAATACAATAAGCAAACGGAATGCTTGTATGAATACTGTAACGTGAACAAAATAAGCTTGCTAGAGCCTCTGCACTTAGGCTGTTGAACAGCTTGACTGCTAGGACAGTTTGGACTTACTTGTATTATCTTCTTAAAACAACACTTTCCTTAAATCACTTTTCCTCTTTGGTTTGTCTCTATGTGAGAGCTTATCTACTATTTCTGACTTTATTGAAATTTATCTTCCTGAAGCTCACTGAATTTATATTGACATTCTCTCTTTTGCCCTTCCTAAGAATCACAAGCTTTATCACTTCATATTTAATGAAAAGAGTCTCCCTAAGGCAAACACATCAATTTTTGGGATCAGAAAATATTCTGAAATGAGACAAATCAGTGTAAATCTGGACATAACACCACTGACATTCATATTCTTAGTAACAGCTCGTAAGAGCACTTACAGTAGATAAACCTGATGCCTATTAATGATACATGAGAAGTCCTAAATTAGACAGAATTTTACCTGGTTTTTACTCTTTGTTTTAATTGTACTGTATCTTTTTTCCTTCAAAGTTACAGCAAGTAAACAGCAGTACTCACTTGTAATAACTCAGACTGCATAATGTGTAAATCATTCAACAAGAAGCCAGGCCTTTTAGACGACTGTAGATTCTCAAAGATTTCAAAAATATTACGTTCCTGCCTATAGTGCTAGAAGGAGGTAAGCTCACTTAAAAAAAAAAACAAAGGAAAAATACACCTCTTTTCTGTGTTTCTTGCAGTCTTTCTGAATGGCAGAGACCCAGTATCATCGTACCTGTTCATATACAATTTTAGTAAATCTATTTCTAGTGGTGCTGTGAGAGAAAAAAAGTCACACCAAGAATCACAGTCTGCTCATTTTACCATAGCACATTTGTATATACATGCATGCCTGATGTCACTTCTGTGGAAAGCTTTTCCCTGCATCCTGTTCTCCTATAAATACAGCTAGAAACCTTTAACAAAAAATAAAGAAACAGCCATCCACTCAACTCTTCATACAGCGTGAAAGATAGAGAAAATAGTGATAGTACTTCTGAGAACCACTGAGAGGCTCATAACGTGAATCACATCTTAAGAGAACAACYGGTCTTGCAGACCATAAATCCAATCTGTTACCGGACATTTGTCCTTCTACTGGGAATCAATTAATATCTGAAAACAACAGTCATTTTTCAAACAGAAAATTAACTTAAAGGTATTCATGGACATTTTTACCTTTGTTTAACATGAGGCAAATTTGAAAGAAGAAAGTTAATTCTTTTCAAAACACTATCCACTGGCTGTGGTTCAGAATATCGCCCAGGCTTACCCCACCTAATTTTAGTTCAGCTACAGGGAGACTACTCACTGTTCTCCTACAGCCATTGGAGATGGCTCCAGGCACATCTATTCAACTCACTTAAGGTCCAACACAGAGTCCAACCACATCCCTCTTTCTGCCAGCTATACACAGACACACAAGAGAGTTACTAACATAATAAAAGTGCTGCACTTCTTTTCAAAATCTGATGGGTTCTTCTCAGCAGTACACAGCCCTGAGGAGGCTTGGCAGACATTTCAAATACTATGCCTAAATTCTGCATCTTTGTCTCCAAGTCAATAAGAAAACTCTTTTGACTCACACATACAGTGACTTTATTTATTAATGTCTGTGAGACATTTGTTTGAGACATGCATCACTGCCTACGTGATCTTTCTTTAGATACTCAACATTAAACAAACACTTCAGAAATTTAGAGAAGGTCTGGAAATCTCCACTAACATTGCTCCAGATTCTGTTATTGCTCCATGACTTTTAATCTAGCCATTCTGGATTTGTGGCATTACAATTAAAAAGAGAATGCAATTTTGCAAGGTGTGAAGTGACATACATTTACAACTCTTTCAAGTAATAAAAAGGCACAATGATTATTCCAAAAAGATTCATGAATGGATTTTACTATCCAAACTTAAAATTACAAAGAAATTTAAAAAAAAAAAGAAAGAAAAATTTCTGAACAGTTTAGGAAAATGTAAGATCTACAGAAAATTCAAATCTGTAAATATGAAACAGAATAATTTACGACTGGTCAAGCCAGAAACATACCTTTATTTTTACCTGTACAAACCTCACACCACAATTCTAATGTGTCTATTCTCTAAAAGAACATGGAAAGAATCAGAACTTATATATTTGTACATAACCACTCTCAAAGCATTTTTAGGAGGTAGCAAGAAGAAGAAATTGATTATAAAATAATTTTGAAATATAACCTGTCAATAACAAAATAGCTTTGGCTGCTTGTCAGAACTAAGTTATTTGCTGTTTTTGCAGCACATGTAACAGAGTCAAATCAGAATGTATTTCTGGTCCCTATGCAAAGAAAAAGTTATTACAGCCCAACTTCTAAAAAGAAATATCAACAGCCGAAGTAAAATAGCAATTATAAAAAAGCAGTGCTAAACAAAACCACACAGTGTACCAACTCACATCAACGTGAAGCCAGAGGCCATGCTTCTCACAGATATCAGCAATTTTATCCAGAGGATCAAATGCTCCCAGCACTGTTGTGCCTGCTGTAGCACAGACAAGAAATGGTGCTGACCCCTGCAATAGGATTCAAAAYAAGCAAAAAAAATTATCATTTGCACTGCTCATTTCCTTCAGTACACTTGCAGAACTAAAGTATAAAAAGGTCCAGGAATGTAGGACAAAAATGTGACAATCTACATTTTAGTTTACCAGCAGAAGCTACTGCATTTAATAGCACCGACTCTTTTTCTTTTTTTTCACTTTTTTTGCATTTAAAAAAAAAAAAAAAGCAGGCATTTTCCATTTCTAGTTAACACCATCCCAGGGCACACTTCAGCAGCTTCAGACTGTTTTGACAGATGCTAGTTTTGTCAAAATCAAAACATACCAGATATTTGACATCTCTCGTTATACACTGATTTTCATTTCTCAGTCTTCCACATTTCACTACCATATTTGCTGTCATTCTGACTGATAAAATAAAGCTACTAGCTCAGCCAGCAGACCACCCATGAAAGGAAAGAGCTCATCMCTTCAGGGTTTCCACCTGCACTGTCTCTACGATAACCCTATTCTCTGCCTGGTGAAGAGGAAACTTCAGCTAGGGAATGTGATTTGCCTTCAGCCACATTGGCACACACCATGACAGGGACAGACACCGCTGTCTGATCCCAGACCTGACCTACAGCTCAGTGCTATTCCCTTGCTCCCATTCCTGTCTAGAAAAGAGGAAGGGCTGTAGATGGTAGCTGAATGTTAGGAGAGAGACCACTGGAAATCTCAGACAGTGTTAAGGTCAGGAAGGTGGGATAAGGAAAACTTTTGTCAGGTTGAAGTCTCAGACAGTCACTGTAAACCATCTAGTTTGGTTTCAGTGGCTTTGCTCTTTGCTTTCCCTTCAGCTAATGGCAGGGGTGTGATTACAATAGGTAGTTCACGTACCCTTGCAGATCTGTGTGGTGGTGTCTACTTAGGAGCAGAAGCTCCAGCAATGAAAAGAATTGGTGGAGTCTGTAATAACTCCATGAAATTGAGGGTATGAGCCCTCACAATGACTGTGAGGCCTCCCTTGCTGGTAAATACATGCTGAAAGAACTGCTCTGCACGGTCCAGCATCTGACCTATAACATGACAACGCAGCTACTGAAGAGGCACTAGAGTTGTTATTAAATTGTGCAACCTGGGATCACTGAAGTTCATTTGCAGTGAATTAAATCTCAGATGATATAATTGTGTCTGAGGTAACTCAATATAGCTTTAGTGAAATCAGACATCAGCTGAAAAATCAAACTCTACACGAGTCTTCCACGTATCTTCACTCAGCTGAAATCTGATCCCCCTTTTTATTTAAAAAAAAATGTTGCTACTTTAAACATCTACAGAGACAGGCTTGATTCACGTTTACACTCTGACAGTTTTATACTTCTTTACAGTTTAGAGAACTTTCAGAATGGTTCATAATTATGATTTATTTGTATTTTAAATTTTCTTTACAAATTACTAAAGCAGTGAAAACATTTGAATGAACTTAAATTAATCCCATACATTCACAACGACTTACCAGCCTTTAATTCACTTCTTGGTCATTTATTCCTAGTACAAGCTACCACAATAGTCAATCAAACTTACAAACCAGCCTGAAGCTCAAGTACAAAACACTCTCAAGTGAGGCAAAGATGTATCTGACGCATCTATTTTCTGTTAGTGTTCCCAGCAATTTTCTCCCACAGCTACATCAAAGTCAAAGGTTCTCAAGCAGCCAGTTGGTAGCACAACTGAATATGGGGACAAGTCTAGGATCTCTACAAATTCCAATGATTGCTACTATTATACTTTTCCCATGAAGAACGAAGTTAATTTTTATTATTCTTGACAATATAGTTAAACAAATATTCCTGCCTAAATTCTCTAAAAAGAGGCCTAAGACTCTTGCTGTTCATATTCAGTGATCATTTTGTGCTTCTATCACTAGCAAATACATCCTTTGTTTTCCAGAGTCATTAGAATATTTACAGTAATTCACTGAAGTGTCCTTCCGTAGAAGTTGTAAAGTAGTACTTTATCAAGGACAGACACACTTACTGAAGCTCTGATGAAATGAAAACCTCCCAATACACCTGTAACTTCCATTAAAATGCAAGTGAAATCGTGTTTTCCTGTAAGCAGAGCATTTTAATACAAAACATTTGGTTTTAAATTGCAGAGCACCATACTGAGATTGACCTTTTTAAAAACATCATAAATGCGAGATGATTTCTTTCAAATAACCATTTATTATTACATGAACAAACAAAAATTTTGTTTTTGCAAAAGCAGAGTTCGTTCTCCTGCTTCCTCTTGCTCCATCTTAAAGTCTTTTTATTTTTCCCCATAGCTTGCTCAAATGAGTAAAGTACAGGTTGTCTTCCTCAGATTATGCAAAGTACAGAGAGAGGCAAGCAAGAGAGTTTGCTAGGTCAGTAGGGCCACCATGTATCTATCAATAGCTATGCTATCTAGCATGAAACTCAAGTAAGAGATGGTTGTTTGGCACAAAATGTATCTAAATCAGAACTTACTGAAAGCTGTTGTGGCCATGCCAGTGCATGACAGGACAGGACTACCTTGGCTTTTCTACCAGCCACAAAGGTAGATTTCCCAAGACAGGATTTCAGGGAAGGTATCATCCATACCATGGACATTGCACTAGTTGCTTTGTATTCACAGATCATGGACTAAAGGCTGAGCTCTGAATTCTACAGCTCTGATGCACAAAATTGGAAGTGAGAAATAAGGTGAGCTAACCAAGCCAAAAGATGTTGCTCTTAGAATTCACATTTAGTCCTCCAAGCTCTCTAAATTAAATTATGTTGACTATAGGAAAGCGCTGTCTTACAGATTGTGGGAATGTATGTTAATGTTGTCCAAATACACACATCAGTACCTTTCCAAATGCTGGCCTTTGACTTTCTACTTAGAAAAGTCCCTAGGGGAAAAGAGGCATATCTCTACACTCTTGCTACAATAATAGAAAGGACTGAATTTAGCATTTGAAGCTTGTAAGAGAGTTTTAGAGACTAAGCCACATGTCACAGATCTTGCTCACTACAGAGGCAATAGAGCAATAGCTGCTGTAATTAACTGAAAAACTGTTTTAGGAAAACATACTGCATCCATTTAAAAAAGGATCAAGGGCAAAAGAAATCCTATAAGAAATGTGCTAAACACTTCAGAGCACCATTGTACTCAAGACTTCCATTAGCAGTAAACACCCTTTGGAATTTTTCTCCCTTCTAAGAGTTTAGAACCCATAAGCCTTGGCTTGTTCCACAAGTTTTGGCAGAGATTGTACCTGCAAGAAAGACATCGTTATATTAACTGCCCTATTTTTAAGACTTTGGTCACTCTTAGTTTTCCTTCCTTTCACTCAGACACAAGCACACAGTCTGCATACACTCCTCTCTCCTTCATGCTCTCTCTCCCCCTCTCACCTCTTTCCTGGCCCGCTGGACTTGTTTCTCCAGTTCCTCAGGTATCATCTTACCTCTAAGGGACACAGATTTAAAACTTTTTCAGTTACATTTAAATAGGTTAGTTATGTACAGCACTACTGCATTTTCAAAAGGCTCAGATATCACAGTCATGGCTTTTGCTTTCTTACCTTTCATCTGTTTTGATGAAGTACACATTCTCTGTACCAATACCCAGGAAGGAGGCTGCCTTCTTCATGGAGTAATGGCACTGTAAACGAAAGAGGCACAAAAAAAAGGTACACAGGCAATTAAAATAAAAGAAATAAATTCCTTAACATAGAGAACAGTGACACTAAAATTAATTCAACAGCATCCAACAGCCATGACAACAGCATATTCTAACACAAAAAGCAAACTGATAAGCTACATATCAAAAAGTCCATATTGCATTTAAACAGTAACACACACTGAAAAATGGGGAAAATTAGACCAAAAAATTTGTGCACCATGTTTAAAATGTGGGCTTAAAAAAAAAAGCTCTATTCGATACAACTTTTTTTAAAGCTGACTCTGCATTAGAATGAAAAGTAGAAATTTTAAAGTGTCATCAGAGGATAATTGTTAATTGTTTCAAAGTGTTTTACTAGAACTGAGTCGGAAGTAAGAGTTAGAAAATGCATGAAGAAAAGGGTCTAAAGGCTATTTAACTCAACAGCCTAGAAGCAACAAATTAGATCTGAAAGTCTAAAAGCACCACTCCTTGGAAACTGGACCCTTAGTTAGGATGTATCTTGTGATACATTTGAAACCTCTAGCACTTTATTCTTGTAACTCTTCTGTATGATTTCTCTAATCCTCAGCTGGTGGCCACTGCTAGAGACAAGATACTCCAAAGAGAGGATACTCTRCTAAACTGCCCCGTGGCCTAATTCAGCAACCCTGGTTCACAGGATTAAGGAATTTGAGTCCCAAGACCTACTGTAACTTCAGATGTGGTACAATTGGGACTTGCAAGGCTTTAAATGTCCTATCTCTGCAAAAGGATCTGAAAATTCTGGTGCTGTGAAGATAGTTTACATGAATGTGAATCTTAGAAGGCATTATGAAAGCAAGCAGACTTTAGACAGGATTCAGCACATCTTCAGAAGTTAATGTGGATTTTGGAAAAGCTTCCAGTCTGGACCAGTCTGCACTTTTCAGAAAATTAAGCTGCTATTTTAGCAAAGAATTTTAGCTAGGTTTCATCACAGAGACATCTCTGAATGAGTACAGACACATGCAGCCCACTCCTCACTTTGCACTGAATAAAGGGCATCAGTCTATGAAGCCTGTGAAGTGAGTGTAAAAGAAAATAGAAATGGGTGTTTATTTATCAGAATGTGGTAAAATGACTAAGGTGAGAATACTGTTCAAGCCCACAGGCTGCTCCATACTTTTTACAAGCATTTTTCTGTTGAAGAAATATTAATGGTCTACCTTACCATATTTCCAACTTTCACTTCTATAAGGACTTGCTCTACTGTGGATACTGTTATTCCAGCACAAGAACATTTTGTCTTATTCCAGAATAAGAGTACACTGATCTCCRCTTAATTCATCTTCAAGATTAGCCTGAGAATTCAAGATACAATAACCTTCTGAACCTAAAGATACTTAGACATCAAAACCACCCACTTATAGCAGTGGAGTCAGTTTTCAGAGTACACCACATCCCATAGGACTAGACAGTTCTTCTCAGAACCAAGATCATCCAGCCCTTGGATTATCACTGCCTTTCTCAGAACAATGAAATTGGCTCTCTTACGCATTCTTACTGAAGGGTTAAAATAATGCATACTCCAGCAACTGTGAAGATGTCTAGAATTTTTACTTTTCATACAGGAGGTGAAGCCAGGTGGTTAATTAATTCCATTTTCTTCCAGAGAGTTCACACAAATGCAGTTACTGCAGAACATAATTATGAAAAATGTACAACATTTTAATGTGTGGGCATGAATATATTAAGGGTATTAAAGCCTGTCACGCTTATTTTGATGAGATGGATGATCTCAGAGGGCTCTTTTTCTTTTTGACAAAAAGGTTTCCCCCACCATCACCCCCTTTTTAAACAAAGGCACACAAAGGCACCACCTGATACTATCGAGTAGTTTTAAGAAAGCTTAATTTGTAACATGACACATCTGCAAAGCCTTTAGGGCTCATTCATTTAGACTCTTACAAGAATAATAACATACATAGGTGGATAATTAGTCTTACATTACATTAAATTACATCAGTAATGGTAATAATGATTGTAAGTGGCTGTGTGTTTCAGTAGAAATCTGGAGATGTTTTCAACTGATTAGTGTATCACTTAAAATACAAGTTGCCTCCATCGCTGATTTCTATCCCTTACTTTCAAATGAAAGTTATGAGTTACCAAGAATAATCAGATTGGTCCAAACTGAGAAAGCAGTAGACCCGCAAATTCGGTCTACTAGTAAGCAGACAATCAGTAAATCATATATTTGATTTTAAAAAAAAAGGTATGAGAGACTGAAGAAAGATAAAAGAGGCTTGAGTACCTGAGAGATTATACCAGAAAGCASAGGAAAAGAGAAGAACAAAGGGAATACCAAAACAAAACAGACTGCAAGACAGATTATTTTTCCTCCAGAAGTACTTCCGTACCGCTTGGAAAATTCTTTCCTTCAGTATGACAGGAAAAGAACCATAGTACTACATAGATTTGGAATATGCTTCCCTGGATGAAAAAAAGTAGTCTTTCAGTTATATTGACGGAAAATGTGTAAGAATTTCATTCTCCCATCCCCTCTATTATCATTACTAGAAGCCACTATGCTAAATTGCATTGCATCATTTTAATAAAAAATACACCAAAAACCATTTAGCACCTCCAGTCACAAGACTGTCAACTAACTCACTTTTCATAGTTCCCTTTTCAAAAAAAAGGAGAAAGAAATATTAAGATAAAAGGTATCATTTTAAATACTGTGAGTTCTTCCATTACTTCTTCCATGTTTCTCAGAGTTTTGTTTGTTTGGACAAATTATTAAATCTGTAGCCATTTGTAGTAAGAAATTAACACCTTTGGGCACAAGATCACTTTGGAACAGTGCATTTAAGGTGTGCTGCTATTTTACCTATAGCTGGACATAGTTTTCATTTCCTAATAATGTTTGCAAAGAAAAAGTACTTTCCACCTGTGCTCATTAAAACAGAAGATAAATTTGTATTTTCTTGATTTTAAAAGGTTTCCTAGAAACATGATTGCATAAAGCAATTACATTATTATGAGATTGTTTTATGACTCATTTTGTCTGTTGTAATTTCAACAGGGGACAACATGATGAGTTAATGTTTTGTTCTTTCACTTTATTACTTTCATGATCAAGTTGCATTGGGGAGGAATTTAGTTTCATTGCATCTAAAAAACTGCTCATATCAGCATGCACATTTCAACTGTTTACACATCCTCTTCTACCCTTAGTTACCTCAAATTTAGCAGATTTCCACCTTTCAGATCAATGTAATACATACTTGTGCTAGAATAAAGTTCAGATGAGACTCAAATAGCAAAGAGTTATAAAAAGGTGGCCTGTTTTCTATAACTACAACCACGTTCAGCTCCTACAGAGCCACAAATCTTGCCTCAAGAAAGTGGGATATAATAATTACTCTTCTACCACTACTATCTCAAGAGGAATCACTCTGTAATGGTCCAGCAAAAGAACTGCAGAGTAGCAGCATAAACAGTGTTCACTGTGTATCACCACAATTTAAGTATCCAAGCATTTTACTTTTATTCCTGAAGGCCAAACAGAATATGTGAGAATCTTGGGTGGGCCACGCATTAAATATGTTATCTTCGTGTTATCCAAGAAAATACAAAAAATATAGCCCCAGATCACATAAAGTTAAGTCATTGAAAGCCTGTGCATTCCCCTGCTCTGCAGCAGGGCAACCCTCTCCATCCAACAAGTGCCAAACTGAAACTTGGGGACTTGGCAACTCAAGGCAAAAAGTCATTTGATTTGAGCACAGCCCTGCAGCCAAGCCCTAAAACAACACAAGGGCCCTGAACAGTCATGTGTTTTGACTCCTTATCAATACTCAGTTCATTATAGCCTCATGGCTTCTCCATCCCAATGCTGTTGCCTGATTCATGATGAAGATAAACACATGTTGTTAACTTCTCCAAGTTTCTTTTTGGTTTGGGTTTTTTAATGATCTGCTTCTCCAGGTACCTCTTCAGTTGAAAAAAAATAAACATAAACAAAAACACACAAACAAAACAAATGAAGTATGTTTGGATAAGGGGATCGAGTGTACCCTCAGTAAGTTCACAGACRACACTAAGTTGGGTGGGAGATTGATCTGCTGGAGAGTAGGAGCGCTTTGCAGAGGGATCTGGACAGAGACCAATCAATGGATCAATGGACCAAGGCCAAGGGTATGAGGTTCAACAAGTGCCAAGTCCTGCACTTGGGTCACAACAACCCCAGGCAGTCCTACAGGCTGGGGCAGAGTGGCTGGAAAGCAGCCCAGAGGAAAAGGACCTGGGAGTGCTGGTCAGTAGTGGCTGAATATAAGCCAATGTGTCGCCAGGGGTGGCCAAGAAGGCCAATGGCCTCCTGGCCTGTATCAGCAATAGTGTGGCCAGGAGAATGACAGCAGTGATTGTCCCTCTGTACTTGGCACAGGTGAGGGCACACCTCAAATCCTGTGTTCAGTTTTGGGCCCCTCACTACTAGAAACACCTTGAGGTGCTGGAGTGGGTCCAGAGAAGGGCAATGGAGATGGTGAAGGGTCCGGAGCACAGGTCTTATGGGGAGCAGCTGACAGAGCTGGGGGTGTTTAGCCTGGAGAAGAGGAGGCTCAGGGGAGACCTTATCACTCTCTATAACTGTCTGAAAGGAGGATGTAGCCAGGGAGGAGTCTGCCTCTTCTTCCAGGCAGCCAGCAACATGACAAGAGGAAATGAACTTTCCCTGGCACAGCTAGAGGCCAAGTTGGACAACACTAAGAATTTTTTCACAGAAAGGACTGTTAAGCATTGGAACGGTCTGCAAAGGGAGGTGGTGGAATCACCATCYCTGGAGGAGTTCAAGAAACAACCGGACGTGGCATTTAGTGCCATGGTGTAGATGACAAGGTGGTAATCAGGCAAAGCTTGAACCTGATGGTCTTAGAGGTCTTTCCCAACCTAAATGATTCCTCGGTTCCATGATTCGAAGGTGCAAAATGCTAAATAAGACTCCAAATAAAAACAATAATAAAAACCCAAAGATTGTACTACACCAGCACTTCTGTACTTATCTCTGGTGTGGACTATTGATTAAATATACTCTCAATATGGCATATCTGAACAAAAGCTTCTAAAATGTCATGTACCTTGGACTAAGTACAGGTGGATCTAAAGCAAGTATAAATGAATATGCCCATTTCCTCCCTCATAACCATGAATAAACCCTAGAGATCTTGGAAAATAGCCACAACATCTAGTTATTAAAAGCATCAGTTTTACAGGGAGTGATTATTGAGTACTAAAGACTACATAGTTTTGTGAATCAAACAAAGTATTAGAGATCAAAAGCATGGCCTTACAAATAATTTACCAATTTAGTTTTCCTGGTCATTTCAATGTTTTATGGTTTTGGTCTTCCTGGTGAAGCTAAGATATAAAAATAAATTTATTCTGGCGGTCAATTAAAATTTCTTTTGACAAGAAATTAAATGTTTGCTTATTTCAGAGTAAGAAAATACATTTTGGTTAAACCTTGCAATCAAATAAAGTGTTACTTCATGATAAAAATTTCATGTGCTTCACTTCAAAAGCATTAATGTAAGCTTGCTTCAACCTCATTTTTTCCTCCTTAACTATTTTGAAGATGTAATGTGATGGATTAAGTATGAACTGGCACGTCATCTCATATACACACTTCTCAGAAAAAAAAAAGAAGACAAACCCAAACAAACCACCTTTATTTAGGACCTGTGGACTCAAGTCCAAAAGTATGTGCTGTCTTGGACAACTTACGCAATGCCTTCATCCCTCAGGCTTCTTCAAAATAAGCCTCTCGTCTATTTACACTGCAAACTGTTTGGAGCATAAACGTCTGAGCTAAAATTATTCTAGTAACTATATATTTTCTAATACAACAAGGTTCTTGCTTCCACTGCAGCCTCTATTTAGCAGAGTCAGAATTAATAACAACTTTGCACTAATCAAATGATAAACTCAAAACTGAATGGACAGGGAAGAGAAAAAAGCCTCCAAAAATTACCTTCAGAATAAATGTATGAATGTAACTCAATTTCCCATGGGCATTTTGGACTGATATTATCCAAAAACTTTACAACTAGCCACATATTTTCAATTATTTAAAGAAGAAATGTCTAAAGGTCCAGCATTTTTTCCAAGAAGAATATGGTGGGTTTGATTCTGTACCACAACCAATCTGTATTCAGACACAGGGCAGAGTAGGAGCTGCAGAGAGCCATCTCACAGGTCCACAAGCACTCAATTTAGTACAAATTAAACATGCAGAAAAAAACCTTTGACATCCAAAACCTACCAACAGTTCCTGCTAGACTTTATGTTGTGGGAAATCAAATGCTGCAGACCTCCACAATACACCACACGCATTCTGCTTCAGGTTTGCCCCATGTACAACCTATTCTTATATCAGCGATTTTTACAGCAGGAACATCTGTGTTTGTTTTCTGAAAGCAAGAAAGCTTCTGCAGGGAAATTTGCCATCAGACTTCTSCACTTAGCTCCAATATTCCACATCATACACTGATGTCAAAATTATTGTAGCAGTGCCCCATCAGATATGCGAATGATTAAATTTTGCAGCTATTGAAAAATAAAGTTCAAAAAGCTTTTTTTTGTCATTGTTTTTACCTCTTCTGAAGTGAACAGGACTAGTCTTGGCAGACCTGAAAGCCCTTTTTCCTTTATCTCAGGACAAAATTTGTATCTTGCTAAGTTCATACCATACATATTAGAAACAGAGCCACCTGGAAAAACAGACATACAAATATTGTATTAGCCACAGTACAAGCATCATTCTGCGTCTTGAGTGCTTGACCTACTAGGGAAAAAATAAACCACACAGGTAGACTAGTGATGCATCCATCACAGTTTATTTCCTCCCCTGAAGGCTACATACATAAAACGAACTTTGGGCTCTGCAGCAGGCATGGAAACAGAGCCTGTTTGAATGCTCTTTGGGAATATTTCCTGAGGAATAAGAGCTGTGCCCAAGCAGTCCTTCCCAACAGAGAACACCCTGACACAGCACCTCCCCCTCTACAATGAAGCAGTGCAAGCTCAGCTGCCTGCACCAAGCTCAGCTGCCTGCACCAAGCTCAGCTGTGGCTGCACTGAACAAAGCCCTGGAGATCTCTTGGGCAACCAGGCCTCAGAGGATCATGGGGAGGAAAAGGTCATTAGGAAAAAAAAAAAAAAACCAAACAAACACCGATCTGCAAGGTAAGATCTGAATGGGTTTTATTCACTCAGAACAGGTTTTATTCACCTAAAAGAACAAAACTAAAACCCTTATATAAAACTAGAACTAAAAAGGTACAATTAATTTATCCTTTGTCAGTAGTTCACTAAGTTTTAAGCAAGAAATTCTGCTGTAAAAGTAAGGCTTCTACCAAAAACACACACCAAATTTGATGGGAAAAAAAAACAAAACAAAACAAAACAAAACCATAACATTAATATATTTTTTAAAATAGTGGATTTTAGTTTATTTATTTTTCTGCTACTCATGTGTAGGCTAGAATTACTGACTTTGCTTCAGTTTTGGAAGGGGAGTTTAAATTCATGTACTCATTTAATTTCTCTTCTCACCCCCAAAACAGATATAAAAGCTTCACATTTAGACTAATTATTTGTTATCTGAATAATCTGTGAAATATCACCATTATGCTTCATTATTTTGAAGCAGTGGGCTGGAACACAGAACATTTGAAAAATATGGCTTATCGAGCAGCTTAAGATGTATCTGTTTAGCCTTATAATAACATTTAATATAATTATAAAAATTCAAAGGAGTTAATATCATGTAAACCCTTGCTCCCGCAGTTCACAGGCCAGATACCCATATCCATGCCCTCAGGCACCATGGGTTGGTGTCTAGCACATAAATCAGCTCCCTGTCTGTAAACTCAGTTGACTCCTTACAATGAAGCTATTGGTACTGTTGTTAATAAGGTCAGGAAGAGCATCAGCTACAAAAAATTAGTTTCCATATAATTATATTTAATATAGAACTGTTTTAATTCATTCACTGATCAGAATCACCAAATTATTACTAGAAACACACAAAATAAGCCTAGATTAAATAGTTTTGTGTATCACTAGGCTTTTGTATGCATTTTCAAATATTATACATGACTCCAAAGTTCATAGAATTAATGGTACTAAGTGGTTTTAATGACTCAGCTCGAGGTCTGAATGGTTCCTACCTGGATTAAATATACCATCACCTTCTTCCCAGCCTATGAATTCAATCATTTTCTTGATGACTGCTTCTTCCACCAACAAAAACACAGGGGACACTTCATATGTATAGCTGAAGAGAAATAACAGCATCACAACTGGTATTAAAACTACAGAACTCACAGCACAGAGCCTTGCTAAAACTAGATAAAGGCTTCTTGCACCTTTCTCTAATCTATCAGCAGCTGACCACCACCAGCAGTAGAGCTCTAAACTAAAAACATTATGGATCTAATCCAGTAGAGCAATTGCTTAGTTCCTGACGGCTTCACATTGACATTTCCACTCTCAAAGTAATACACCAGAGTTGGCTCTTAATGTAGGTCATGTGCTTAAATTTCAGCTTTACATTTGCAAGTAAACAGGTAACCATTTGCATTCAACTCTGTGCCTCAAAGGATATGAACAACTAAGTTAAGCTTGAGTAATTCATTTTTATGTACTAAGTAAAAGTCTAGGTTTAATAGCATTGAAAAAACAATCTCTCGTCTTAAACCCCACCTTCAGCCAAATCGAATCAGCCATTATCTCTTCCAAATTCTTGCACAATTCCTACCTGTTCTGTAACACTGAAAACAGAAATCAGAAGCAAGGAGGCAAAAAAAAGCTGTTATTCCAAAAGCATGCTAATGCATCATCAAGAGGACAAAGAACTACACTTACACACTCGGGTTCAGTGCTTCTATAATGAAACGAGCCACTAACGAGTAATAATCTGTTCCAGCATACAGCTGATTGAAAAATCTCGGATGACCTGAAAATAAAGATGAAAAGCAAGTGACAGGATATACAAGAAAAGAGAATACATCACAGTCCCTTTTGGTTGAATGCTGATCACTGCAAACCACAATTCACTCCGTTCTCTCAGTATTTTCTGGATTTACTGTCCTTTCCTTAGGTTAGACAATCCTTTTAAAGTAAATTTAATAAGCACTTTCAAAGCTCAAAACAAGGCTTGAAAAATGCAAGTGGTGCATGGAACGAATGTGAGTTGTTCACAAGTTTTACAAATCAAAAAAGAAAAAGGATTGACAATAGAGTATACACAGAGGCTTTAAACAGTGGTTTTGAGAGACCACAATGGATGCTTAGCCAAATTTTGCTAACCAGTAGAATACAGGAGCCTGCTGATCCCAGGCAGCTGTGCCTGTGCTCCCACCAAAGTCTTGATACGGAGAGGCAGTTTTAACAGCTTGGAAAAATTTGCTGCACACTTAAAATGAATGAGAAGTTAAGAGAATTTGTTTACCTGCCTTAAAACACTGAGGTGTTTTAAGTATAAAATTTAAATACTATAAAATTTAGACAACATTTTATACTATTGTTGACTGTAAAAACAACTCAGTCCAACAGTGGGGTCACCACTTAAATTTTATTCCATAGTATAGCATGCAAACATGCAAAACCAGACAAACTGTATGGTTCCATTTACATTATATCTGAGGCTTCAGTAAATGTCTATACTTAAAGACTATTTGCACAGCATATTTTTGTATACAACATCCTTTCCAAGGTGACATAGTGTAACAAATTATAATCTAAATGCAATTTKCAGAAGTAAGATAAACAGAACATCTTCCAGTAACTCACTAATTGTATCTGCATATTATTAGTGTACTCCCCCTGCAGATCAGCATTGCTACTCTTCTATGATTTTCAAAGGCATAAGTTCCYTCTCAAAATTATTTTACAGTTTTACTCTGTAGTAACAGTGACTGCAGCAGCATACAGCCTGGAAAGGCACAACTAACTATATCAAATGTCTTTCTCACTTACCAAAATACAGCCTAAGACATACAACATCTGAAATCCTGAGCTACTGATTCACAGTGCTATTTCCTGAACAGATGTTGTTCATCCCTTTTCACCAAGATTGAATTACCCTGCACATGCTGCAGAGAGGTTAGCTGTGGAGAACTAATCCTGCAGAGATGCRGTGTACTGTCTCTGAAACACTGCAGGCTTTCTTCTCGTGGTGTTTGGATCAGGAATTACTGCCTATCAGCAAATTAACACCCTACAAGACTACTCCTCAAAAAGAACAATAATAAATGGAAGGTAATCATCACTAAGAACATATGAAGGCAATGATGGTGACTAAATCTCATCACTCAGACAGCAGGAAATCACACACAAAGGACCTTCTCCTGCCTATCTTGGTGACTTTCACAAGACTTCAAAACGATAGAACCTACCATTAATGTAAATGGCATTACATTAATTAGTTTTTGATTAGTTTGCATTATTACACATTTAGTCAAACCTATGGTGACCAGCATTCAGTCAAACAACTGTTTGCATACTTGTACAGGCAGGCAGAAAACAAACATTCACACCCCCGGTTCCCTGAAAGGTGACAGAGCTTTGTAAACATTATCCTGTCTTCCTAAGTCAGCATGCAAAATAACTGCAAACTACCGGTTTTGACGCTGTATTTTATAACATCACGGCAGAGCTGCAGGAGCTTCTGGTGGCATTCTCCGGTGTCCCTCATTTCCAGGTCAAGAATCTGCTTAAGGGTTTCGGGGGCTTGCCATTCACAGACCTAGTGATGAGAAGTGGCACAGAGACCATCAGTGGGCAGGTTAGCCAGGAGCAAGAGGTTATAAAGGTACAAGGTAATCACCCCATTCAGCACTGCTTTCACAAAACTTCCTCTGGCAAGGCAGCATGCCACCACAAAACATATCTGGTAAACTGGTCTCATGGGCTGTTGATTTTATCATGTCTTGGGCATTGCTCAACCATGAAAATTAGAGTGGGAAAAGCTGAAAAGCAGAAAAGAAAGAGGCCTGCAGCTCAGATTCTGTCGTTAGCTAAGGATTTGTAATCACAGCATTTTCAGATGCTGTTCTGCCAAGGGGTGGGAGCAACCAGTACATGCCCAAAGGCAAGCATGCGTTATTTGCAGGACCTCTTCCCTCTTAAGCAGTTCTGCAGAAGCCACAATCTGAAGCAATCTCATTACGTTGTCCTTTCGCAGTGGTACCACATCCACTGTTCCTCCTTCTCCAACACAAGTGCCCCTGAGCAGCAAACAAATAACTTGCCTCCAGCCCAAACAAGAAAAATACTACAGCTATTTTGTGATCTCACAGAAAATGACCATTGTACTCTGAGATTAAAAAAAACCCTCATTATTTTCTGTAAAACATGTATGCTAATTATGTTATTGGAAGGTTTTATAATATATTCTTTATTAATTTGTAAGGCTTTTTTTCAGAGCCAGGCACAGACTAGAAGCAATTTTGAGGCTACTTAAAGTGCAATAAAATACAGCTTCTAAAAAAAAATTTATTTATTGTTCATTATCTCCATTACAAATTCTCAACAACACTCTATGACTTTACCTTTTCTGTGACATCATCAGCTTTCTGGACAATTTCTTCCATTATAATCTTACAGGCCTCTTCCACAAATTTTTCTCCTGCTTTTGAGTCCATTATTGGACCATTTAGGATGACCCCATCCACCAAAACAGCATTCTTCTTCTGGAGCATCTCCTGCTTGCAAACACCAACTGTAAGATAAATAACTCATCATTAGAGCAAGGCCTGGATAATTCAATAACAAACTAAAAAAAAATATTCTTTCACTGCTGGAGATTTAGTCAACTTAAGAAAAAACTCACATAGTCTTTTTACATGTACAAAAATCCTAGATATCAGTGGAAGAATCTTTACAGACAGAAAAACCCTATGCGTTACTTCAAACCTGGACTGTTATTCTGTAGGTAATAATAGCCTACTTTTATTGTATCTACTGCTTTCTGTAACATACAAAAGAATGCAAGGGACCTTCCAAACACAGAGGAAAATACAGTTCTGGCTTAGAACATGTTATAGCTGGATAAATAGAAATACAGTGAAAGATAATGGGCATTTTTCTTAGCTGAAAAAGTTTCCCTCCACATGCCATCCGATCTGCTCTCCCTTTTTCATGAAATAGTTTCCAGCTTCGTTTCCAGTATCTTTATCCTGCTCCTTCCCACCAGCCAGTCCTCTTGCTCTGAGTCTTCTGCATTCTTTGCAAAGTGCTTCACTGACCCACACTCCACGAAAATAAAACCTTTCAAAACCACATACCTCTACTTCTTTCTGCCCTTATCCTATTAAGTGTCCTCAGTCACTAATTACAATAATCTGCTAGGCAGATTATCTTGTTTATTCCTTTCTCCAGTGATGATCTCTTTCCCCTCCCTCATGAGATGTACTCTCCTGATATGTTCCATGTGAACACATTTTTACTTCCTCCTGTACATTACCCCAGAGAGCACATCCAAGATGCTTATAAGACACTGGCCAATAGTGACAACTACGTATCTCTCATGTATTGACTTCATATGGCAAGATCAGGACTCCAGTTTTCATCAAGGTGAGGATGAAGACGAAAGTGAGACATTTGGAGACATCAAGGGAACAGACATTTGAAACAGTATCGTGTTGGAAGGAAAAGCGGTACCTACCATAGCCAAATTATCTCAGCTACAGACAGTATCTGTTCACTGATCCTGCTCTACAATAGATCTATAGAATACATCTATAAAGCCAGGCAACTTTGCCATGATGGGTTGTCTGCATCTACAGTGAGGATGGTGGAAGGCTGGGATGTATGGAGAAAGTTCTACACCCAAAACAACTTTATCTTCTTGCTTTACCTTTTGCTCCAGTTACAAAGTACAGAAGGCAGGTGGCTCTTTCGCAGATCTAAACAAACAACCAAATTTCCAGAAGACTGCCAGACACTGCAGTCTGACACATTCATCATGCTTATCATAATTACAGCTCCTCATGCACAGGAGGATGTAGAAGAACAACAATGCTGCTTAGAAATGTGCATCACTTCAAGGTCCATTGATTGAAAGAAACCCTGCTAATCCCGTGAGCTTTTATTTTCTGATGACTCAGAGAAGCTATTCAGTTCATTTTGACTTATCAGGAGAGATATGACAAGCAAGATAAAATTCTAACAGGAGATGGAACCTCACGCTTCCCATAATGCTGGCAAAAAAAATGAGACATCGCACCCCCCTCCCCCCGTGCATTTCTGAAATTACTTCGATTTTTAATCCAAATGGGCAATACACTAAATTCTGCTGAACAGAGAACCCTTCAGCACATTGTTATAGAAGAGGCATAAATGTTCTTATGGGACAGATGCAGAACAAGCAGGTAAGCAGTATTAAATCTTCAACAGGCAAAGAGGGAAAAATCAGAGACATCAAAAATATAAGTTCTCATCATGCTTTCCAGCACACCACAGCAGAGGCACTGTAAAGAAACTGCAGCTTTGAAAAAGTCTTCGATGTTTATCTCTGAAAACACAAGCTGGTAGGTCAACTTTTTCCCAGGTATTACCAAAGAATTGGTAGGCATCAGGTCTTCGGGTAGACAGAACAGAGAATATTTTTGAATTGACGCTTAGTTATTTGATGTATAAATAGCTGCCTTAAGTACTATCCAGAGTTTAACATAAACACAAAACAGAATTTCACCCTTAACATCACCTGGAGATGCTGTGATCTCCACGTATGCCAAAGGTGTTTTGTTTCTATGAAAAAGAGGACAGATCTAAAAAAAAAAAATGAACTATGTGGGAGATAAATATCTGTCACAGAGCACAGTTGTTGATAGTTCCTTTGGTTACAAGAAGAATAGATGGTGGAGCAAGAGAACTCACTAAATCCTTTTTTCTGTTTGCTTAATTTTTTTGTTGTTTGGTTGATTACTTTGGGTTTTTTTGTTCTGCTTCAACTCTCAGGTCTCTGTTAGAACCAGAGTTGTAAAAAGGTTTCTGTTGGTTTCTCCATCAGCTCTATTCCTGTCACTTTTGCACAGAGATAAGATACTAGTATTTCCATGACTTCAAAATTATCTTTTTCCAGCAAAAAGCAGAACTTTATAATACTTTTTCTACCAGGTCTTTAGGGGGCTGGGTGACAGGTCTAAGAGCTTCCTCTTTAAAGCAGGTCTGTTCACCTCTACACACAGTTTTACAATCTCCCTAGGATGATGCTTTGTGGATCCTGAGGAAGAGCATATGCTTTGGAAAATGATAGTCTAACCCTACTCCCCACATCTGTTTTGGGAATCAGGCACAGTCTATGAAAGAGAAAGGCAAAGCAGAGAGGTTAGAAGGAAGGGATGGAAGAGAGCCTTTATTTCAACAGCATTTTACCTGTATTAAGCGCCAGCAAAGAGTTTGTGACTTTGACCATATTTTATTTCATGGCATAATATTCCTTGCAATTATTCACCACTTTCTCCATAATTTTCTGGTTATCACTTATAATTTCAATCTGAATTTGTTGCTAAATTCTGCCCTGGAATATACTATAAGATCATTACTTGAAAGTAGCAGAAACAACTATTTCAAAATCAGCCGTTAAATCAAGCCCCAAACACACGTTTTTCTGAGGTAGTCTTCAGGTTTTGGAAACCACTAGTAGATGCATACAGTATTCCCATCCCTCATGATCTTTCTGCAAATGTCATGATACTTAATCTTCTACTTATAATTATCTGACTTCTGGAGCTCTTATGAGATTTCCAAACCCTTCTTTATCAAAAAATAAATGTGTTTCCTCTTGGTGGGAGTAAAACCCTGAAGAGGAAAACTAAGACGATAAACATCTGAAATTCCATAACATTTTTTCTTTTTATCACACTTTTAAAAAGAGCCAGTGATCAATTTATTACGTTTTAAATACGTGAACCTCCAGAAAGATTCTAGGTTCACTTTTTGTCACAGTACCCAAGTTAAATAGCATGCCTTTAACATATTCTCAGAACTCAGCATCCAAGCTGAGAAACACACACTGTCTTTATAAGCTGATGATACATGTTGTGTCTTAAAAAAAATAAAATCATGCATCAAATGCTCAGAACATTATTTTCCAAGAATTTTGGGCCTTTTATATATTTGTCTCAAACACACCTGATTGCACTAAAGGAGCATCACTTTCTTTGAAGTAGGAAAGCCCACTTCATAGAAACAGCATCTTGCACACATACCTCTTTTGTTTTCAAATACGACGGGGAAACAATCTAGAGATGTGGCTGCAATAAGTATGTTATTTTCTATTTGAGAATACAGAAACAGACTCTGAAGCAGACTCAGACAACAGACTTCCAGAAAATATATCAAATACAATTTCAGCCAAATGGCTCCAGGCTTAAAACAGAACTAAAACTTTACAAAATGGAAGTGTTTTAACACAGAGATTAAGAATTACTGACTGTGCAAGTTATCCTTCTGCAAAAGAGAAGACTCAATCCTACTCCAGTTGAAGGCAATTGGGCATTCAGCCACTGGCTTCAGCAGTAGCAAAAACAAGCTCATAATTCTCATATTTCATCCCGAAAGAAATATTCTATTACAGAAGCCTCAGGATTTCCAAGCAGCATTTCATTTTTATGATCAATATTATTTTCCCAGCAGCAAACATAAATTAATTGGGGTTGGAATAATGCACAGAAAAAAAAAAAATTTCAGATGTTTCTATATCTTTATGTAAGTACTATCACATATTTTAAAAGCTTCATCTGCGTTTCCATATTTGACTGCTAAATCCTTGCACTACACAAAGCAACTGAAGCATTGTACTAGACCCACTCTAACAATGTTTGAGAGAGTAGCATGAAATTACCAGAAACATTTACTGCTCACAAGGCAAAGGAGAAAACAGAAGGGGGTGGTTGCAAAAGAGTAGCTTGTGCTTGAATGCCAGAGCCAAATCCTGTTCAGTTTATATGCTATTAGCACCACTGACTATCCAAGGGAATGCCAAAAGCTGGCTTTGACCAAAGGTCTACTTCTGCTTCACAACAAATGCAGTAGTAATTACCAGCATTAATCAGAAAAAAATTTTAAATTTCTCATTCTGTATGATCTAGTCATGGGGCGTCTTTCGGAAAACTTCAGTATTTTCTTTCAATGTGTCCAGAAAAAGAAAACAAGTGCCTTCAGTGTCAAGACTCCACACCATCATGCTTAATGGATTACTGTGGTGCCATATCATGTATCAAAGCATTAAAACACATACTTGTCACACACCATGCAGCTATTTGAGTCTCTTGGTATAAATAATCTTCAAAGACACCTCTGTTTCTTTAATCACTGCTTTCTGTACACATGAATGAAGTAAAGCCACTCCAGTCTTAAGGCAAAAATACATTGTTTTTTCATAAACTGATTTCCTGTTGTCTAGTAAAGGAGATGCAGTTTACTTAAAATCCGGTATATAAAATGACTTGGTATCCTGGAAAAGCTATCTATATGAAAAAACAAGTAGGCATGTGTGTCGATGGAGAGATACAGAGTTCCCAGGCAGGTGCGACGGAGAGCGGGCTTTATTACAAAAATCAAGCCTTTTTTAAGCAGTTAGCCATTATCAGAATACATACCATTGAAACACAACAAACAATAATTCAACCAGTCACCATAAGCCACGAGGTGATCATGCGAAAGTTATGTAACTTGTTTTCTCTAAGTTAGCTGAACTGGTTCTCAGAGGCCTTTTTACTTAGCCAAAGTAACAGAAGTGAACCATGATTTTACAAGGGTAACAAGGCCTTCATTTTGCAAGGTTTTACCTATCAGCAACAGGCATGGTTATGGTAGGGCTTATGCAATTCCCCCTATATTACATATTCTTGTTTTGCAGATTTACAGATCAGGCCTGTGGACAGGGAACAAGTTGTGTTCTTCCTCTCAGAAGGTCTGCGACAGTCACCCCCCAACAGAATCCCCTGACTGTGAAAAGGCAAATGTGGCCTTTACAGAGCAGGACCCAAGGAAAACAAAGTGCTTGTGTCTGGGCTCCAAAACCCCTGAATAGACTCATTGAGCACACTGCTAGCACTGAATGGCAGCAGCACAACAAATGGGTCCTATTCTCCATCCCACACCTGAATTTCCCATTCCAAAAGGAAAGGCTGCGAGGAGAGTGAAATTGGGAGAGTACACCCAGCAATGAATATCTGACAGCGAATGCAATGTCTACGCTAGTACAGAGGTCCTGCTTTCAGAGATATTTCCAGACCTCTGAGGGGGCACCCTTTTTAGTTGAATGCTCACGACATGTTGTCATGTTGAGCTGCCCTAGGCAGGATTTGCGAAAAAAAAAAGCAGGCAAAAGTTAAGAAAAAAGATTCAGATTTTTATGCAGCCAAACCTCAGGAACTGATGTTAATTTTTCATAACAACACTGCAGTGCCCTAGCCAAGTAACTGAGGGAATGATTCATGCTGTAACGTTTCCAATTAAGAAGAAAGGCTGTGGAGAATCRGAATTCACCTTGATGCGAAACCCAGAAACGCCAAATGCCAACTATGAAACGGAAATCCCAACTCCCTGACCCCAATGAGAACCTTTCAGCTCACATGTTCTAGTTTTTAACATCTCCTAACAGTGTAGGAAGTATCTCAGAAACAAAAGTCTTTTTACTTTAATTAGAAGTTGTGTATTGATAATGAATTTCTAATGAATGTTCCTTTTTCTGTGGGAAAGTGACTGAATCCGAAACATCCAGGTCAATCAAAGACACTGTGCATGGGATAGCAAAGTTAACTTCAGGAGGGCGAGTTCAGACAGAAGTGATGAATGAAAGCACGACCCACATGGAATATACAGAATCCCTGAGGTTTTTCTGGTTTCCATTGGAAAAAAAAGATTAAATTAAAACATAAATAGGTTTTTTTTCCAAACGGAAGTTCTGCAACTTAATTTTAAAAGGTTCATGACAGCCTGCAATTTCATGCAAGAACTATATTTTAGTCATAATATCAAGTCGAGTTTTAGCTCCAGTCTTTCAAAAATCAACTAAGCAGGCAGTAATTTACTAAAACTGAGTTTTATGGGATTCAATGCAAGTTAAAATGTAGAGACAGATGAAAAGTCTGAATTTCATTTTAGGAAGTTTTACCTCTACATTCAAGTTACAGTCAAAACAAGTCTTTTCCTCTCACTTTTTCATATCATAAACACTTCCATATTTTCTGCTTCCTACAAAGGATTTCCAGTTGCTGTTCAGTAACTCATGTCTGCAACATAACTCTGAGATACGCCCTTATTTACTAACACGGGGAAGCTAGTGCATAGCAAATCGGGATGTAACTTTCCAGCCCACTAGGTTCTCCGAACCAGTTTCTCCATAGATATTCATAATTTACTAGCATATCAGTTCAGTGTAAAAGTAGTTTGAAAGTAGCACTTTCAAAATGCAACAAGCTGCCTTGCACAGGCCTATTACAACGCTGCTGGTCAGATCAGCAGAGATCAGTCACACAGAGGAGGGACCCGGGGGGCTCTGGACGCACCTCTTCAGATTGTGCCTGCCTTGGGTCTGCTATGTGATTTTGGGAAAACATTCCTGAGCTGCAAGAGGCCAGGCTGCTGCATGACACTGGCAAGTGCCAGCAGAATAAACTAGCAGTCCTCTTCTAGAGCATCGGTCTGGATGGTGCCAGGTGGAAGCACAGATCTGATCATACTATGCATGCCAGGGCTCACCAGTGAGACCGTGTGATCCCAGCAAGGCAGCTGAAAGAGGCCCAAGCAGAGCCACCACAGCACCTGCAGTCTGACTGCACTCAGGTCTTTACATTTTGCCTCTAACGAAGGCAGAAGATGGATAATTTATTTTGTTTGGGGTTTGGTTCAAGTTTTTTTTTGACCATGCCAAAATTTAAATCAGTCATTTGAGCTCAGCATTAGCACTGCAACCAGTTACATACAGCATTTGCCACTTGCTCTTTCTCCTTCAGGCTGCTGTGAGAGCTTTTTAACATCATGTATTGGCCCGAAAGAGGGCTCAATAATCCCTGAACAATGGAGTAGGTCTGCTTGAGAAAAATTAGTTTAAGCAGCCCAACAAGACACTGCAAGCTGTCTCGGAGTGTAACTAGCACAGGGACACCAACTCACTTATGTACAATCTCTGTTGTTGAAAGCCTTTGCCAATGGATAAGATCATATTTATAAGGCTTTTCAGCTTACATAAGATGAGATGTGACAAAGGGCAGAGATATCCAAGGTTTAGAGCCACAAGCTCTTCCAAATTACCTAGATTTAACCAACTACTTTGCAGAGTTATTGCTGATTTGCTGACATAAGACCTTGGTCACTAAGAACCACCCTTCTCATCATATTCATGGCACTGAAAAACTTCTGGTCCAACGACTTTTCCTTTAAGACAATTCTATTTCCTGAGAGTTGGGAAGTTTTTCATTAGAAAAAATAAAGATCACATATACCCCAGAAACACTCATAGAGATGGATATACATACATTTGAATCAGGTCAAAGACACCTTTTATTTACCCTTAGACTAGGCCTGACAATAATCATCAACAGAGACAACCTCTACTGACATGCCACAAAGCAACAAGCATTTGCCTTTTCAATTTATTATTCCCTCATTGCACATGTATAAATACCAGTAATGCTAAAATAAAATTRCTTGTGTACACAGATGGGAGAATAAAAAGGGGGGAAATGACCCCAATTCAGCCACGTCTTGCTGAGTATCCTTGACTTATCAATGCTTTACAAACAACTACATGCAACAACCTCTCCAGTTTGTGACACAACACAAAGCAGAAAAGGCTGTAGGAAATCTAACTTCTGATTTTTGCAAAGCTTGAAGAGACAGTTTCTGCAAACATCTGGGGTGAGGATAACAAAATATCTCAAATTGGACCACAGGGTGGGGGGAAGTCAGAAATACAAAGACAAGTACTTCAATGTGTCCATTTTTTCTGTCTTGAATATGTAATAAATGCTTATGCAAACATAAATGATCTTTGAAGAAGCAGGCAGCTTAAAATAGTCAAGAGCAAGGAAATTAAGGCACATGAAATCTAAACTGTTTAATAGGCAATAATAGCTGAATTAGTATGCAAGAAGATCTCTTAATACATTAAAAAGTGACAATTCCTGGTTGTATAAGTGACAGTTTAAAAGATGCCTTAATCAAGAAAGAAAAATTATTTATTGAACTTCTCAAATGTCAAATTAAGCTTCTTCACTAAATGTTCATTAACTGCCAAGAAAATTCTTATTAATTTTAAAGCACCATGAACGTACTCACAGGGAACGGCTTTATTTGATGCAAGCTTCATTTCTTGCAAAACGATGTTTCCCTTCCTCTGATGAGGTGATATTAGCAAAGMTCCGAGTACCTCTTTTATCAGATCAGATATTAAGACACAGGAGAGATCCTATCCCTCTGCTCTGACCAAAATACTAACCTGAGTGTCACATTACCAGCGCCTTAAAGTCACCCTTGCAGTATGTTTTACCATGCTTCACATCACAGCTGTCTGAGATGGCAATATAGCAACATCTTACACAAAACGTTTGTCGACTCACCTCCCCAGCCTGGTGGTGCCATCAACCCACACAGCTCCCCAGAAATACCATACACACATCAAGCCACCAGCAATTCAAAAGTTAAAAAGCAGCATATTGCATAGATGCTGGCTGCTCCCTTCCTCTTGTGGTTGCCAGCTCTGACTCTGTTGTACTTGATGAGCTAGCAACTCGCTTGAGACTCTTGTTTAATATACTCAGCCCTTACGTCCACAAGGAAATAGCTCACCTATTTTTTTTYCTTCAAATACAGACTTTGCCAGGCTTTCTCCATGCCAAATTAACCTTTGAAAAMTACCCTGATGCCAAATTATTAAAGTATATATGCACTGAAGATCCTTTTCTGCAGCTAGGAGCAGGAATTTACAACTTGGCATGGGATTTTGCTGTCTTTTTGTGTTGGTGGAAGCATAGCCAAAAAAAAAAAAAATCCTCTTACTCATCCCTGCATAGTCATTAAGGCTTCCCTTGTGGACAGTGGTCATGTCTGAGAGAAATTAGGCTCAACTAGCAATCAGCAAGATGAAATTCAAGTGGTCACTTAGAGATACATTAAGGGGGGTTAAAAAAGAAAAGGAAAAAGAAAAAAACAAGGAAAAGAACCCACAGCATCACCTCTCAGAGCACTCCCACTGCGCTCACCACAGCAACCACTGCAAGTGTTAACTCTATGCACATCCAAGTCTCCACTCCAACTGGGTCCACTTTGCCAGCTGCTCCAGCTGTGCAAAGCAAACACAATGCTAGTGCTGCAACAGGCAGGTGCCTTCAGTCTTTCTCTCCCGGATGTCTTCCAATAGAACCTTGAAAGCTAAGAGCACATAAAATCGGTACTGAAAGGAGAACTGCACAGATCAGCCCAGAAGGTCTAGTTTTAACAATGCACTCACATTTTCTTGGGGGGGAAAAAATAAAGGAAAAAAAGCTTTCAGCAGGCAGCAAAGTTGTACTACCTCAAGAACCACAGAGAAAAATTTCTCTAATAGCTTAAGATGAGCTTATAGAAAAGGCCACAATTCAGTCCAACTTCATTCACCATCCCACTCATGTGAAGTCCATTCACCAGATAGAACCTGATAGAAAACACAGGAAATCACCAAAGGTAAAGGAAAGAGAGGACTGTGAGAGTAAAGAATTCCTCATGAGAGGGGAAAGTACAGAGGAATAACAGATGCTACTCATGAGTAAGGTAGAGAGGCTGGAAAACCTGAGCAACAAGGGTGGAGATCACATTACCACTAGACACATTCTGTCTTACCAGTACAAGCCAACGGTTTTGGAAGGAAATTAGGACTTTTGGTAGCATACAACAGGCAATATTTGAACAAGAACACTACTACCCAGCTAAACCACCAGGATCTCACTCTTAGAGACTGCTGGCAGCATATCTTTGGTGTTGTTTTGGCAGAGGATATAAATATAAGCTGCATCTGAAGCAAACGACTTTTGGAGCTGCTGTCAATCACACAGTACTGCTCCTACTATTCACGTAGTACAGCTGTTGTTACAGTACAGCCTTAAACTCCTATGTTTATGTGGCACCAGAACACATTTACTACACACTAGACCTGTCATGTAACTTTACAATGCTCATTCAATTTACATCAAATAAAACAAAACTGATCCACTGGTTTTAACATATTATGTTTCTGGAGTTTTCTTCCAAATACACGATCTTGTTCAGAGATTTTTCAACCAATAGTGCTAACACCTTGGATCACCCACGAATGTAAGACACTGAACTTCTGGGAGACAAGCTAGAAGACTTCTCAGTCTGGGAATAAAAGCTTTTTCACTATTTCATCCAGGTTTAGGGTAAAAAAATAGAAGAAATTTATTAGGTCCCAGGCCTCTTTTGACTGTTTTCATAAGAGATTCCCAATTTGAGACAAGTGGAGAAATTCTTATCAAAAATATTGTTCTTGTTCACTTTTACTATTTTCTGACTTAGCAATCGGCTTCCATTTGCAAGACTGAGGACTTCCTTTTTTCTTAACCTTGCAAATTTAATCTCTGCATTTTCTAAGCTCCTCCAGCAGTCTCATTATTTTATTAGCCATAGCTCACCCCCATTTCCAACTTTCATAAATATATGGTCAACTTTTACTTTTCCTGAATGATGCAAGGCCCTCCACTTAATGCGGGTAAAGAACTTGATAATACATTTATAAAACAGGATTAGCTTCTCCCTTACTGAGACCTTTTATTCCAAGCAAATCCCTATATTGCCATGCCTGTTTTATTCTGGTGCCTCATGAAAAAAAAAAAAAAACTAAAATAAAAGATACCACTCTTTAAGGATCACTTATTTCAACAAAAAATACTGATCTGCAGTGTTTTTATGACAACTGTTGCGAAGTCTGTATCTTGTTAAACCATCCTGGCTACGCTACTGCTGCGCTGCAACAAAAGGAGGTTACAGGTAGATCCCCACCAGGCAGCCCTGCGCTTCCCGCACCTGGGTGCGAACCGACCCTGCCTCCTTCCTCTTGTCCCAAGGATACCCGTGATGGGGAGGCTGCTGGAGCTCCCCAGGACCGGGAAGGGGTTAAAAGCCCCGAGCCGGACAGAGAGTGATGCGCTTCCCTCCTCCCAGCCTCTCCCGAACCCCTCCGCCCGCAGCGCGGCTGAAGCGGGGAGAGAGGAGTGGCAAGGCGGCCGTGCCCCGCCAGCGTTTACCCTCCATCTCGGCGTCGCGGTGGGACCGGAGAGCAGGGGCGGCAGGTCCCCGGCGTGCCCTGGCCGCTCCCGCGCCGCGCCCGCAGCCTCCGCGCCGCACGCCCGCCGCGCCCGGGCGCTATAAATACCCTCGGCGCCGCCGGGCCGCCCCCGCCGCGGGGGAGGGCGACCGGGCACGGCCGGGAGGGACCGACCCGGCTGCCAGCCGGGGTCAGGGGTGCTGCGGCAGAGCGGGTTGCTGGGTGGTTTAATGCCCGGGGGTTGCCAAATCGGGGGTTCGTTGCAGTCGCTGCTTGTGACAAGGGGTTTGTTTCGGTACCTCTAAAGCCTGACCCGGTGTCTTAGAGCCCTCCCCGGGGCTGCATGGCTCCCCGGCAGGCAGGAAGCTGAGGGCAAGGCTCGTCCAGCCCGATGCCAGCTGCCCGGCTGGGCACCGCTGCCCGCCGAGGGCAATTTTCACAGAATATGCCGAGCTGGAAGGGACCTAAAAGAATCATCAAATCCACCTCTTAGCCCTGTGAAGCACCATCGCCAAGAGTCAAACCATGTGCCCAAAGTGGTGTCCAAACGCTTCTTGAACTCTTGTCAGGCTTAGTGCTGTGACCACTTCCCCGGGGAGCCTGTTCCAGCGCCCAACACTGGAAGATTCCTCCTGGGTGAGGAACCTCTTTCCTAACGTCCAACCTAAACCTGCCCTGACACAGCTTCAGGCCGTTCCCTCGGGTCCTGTCACTGGTTGCCACAAACAGGTCACTGCCGGCCCCTCTGCTTCCCTCCACAAGGAAGTTGTATGCTGCAATGAGGTCCCCCCTCATTGTACCCGTTCCAAGATAAGCTGGCCAAGTTTTAAGGGCTCAGGATGAGCTGTGGCCGACATCCCTATTCTAGTTCATTCCAGGACACCAGCTCCATTCAATGCAACACAGGCCTTCTTAATTCCCATCCCTTTATTTCCTCCTAATTACTAGCTCCTAAAATAAATTTTATCGTAATTACTACTTTTAAAATAACAAAGTAAACAAGCTGTGTTTTGACAAAAGGCATTAGTGCTGTTGTCACAGGAAGGTTTGGAAGTGTCCAAAAATTAACTACCAACATCCCTAAAAGTTTATGTCTTCCCTTAAAATTCAATCCTGGTTAAAGTTTGACTTCTACCAAGTCATTAACAACTTGTACARTTGGAGAAGGTAATTTTGCAGCCCAATAGATATCCTACACTGCAAGAGATCAGCATTTGAACCTCTTTGTGACAGATAAAATGTATTGCTATCACTAAATTAAGAGTTCATAGTTGCCTGGGAACAAGCAATTGTGGTCTGATTGTATTCATCATGGGTAAATGAAAGACAGCCCCAATCAAAACTATGTATTTCTGCTGCTTCAGAAGAGCTAATTTCCCCAAACTGAGAAAAACAGTAGTGGCAGCTGACAAGGAAAAATATATCTAGAGTGAACCTTGAAAGAAGGGYTCTTATGAAGTCTCTATTAAATGGGCAAAAGACTATGACATTTGCAGTCACAGAAGGCAGTAACTTTACCATAAAAACTCAAAGGTAGCAGTTAGAAAGGAAATGGAAAACAAAGAGGAATTATATAAATTACAGTTGCTATAAATTACAAGTTACAATATCAGAAATTGATAAGTTAATAGGCAAGAAAAAAATCCATGGTTTTAAGAGCTACAGACAAATAGTACATTTAAAGTGTGCTAGGAACAAAAGAAAACCCAGTGATTATACTGGCCCATCAATAAATGTAGTTCATAAGTGGTTTTGTGCTGATGTGTAAAACGTAAATATGTTCAATAAGTACTTTTGTGCTACAAAAGAAACAAGCAGATGGATCTCAAGGGGATTATAAAGAACTGCTCCAGCCTGCTACTAATTAAGAAAGATAGGAATCATGATTTCTGAACTTCCAAAGGGGTGTTAATCTTATACCAGTAGTCAAAAAGGAGCAAGAGCAATGAGAGGAAAATACAGGCCAACATCAGCACCCTAAATAATAAAGGGAATAACATTGAATTTTAAATTATTTCAAAGTAATTAATAGAAATAATTCCAGTCCTTTTTATGAAGACCAGGTGTAATAAAACTTCCCTAAATTCGTTCTTTGATGAGATTGCTTGTTTGGTTACGTGCATATTGATGAATTAGATTTTAAGTCTGAAAGAAAATGTAGAACCCCATTATATCACTAAAGCAGACGTTAAATTCACTAAGCTTTGCCTAAATGACTGATGACAAAAAGTAACTGACAGTAAAGGAACCTTCTTTGAGTGGATATGTTTCTGTAGAAAGGGGGCCACATCTGAAAATGACACCAAAAGGAGAGAAATGCTAAAGGTACCAAGCAAGCACGTGAAGTAGCCAGAATTGAGTGACGAACTGGACCTTGTCAAGCAAACTAYATCTACTATAACTAAACCTCTGTAATAAGATTGAAGGATTGTAGGTGTTGTGTACAGAGCGGGTGATGGCACTCGCTGGAAACGACTTAGGGGTTGTAATCGTCCACTCATCCTAAACACTCACTGTGACATTAGTAAAAGGAAGGATTAACCTGCATCAAGGGAGCAGGAAGTAAGGAACATTGTTTTATCTCTGGATATATCACTGATGAGACCAATCTTGCTTACTGTGTTCCTGCCCATGTTTTGAAAAAAATATCGAAAAATAGTAGAGGGGGCAGATTAAGAGCTGAAAATGTGATTTGAGAGTTGAAGAAAAATGCTGCTAAGTGAGACTTAAAGAGCACAATCTGTTTATCGTATCAAAAAGATTGACTTGATTACAGCATATAAGTACCTCGATGAGGAAAAAAAATACTGGATTCTGAAGGGCTCTTTAATCTAGTGGAGAATGGCATAACAAGAAGCTGTGGTAGAAACTGAAATCAGACAAATTCAAATGTAGCACAAAAATTTTCTTTTTAAGGTGACAACACATCACTGGAGCAAGGTAATAAAGGCACCAATAAATTTTTAATGGTTTTATGTCCCTCAACCAGAGCAAGACGCCTTTCTGGAAGACAGGTTTTAGCTAAATGCGGGTTACTGCCCTCATACTGCCTGTACATGTGTGAAATTTACTGACACAGGATACAGACGAGTTCAGACCATATGACTAAATGGTCCTTTGTGTCTTACTTTTTTCTTCTTAGACTAGGTAATTATAAGAAGGGGTGGCTACTTGTGAGCATCTGCTCAAGATGATATTCTTTGTCAACTGACTGCAATCAGTCTGAAAAACATGACTACCCTGAGTGTGTAGGATTCTAAATGATCACAGTACATAAGATATTCTTGGCAAGCAGAATATGAAATATCAAAAGACAATCAACATTAGTCACCTATTTTCATTTGTTAGTGCACTAAGCTGACAAGATTTCAATTCATCTGGGTCACAAAGGAGCTCAGAAGAGCTTAAGGAAAAGCTGAAGGAAAGGGCAGAAGCACAAATCCATTAAAAACACTGGCCATCAGACTTAGGTAATGTGATAATTAAACACAAACTTTGAAATGCTGGCAGGCAAACCAGACAACTAATTCAATATGCAATATTACACTAGTAAATATACATCAGTTTTAAATATTTATGGATTTCTTGCCCAGCTTGTGCATAAATGAATCAAGTTACCTCACCTGAAGCTATGATCCCCCATAATGAGCTGTGGTATGCAGTGAAGACTAAAAGGTTTGACACGACAAGTAATGCCTACCTCTCTGAAAGCAGCCAGGACCACACAACTGAATTGTGTTGCACATAAACTATTGAGAACTGCATTTAAATGTTAATGAACTAACATTCTTCTTAAATTGTTGTATTTGCCAGGATGTGAACTTGCATCTTCTCTCTTCTGCTTACAAAATTGATATGGCAAAGTTACCACATTTACATGCTGATATTATGAAGCTAAATGGCCTCAGTGGCCTTTCTGTTCTCATCACCTGTCCCCCTGCCTGAAGTTTATTCTATGAACACAAAACCTTTTTGACAAGTAAGGAACCTGCTCTAAACTATGCAGAACCTCAATGGCTGTAAACAAATAATTAACAGAGAAGAGTAGAGTAACAATACATTCCTTACTGAAGGAAGAAAGAATTTGTCGAAGATGGAAAGTTCATTTTGGAGATAACATGTAAAATATTTTTTCAAATCTATTACCCCAAAATTCAAAACAAGGGTATTTTCTGAACAAAAAATTTAATTTTATCCAAAAGAGGCTCAAAGATTTTGAAATATACTGGTATGCAAACTAACACCCTGTGATTGCTTCTTACTTTTAAAAATTATTTAGAAAAATGCCAGGCCCCTTAGACGGTCTTAAAGATGGAAGCTTTTAAAATTACCATATACTTTAAAAATTTAACCTGGAAAGTGCATAAAATAGGGTCTCAGCTCTTCCTCTGTCTTTTGCCCAGGAGAAGGTGTGGGCTCCATTTTTAGAATGAAAAAGAATTCACAACTCCAAATGGATTAAAAAAAAAGCTGCAGGATCCCCGTGCTTGTGAAAATCAGATCCAGATCCTGGGGCATTAATAATTGAAGTGTCATGGTTACCTCCATTGGTATCAACATCACCTATGGAACTCAAACATTAGTAGTCTGGTGCAGGTAACTGAGACAGGGAAGAAAAAGCATTAAGGGGTTGAAGGGCATTCATTACCTTTTTGATGCCTAGAGGAATAATGTTGCTGTGCTACTGGAGGCCAAGCAAAGGTGAAGACTGATCACTCTATACAGTAAAGTGAAGAAGTAGTTAGGTTCTCAAGTTGCAGCATCTGATGCCTTCAAAGGAACAATATGACATTAGATGGCTGGTAAAGCACATTGTTCAGAACGTCAAAGCAACAAAACATCAACTGCTGAGGCTTGGACCCTAAAGGCATCAGCAAAGACAACAAAGCCAGCAACAAATTCGGGAATACTGAATTTAAGCTGCAGTACAGGACTCTTTCTGGAGATAATATTCCACATATCAGTGGTGATCAAATATCAGTCCCTTGTGACACAAATAGGCCACATATTCTTTGGACAGCACATCTGCTGCTGTCCAGAGGTCACAGATACAATGAAGACTGTGGGTGGAGGAATCATGGGCAGCAGTTCAGAAAGAGCAAAATCTCCTGCATCCTTAAGTGGCAGGGCAAGGACATGCCAAATGCCAGAACTCAATGCTGTCCCTGCTGGTGGTGGCAGGGACAGGATGAGCACGAGACAACAGCAGCCTGAAAGAGTCAAGGGCACTGAAGGACATCTCAACACTCCACTGAAGGCCTGGGCTGGACATCCGGTTCAGGCCTGTGGCAACCTCATGCTGTAGTTTTATCCCCACTTGCTGCTCAAACAGAAACTTACTCCACTTGCTGGCAAGTCTTTTGTGGTTTCACAGACCCACCTTAGATACCCATGTTGTGTATTTGAATCTGTTAAATTTCATCTGTATTGTCTTGGGGGGAAAAAAAAAGTAGGGTAATCCAAATAGGTCTATTTATAACCTTTCAAGACTGACTGTTGTTCATTCAAGTCAATAGTGAGAATTACAGATCTAACTGTTATTTTCCCACATTTAATAAAAGAAGCCATGTAACATATATTATTAAACAGTAGCCTACCTAAGGTGCCTGATCTCAAAATTGTAATGCTATTTTTGAATAACTGGTATGTCTTGTACATTGTCCTTTAATCAGTGTTGGCAAACCAGGTCATGTCATATTCCTTCTCTAATGCTGATTTTGGTGGGACGTGAAAGAATTTAAAACCTCATAGGAGAAGAAACCTCTCAAGATTTGGGAGTTAGCATACTCTTTCACCCATTATGTTTTAATCAAATATTTTTCTAGGAAAGATGTGTTCTAGGAAAGATCCTCATGATAAAATAATGCTTAACAAATCTCATTACTCAGGTTTATGAAGTTACTTGCCCTTTCTGTAATTCAGAAGGATTAAATCACTCCTGCAAATTAAAAATAGGATGAGCAACCAATTAGAGCAAGGCTTCTGTTTGCTATTTGAATCAGACAAAAGAGGGAGCAGGCACAATAAGGAAATAACGTTCAAGAATTGCAATAAAAAATGAGGATATTTTGAATATAAGACTCTAGTTTTATCTCAAGATCTCAATGATTACAAAGAAAAAATCTATACAAGCTTCATTCTTATGGTTTACAACATTAGCAAAATCTTTTGATAGACATATAACTCATTTCTGTCTGTTTCATTGTGTTCTAGACAGAGAAGCTTAGGGGAAAATGGATAAAAAAGCAAGGTGTTTTTATCCTCATTATGTGTCTGATTTTTTTTAATAAAGAAAAATATACTAGAAGTGCACATAGCTTTTTTCTTTCTCTTTTTTTTTTTTTTATGCGAGAATCTTAACCTATTTTAAGCYAAGGGGATCACAGAGAGGGATAGAGAAAAATTAGAGTAACAGCAGACACCCAAAATTAGAGAACCAACAGGTACCACTCTACTGAGGTCACTGCTGCTAGTGTGGGAATGTATGAGCTATCTTTAAATTAGAAAGCTTAGATATTGCTAAAGAAGTAGCAAAAGTAACACAATGCTCAGGGCAAGCTGCAGACAAATCCTCAAGACTGGATATTTGGCCCATGGCCCATTCAGAGTGACAGGCTGCTGCAGCTGGAGTGCTGCCTTACACAGGAAGGTAGCAAATGATCATAGCTGCTAGCTGAACAGATCAAAGATCAGTCCTTAGTTGATCTTGGAAGTCAGGAGATAAAATCCACATATGAATATTACAAAAGTTGAAGACGCAATTAGTAAATAGACAGGGTTTCACTCTTCAGTCAGCTACATCAATAAGATTCTCCCACAATGTCTCTTCTCCCAAATTTTTTTATAGATACTGTTGAATCAGGTTTCACTAGATATCCTTGAGACAATAAATTCTGAAGGGCACAAGAGTAGAGGTGACGAAGCAGAGAATGGGCAAACTCTCCATTTTGACGTTTTGCAGTGTCAAGAATCTTAGTAATACCGTATATACTTGGGTTTTCACATTAAGTAACTTACATGTTTGTTCCCTACCTAGAACAAATTAATCCTTTGTGGTTTTCCAAAAAAATAAAAACTGGGAAATTTTGAGCAGGCTAAGTTCATGCCACCCTGAAATACCTTTGCAGCAAAAGCTGTAATTTTCACATTAGCAAGCCATAAAATAAAAGGCATGAATATTGTTTCTAGAATCAAGATTTATGTCCTTTGTAACATGCAGCCCCCAGAAGGTAACATGAGTCCAAGAAATGCACTCAAACAGGCCTAGCACTCCATCCAATGCAGCTCCTTGTGTGGTACCATTTGAAAGCAGATACAGATACCTCAGAGTGTAAACGAAACACATCTCCATTGTCTTCCAGGGCATGTATCCCTGCTAAGGAGGGCTAACGGTTCAGCTTCCCGTCTCTGTAAACTTCAAGAAAGAATTCAGCTTATATCAATTCAAGACAGATTTTACATTAATTCTTTCCTGTTTCAAAACAAGAGTCATGGACCGCATAACATTTAAAAAGGATGCAAAGCAGCAGGTGATTTCAGAAGCACACTGAGCAATGTTATTTAGCAAAAAACTAGCCTGTGGGTTCTGCAAATGAAATTACTCCCAACGCTCACTTCCATGGCAAATGTAGAATTCTGTGTACAAACAATGTACACCAAGCAGCATGAAACTGCATTTTAGGACAAAAAAAAAAAGCTTCTTTGAGCCATCTTCAAACCTGATTTGACCTTGGACAATTTCACTGCAATGAGCATGATTTCTTCTGTTTGTGTGCACCTGTTATGGATAAAGAAGTCTGAAGTAAAATGAAATTGCTGCATGCAGGGATTATAATAGCTGATGTCATGGCTGGGATACAGGAACAGATGAGAAGCAAACAGATGTCACCATCCCACACCCAGAACAAAGTATTTTTTTAATGATAACATGTTTTAGATAATGTAAACACTGCGTGTAGATCACAAAGCTGGTTTCAGTTGAGTGGCTTACTACTTTTCAGTCTTCCAGGGGAAATGGAGCAGCAATAGGGAAAGAACTAACCTCAGCATAGTATGAGCTATATGAAACCAGAAGGCACTTTAGGCCTATGCTACCTCATGGTAGCACAGGCAGAAATTAAGTATTTCAATGGCCCTTTTTGTCTGAGTATACACTTTGTTAGAAAGCACACCTATGCTAAGCATTGCAATCGTGATAACTAGAAGTGGTTCTAATATCTAGGCGCCCATGCCAAAAGTGAAGTGACCAGTTACTTCCAGTGGACACACATTCAACTGCAATTCAAGCCTGTCCTGATGCATCTCGTTTTCATACAGCTTTCACAACACTGGGCTATATCATTGGCTGCAAATAGGCAGAACATGTGACAAGCCGACCTTGCAAATTCAAGCCTAAGACCAAGAAAGAGATGACTGGAAGCTGGGCACTGGACAGTGCATATCAGTAATGTTTGCAGATTATTTTTTTTTTGGTAGTCATTTATCCAGCAACACTTTTCTAGCAAGAAAAAAGGTTAGTTTATGACAAAGCATCTTTTCTGAGATCAAAGGAGATAAACAAGAAATAAAAGCACCTCTCAGGCCAAGAATTATGCTAAGCAGCTCACTCCTCTTAGCATTCTCAGCTCTTACATAACTTTAAAAGTCCCCTTTGTTAGATTAGAGAAAGCAGCTTGCATGCAGCCGGTATAGGGTACAGGAAGGTCAAAGCAACACCAGTGTGTTGCTGAAAGTTAACTGCTATACTCCTAGAGGACAAGGATCCCACCTCCTGCATCCAATGTAGTGCCCTGCACATGGAGTACATTTCACACTTTGAGCTTGGGAATGAGCCAGTGATTTTAAATCATGACACGGCAAAAAATATGTGGAAGTCCCAGCCCTTAACTAGGAGAAAAGCCAATTCTTGCTGCTGAAACACTATAACCCCTGTTTCTGCTTCTTAAGGACTCAAAAGACCACTTCCTCCAAAGAAAACACCATGAAAAGTGCCAGATGTTTCTGCTGATGGAGCTGAGGCAAACCTAAGACAGGTTTACCTGAGGAAGGCACTGATATAAGATGTAGCACTTAATGAGTATAGCACAACCTTTATCCTGGAGTGTATCCTTCTGACATGGATACCTACAGACCTTTTGCAATATGATCATTATACAAATAAAAAAAGAAACTGGAGTTTCTAGGTAGAAATGGCAGTGTGTAAACATGTGAGAATAGAAGAACTTCGAATAAAAGCTTGTTTTGACTGTTTTCAGCTACATTTTCACTTTAGCAAAGACACTCACAGCCAAAGGGATGAACCGGAGCCTGTGCGCTGCTATTTCTTTCACCATCAAATGCTTTGGGAGCACTATTAGATATTAGGATTGTGTGAATTGGTCTCTTCAAAACAGCAATTCACACAGTGTTTTTGAGAAATTTTAGGAAGAAAAATAGAGAAAAACTTAGCCAGCTGAAAACCAACTGTTGCAACTTGAGGGAAATCCTGGATCTTTCAGCTATATAGAGACTTTCCTGAGATGTGCTGGTACTGGGCTGCTCAGGCAGGAAGCAGTCGTCATTATTCCCAATAATATTTTTTTTAGTTAATCATTTAGAACGGATTTTCTCCTGAGGCATCCTCTCTTCAAACTTTAACGGCACTCTTTGCAAAGACATCTTTTCTTTTGGGGCTTCTCTGGATTTCACAGGTAAAGAAAGGCCAACCGTGGTTTTGCTCACTCAACCAGTTGTATTAAAAGTAGTAGAGGTGACAACACTGCATAGCTTTCTGTACTTGTCAACATGGAAGAATACAAAGACTTACTCTACAAGCACATCAGAAAGAATGGAGCCAAATGAGTCACAAAATACACCACCTGTCACCAGTGCAATGGAAAGAAAGTAAAATGAACTTCCACCTTGTTTTAGAAAAGATGCCAGTAACATTTTACAAATAAACAGAACTGTAGGGTATATCTGACAAGTATATAAACCAAGAATGTAGAAATATACATACTGTAAGAATTAAATAAAGGAAAATGCATGATTTTAACATAATCTTTTAGTACCTACTTACCTAAAGCAGTACAGAGTAGTATATAACACATTTAGAGATAAAGATGCTATTAAATTATATACTTCACAACCAACTGTGGTACATTAAACCCAGTTACATTTCCTTCTGAATCATAACCAGCTTCAAACATCTTTAATGTCAACAGCAACTTAAAACCAAAATATGTAATTTTACATCATCTGTGTTGCATCCTGCACATAAGCAACCGGTTTTGAAAGGTTTGTCTAGATACACTTCTGGTATCAGTGCAGCAGTTCAGACACAGGAAAACCAGAAAAACCACTGAAATAGATTCTCTTACCACTGGTATTTAAAAGTGCTAAATTGCTAGCTCAAATCAGCACATTGCCTTTTAAAACAGAGCTACTTATATTGACATAGATAATTCTCCTTTATTGTGTAGCTATTTGATTTCTCTTCAAAGGTCAATCCCTATAGTTTAGAACTTCTCAATACATAGTATAGCCCCCTAATATAAATTGACTTACTGTAGCAAAATTAGGTATCTCAGATTACTTCCAGTTTTACAAGATGACTCTTTAAGGCCATTTGCTTTTTATTACAGTGTTTGGCCATCAAAAAACAACACTGCCACTATTTTTGACCCCTTTCTGTAAATGCATGAATGTATTCTTTAATACTAGTCACTTGTAACTCACTTCATTTGGAGTGGCAGCGTGACAATAAGGGCTTTTGCTCCATTCTAGATGCCTTGGTTTCTTTAGAGATGTCAAACAAATTCCTGAGTGTTATGAGCACTAGAGTGACTATAATAACTGCCATTAGTTTTCAAGAAAAACCTCTGTTTACAGCAAACAGGACTTTTTGCTTTACAATTCCAGCCTTGAATATCTTGTACACTTTACTGCCCTCTTTTTCTCAAAGGCTAATTTTAAGAACTGGTGTAGTAAGGGAACTATCCTAAAGAGTACACTCTTTTACTTTCCAAAGCATATATAAGTTTGTTGGAAGAAATACCTAAATGTCTGATTCAGTCGAGAATCATTAGAAAAATCCCATATTTTTAATTTTGTTACTCTAAGGCTTTTTGCAGTATTCTAATTCTCACAACAATAAAAATCAGACACTAATTAGTTTCATAATTAGGCAAGCTATCAAAAATGGAGAGAGCTAATTAGTCTTTCTACCTTACCCGTCCAAGAAAAATTTTATTCAATAAAAATGTTACAGCAAAATGGTAAATAACAGCACTGCATTCAAGGGGTTTCAAGATTCTAGTCAGCACTAAAAGAAACAGGGAACTTTTGGTATATTAAGGCATTATAAATCCAATCTTTCCCACCTATTGGGAGCTACGCATGAGACTTTTCAAAGGTTTGCAACTCAGAGTTGAGTTGGTCTGTTTGGGGACTACCCGGTGATTTGTGTGCTGCAGTGCCATTTTCTGTCCCAGGACAACATAACTACTAATGCTTCTTTCACAGTCACCTCTTCTCTGAGTCCTGCTCCAGAGTGTTATGTACAACCTCTTTACATAAAGAATGTGCTGAAGCTTTCACTTGATTTCTCGTTTACAATGTCTACACTTCTGCTTTCTTCTGTTTTGTTTAAAGGCTAGAAGCATATGGCCCTTAGTGGCCTTGAAACCCCATAGGGTAATTTTAACAGACACTGTGTATGATAGAGACTCTAAAAGTTAACCTAGTCTGACAGCAGTCCCACCTGAAGGAGTTTAATTTATAAAAAATGTATAGGAAAGGACAGATTTTCCATCTGATCCTTCCTAGTAGAGGCAACAACAGAGAAAAATAAGAAACGTGTAGAGTGATAACATAGGAAAACAAGCCTACAAGACTCACATGCTAATCTCTAATGAGCTCTTTCTCCTTCACCCTGCAGAAAGGTCTAACAGGAAAACAAATAAACATTAAAAAAAAAATAGATTATGTTATTTTCAGAATATTTTTTCACAAGATTTGACACAATCTCTCTAACAGTGGGTTGATGGTCAACATAAGACATATCTGACAGTCTGTGTCCACTTTCTAGCGTGTCTCACTATCACTATCTGATATCCAGAATCACCACTACTAACAGAGAATCTAATTAGCCATTTCAGAAGATAGAGGCCAGTAGAAAAACGGAATGGACATGGAGGATAAACAGCTGTCCAAATCATGATGCATCTTGCTCAGGCACCAAGGGTTAAGCTGGTCCCTGGGCTTGAAGCCAAAAAATCCTTCCAAGCCAGATTGGAAGGAAAGGCTTGGAAGGTTTTGGTCTCTATCAACAGCATGATGGATTGTTTAGTTTGTAGGACCTTCTAGACTTCTTTAGAGGACAAATTCTCCTGATACACAGTGTAGCATTTCTATTGACTTACCTTTACTAAACATTTATCACAGGGCTGCCTGCTACTGCAAAGGACTAAACTTGATGGCTGAGGTGCTTCCTTCAAGATTCCTCTACCACTGAGGTGGTCTTTACAGTTTATGCATTAGCCAACATAATGTGCAGCTCAAAGGGAGCATGCTCCAAATCTGACCTGCCCAGGCAGCAAAAAGAAAGGTATACAGTCTCCAGAGCCATCAACACAACATAAGCTCAATATTGCTGTTAAAATAAACAGCAAAAGCAGAGATTTCTCAGTCTGACTGCAGCCGCTGCTGCTTCCACCATCTCCTTTCTTACCCCAGGGAATCAAACTTCGCACTGCAGATATTTCCACAATACATCCTCCTGCCCAGTTGCCTGATATATTAACACCAGGCTCAAAACAGCACAGGCTTTACATCTACCTTTTTCTTTAGATGATTGTAACCCTAGGTCTGAAGATTTTAATCCTTTCCGTCCTGAAATTTGCTGTCTTATTTTAAACATTTTTTCACCTCAAGCTGTCATTGTCACATACACAGTTCCAGAGCCAATAGCAATGAGCAGTGCTGAGAACAAATAGCACAATCAGTGTGTTACCTAGATCCTGCCCTGAGCTTGTTTAGGAAATTACAAGGAGAAATGCTATCCCTATATGAGTCCAGAAAATGAATTACTGCTAACTCTAACAGAGTCAGATTTTTCAGCCTTTGTTACTGAAGCTCTAAAGTAAAGCACTTTATACTGAAAGCTCCCTCTATGGCTGCCACCAGAGGACCTGAATCAATTAGCAAGGTATTTGTAGGAAAATATGAAGGCAAAAGTAGATCCACATTCATACACACCCTCCTTCATCCATTCACCTTCTCCAAACCATCAATACACCTGACCCACTTTCTAACTCGCTGTTGTTGCAGATGTTGCTGATGCAAAGCCTGTTTCAGCTTATTGGGAAGATACATTCATCAGAGAAATAATGCAGTGCAGCAGTGTCTTCTTTTGTCGGGAGCAGCTGGAATTATTGCTTACTTGGTGTCACCCCAAGGCATTCATAATTAGGAGCAGAAGATGTGTGTGCCAAGATAAGCTGTAAAAGACACATTTTATGCCAAAAGCAGGTTGGGAATGTCTTTGTAAGTATGGCAAACGGTTTCATTTATACCTTAATGAAGGCAATTTTCTTGGATTTCATTTTTGCCATTTGCATAGAAGAATTTGATCGGCTGCAATAAAGATTCAAGTAGCATGCATCTATGATGGCACAGTACCAAAACCCGTTATTTCTGTCTGCAACAAATTCATAATTCCATGATAAACAAAAAAATCTCCACAACTGCTTAAATTTCTGAGTATTTAGATATGAATCTAATTTTCAACGATTTAACTTGACAATGAAAGAGCATTAGTTTTACCAAAAACATGATTTTCAATTAATTTAAAGCTAATTTAACCATGAAGTGTCTTAGTTTCAACCCTGCTCAAAAAGTTTATAACAAAATCCTATGATCTCCCAACGCACCTGAYAGTTGGCAATACCAGAGAACGTGTGTTTCCACTAAGATGACAGACTGTGAAGGGGAATGGGAGAGGTATGGGTACATGTTTCTTTTTGCCAGGTTTCCTACTGCAGCAGTAACTGCTGGCAGAGCAGCAATCAGCAAGGAGAGTGTAAGAGCTTAAACCTATGCAGCTGTTTTCTTAGCAGCTGACTTAGCCTTAACTGCAAACACACAGTTCTAGCAGCCACACCAAATGGATGATAGACTGTTATCCCTTGTCACATTCCCTTGCTTGGCCATGGTCTGAGTAGAGGTATCTGTGACAAAAGGCTGCATCCAGCCCAGGTTCACCAGCAGGACTGTGCTCAGCAGTTTCCCAGTGAGATATCTTCCTGTTCTCTCGTCACAGACAGGCTGAATAAATTCATCAGTCTCTGAACAAGCCTGTCAGGACCCTCTCCCTTGTCAGAAGGAATTATTACTACTTATTACTACACAAGTCATGCCAAACCCCTTTGCAGGACTATCCCCATGCATTTGACGACACCAGCCATTCCTGTGAGCAACTCAGCTGGGAATGAAAAGTATTACAAAAGTCTTCAGTATGGYAGATTGCAGACCACTGACTACCAGCCTTTTTAGTCCAAACCTCACTTCAGTGAACTCATTTGCCGCTGGTCACAGCCAGGGGCTCTTTGGCAGCTTGGCTTGATGGAGGATTCTGCAGAACGCTGGGAGAGCCCCTCTGCGTCATCTGCATGTGTGAGTGCAGACCCTGAGATCTGTGGGTGGAGTTTCATTACTTAATACAGAAACATCCCCCATGACCTCAAGTGCCTCTATACAGTACTCAGATAAGTCCCTCTGCCAAGATCAAGTTGCATGTGCCAGAGACAATCACACACAACACAATGCCATAATAAGCCCTTTTCTCATACCTCTTCCTGGATAAATAAAACTTACCTCCAAATGACAAAATATTACTAAAAAAATAAAACAAAAAAAACTCCTAAGTATTTCGAAGGTATTATCAACTTCATTCTTTATCAGAAAACCGTTTAACTGGAATTTTCCCGAAAAAAATATGACCGGGGATTCCCAGATGCCTTTATATTTTAACCCAACTGAGTGGATGATCATTATTCTTCTAAAAGCAGAAAAATAAATTAACAGTCACAACACAGAGGAAGAGAACACTGATACATTTTGACACGACTTGCAGATCAGAGACCTATGAAAAAAGTACTGTCCTGTCAAGATATAAAAAAATGAACTGGATGAAAATCACCTACAGAATCCTAATTAGGCCAATGCTTCTCTGTCCCTCCCTGACATGCCGCGTGTTGAACTTCTGCTTCTTCCCTCTGCAGCTGAAAGTCAAAGAGTGAAAGGTCTGACATTTGTTGCTGGGCTGCACTGACCGTTAAACAAATAAATGAGGTGACAGGAGATGTATTTGTTAGGTAATCTTATAACTGAGATGAAAACCATGCATTTTTAGGGATGAAAAGGAAAGCATGTACTGAAGCACAGGATTATGGCTGCATGATCAGAATTGTATAGGACAGAGTACCTCGAGAAAATAGCCTGAAAGGACTTGGCTCAGAGCAGCAATGTGCAAATGCAGAGTTTCCATGGGAATAAACTATTTTGGTCCAAAAAGAAGCTACTTGGAATTCAAACTGGGGTAAGACTTCTAAGGCAAAAGCACCATGTGGTCATAATTTTTTCTCCTTTAAAGGAGCAAAGGTTTTCCAATCTCAGCCCACTTACACATGCATAGTCACAGAATATGAAACCATTTCAAAGACAATGGAGTAAGTGGAGTAAGTATTCACACTTTCACAAAATTTCCCTACTACTGCTGGAAATTTTTAGCCATTAATAGCAAAGGTTCTTTTCCTTGCTGGTTAGCCTTGTTGCTAATTGTCACAATTACGACGTTACCATCACAGTGATCATCATTACAATGTGTTACAATGGAACATAAAACACTCAAGAAGCTCAATCTTAATAACAACTTACTGTAAAATATATACAGAAGAAATTCTTTACTTTTGAGGGTGGTGAGGCACTGGCACAGAGATATTGTGGATGCCCCATCCCTGGAAGTGTTCAAGGCCTGGTTGTATGGGGCAGTAAGTAACCCAGTCTTGTGGAAGGTGTCCCTGCCCATGATAGGGGGATTGGAACTATGTGATTTTTAAGGTCCCTTCCAACCCAAGCCATTCTATGACTCTATGAAATAAGCAGGGCTGTGTACTGGCCTGAGTTCTGGACTGTGATCATCGATGCCATTTAGGTATTAGCATGTTCCCAGCCCAGTTCTCACCCATCCTGACTCCCACTCTCCCACATCCTACCTGGGCTCAGTTTTGAGGTGGAACAGTATTGGCATGTTCTTACTAATCCATTTGGGGTTAGTAATCATGTTTGAGGATCAAAAGAGAATTTAGCCATGTGAGCATGAGCTAGGCAGGCATGAACATTCCCTAAAGGCAGGGAATGCTTCCTGGCCCATTTTATCTAGCTTTAGAGACACTGCCCCTACACAATATTCACAGTACTGTGCAGCAGAGGCCCATCTTCAGGCCAAATTGCTGTACTAATTGCCACCTGGAAAGCTCTCTACATTGGTTGGTGTTGAATGCATTGACAGTCAGAGAGGGAAGACGACCTTGGATATGTCTTTGTACTTACCTACCAGATGAAGGGCTCTGATCTCACTCTGAGCTCAGTGAGTCTCCTCAGTGAGACTGAAGCAATTTTAATCATTGACGTGTGGTCAAGAGGGGCTATTTTTAAAAAAAGTTCTCTGAAATAGAATAGGTATATATTTAGGTGTGATAAAACTAGAACATTTTTCCAACAATAGAAGTCATTTGACACCACTCAGAAAATCTGTAAAACTTTCACTGGAAGAGTTCAGATCATCACAGTTTAGATCATCAAATCAATTTTTTTTTTCAGGAGGAAGAAAAATAAAACTAACTGTTGTATTCTGGAATCATTAATGATCTCATGTGGACTTTTTCCACAATGTTTACTCTAACAAGGACAATTTCCGCTTCAGCAGTCTATGCCCAAGTGAAATGGATGTGAATATACAGTGGTTTTAAAAACAATAAGATGACAGTATCTCACTATCTTGTTTTGATTCCTCTTCAGGATATGTTCTCCGTATGGATCTTTTCATAATGTTACTACTGAATCAAGGACGTGCAAGACATTTTGCATCGGTTCAACATCATCAAGTAGATGAAATGCTGTGAAGTGGGCAAAGTGTGAAGTTGCATGAGATATTAAATTGAGGCTAAGAGAAAAATGAAGATGCTAAGATGGGTACTTGGGGAAGGAAACAGAAAAAAGAACATCAAGACCAAAATTTCTGAGAGATTCCATTCACTGCAGTATCAATGACCTGTGCAGATCACAACTAGGTCACAGGGCCTGGAGGACAAAAGATGGGAAAATCAGAGAGTTGTCACAGACAGCTGAGCTGAAGGCAAGACTCAGGAAAGAAGAACATACCCCTACAAAGGCTAAAGGCCAAAATAATAAAGCAGAGGGCCAGCTTCAGGTCTCTCTGCCAAGAATCTAAAAGAGCAAATTCCAAGTCCCAGAAATATTAGACAGCAATCCCTAAACACAGATACCACTTCAGAACATATAAGGACATTGAGTATGTGCACACAGATGGAGGGGCCAAGACCATGAAGTTCAGAATCAAATTCCCAGAATTCAGTGTTTAGGGTATCAGTGCTCACGTATAATAGGAAAGAGACATGGTCATGAATTAAAGAGCTCAGATTTAATTTCCAGCAGCTAACTGGAGGAACTCAAGGCCTCAGTGCTACAGCCTCTGGACCTGAAAAAAAAGAATATTTTTTGAACTTTCACATGTCAGACAAGTGTGTACAAGGTCAATTTGCAGGATGGAAATATAAACTCTGTTCTCTACAACACAGATAATTAACAGGGATCTGCACAAAGGAGATTAGTAATATTCACAAATTCTTTGATTTATGCAGGCAAGGCACTTGTTTTCTGTGCATCATGCCTTTAGATTCCTAGCACAGAAAACATTTTGTATCAGACTCACTTCTGGATGTTAAGGAGGCTATTCACATAGCCTTCACTGGAAGAGATTGGTTTGTTTTGGTTTAGTTTTCTTGCAGTCTTTGCAAGCTGCTTCTTTCCCGATATTAAAGTCCCAGCACCCTCACTGTGTGAGAGAGCAGTGGATCTGGTAGGCCTGTGACAGGGAAGGATCCTGGCACAAGGGTCCTGCTGATGTAGTTCTGAAAGTCTCTCTTGAATAATGGATCTCTTGAGAGAGCATATCTCTGCTCCATGGTAGTACTGTGGCCTTGCCTCTCTGCCAACCCATGCATCAGGTGCCACAACAGGTACATTGCAGGTCACGTTGGTCACGGACATCCTCCATCACCAGGCTCCACAAAGCAGGAGAAAGGGGTTTGCATAGTGGATGGCTAAGGCAAAGGATAGTTGGGTGAGAAAAATGAGATGTGGGGCCTTGGCAGGAGCAGGCAGGAGTCTTTGAGCAAGTGTGAGATTTGACAGGTCTGTGATTTCCTTAATCTAAAATAAAAAGCGCATGTTATCCTTTTAGGAGGAAGAAAGCTTGGGACCCTTAATCCTACTGACAATCATCCTAATAACATCCTAAAAATAATCCTAATAACAACCTACAATAACTGAAAGGTCAAAGAAGGATTGCTGCTAGGTTTAGCTAAGGAAATTCACTTGTAGTTTTAATTAATGGTATCCAACTGGTTTAAAAACTGTTATTTGGGCTCTCTTGAGCATGTCTCACAAGACATTCACGAGCCTCCCCATCCTAAACTGCAGGGAAGGAATTTATGATACTCACTGAAGAGCTAAAACTGCAAACAGGAACATAATGGGTCTGCCTGAGCTGCATACACTTGATTGTACCCCTCATGTATTTGCAGCTATGAATGCTGTGGGGGCTAGTTCTCAGTTTCTCAGACCACTTGCCAAGCAAGAGATATTCTCAATGAAGTATAGGATGAACCAGGACAAGAGGCTTCCTTGATGGAAAACATCTGATCAGATTTCTCCAGTATCAAAAGCATTATACAAACAGATCTTTCCGTATTCATCTTGTCAATAATTTACAATTAAATTAGCATATACTTAAAATCTCCTACACACAGATGGACTGGAAAACTTCCATGAAGTATTACACAACCAAGAGGACAAGTGGATGTTAGATGCGAGACCACGGATCAAAAGCAGGAGCTGCAGCCAGCAGAGACAGAAGGGTCTAATAAGCAACTCACACTGACATTGACTGAAGCTTCAGCTCGCAGCAGAGAGCAGCATGAAGCCACCATTGAACGGAACTTGCATTCTGATGTTCAACTAAGAAAGGAGACAGCTGACAGGACTGAAATGGGCTCTGTCACTGTTAAGGGACCAACTTTATTCTCCCACTGGTGCTATAAATATTCCCTTGATTTAACTGTTTTCCAGCAGTAAGTGCATAGACGTGTCAAGAGAGAGATACTGCTTTTTTTTAGCAGGGTTTCAAAATTGCAGTCTCAGTGACTCGCTTTTAGGGGGGGCACGTAAGTGCCAATCCAGATTGGAAAATTATGTTTCTAAATGGCCTCCTTTGAAACCCCACACTCATAAGTAGCACATCTTGACAAGCAGAAGAGAATTATGGTATTTACCACTGTGTAAAAACTCACAGTTGCTAGAAATACGTATACTAACATTTTTGCTTTATACCGTATGGATAGAAAGTTAAAAATACCATGCAGTGCTCAGTTAGCCTTATGCACTGCGAAATGCACTGTGGCCTGTTTTGCTTTCTTGTGCATAGCAGGGTAACAGCTCCCCAGGCAGAGCATGGGCAGGTTTGGTGCTGCGTGCACATCCTCACCTACCACGTACATTTGAACATGCATTGTACTGAACCTGCTACAACCATTCAAGATTATGGTAAAGGTCATGTAGATTTCTGTAGTGACAAATTCAAAAATAAAACTGATGTAAGAACTGTGTGAAGAAAAAGAAGTCAAATGTGAAACTTTCTGGCCTGCAACAAGATGGGTTCCAATATCCTGTGCATGAGCTGGAGCTGTCTGAGGAAGTGCTGCTGGATTTTTCAACAATTTCGCTATATCATCAAAACTTGCATATTAAATCATCCCATTAAAAAAACACCTGTCTCAATGCAATCCAACATGTTTTCAAGTACTGCGCTGTTACAATCTGGAATCCTACTAATTAAGCCTTGCAGGCAAAAAAAAAAATCCTCTGCAGAAACCATTCAGATTTTCTAAACTTTCTAAACTTTCCTCTAACTAGYCTTCTTTGTATAACTTGTACAGCTGGCACCAAACATATATTACTGTGGCTTTCTTGGCACCAGGCTGCAATGGCAGAAGGCCATGCTGTTCAAGTGAAATAGATACTAAGTACCAGATGCACAGAAGGGCTAGGGCATATACATTTCACTTCTCTCTGTATTTACCACCCTACCCTGAAGCTAAGATATGTAAAACTTTTGGCTATCTCCTTCCCCTCTTGTCATTAAATCCTGAAGTGCCTCAAGGGACTCAAGTGTAAATATGAGTGTTCTCTGRGTCTCTGGAATACTTCTGGCCATGCACACAGATACTTTACATCACTTGGTAATCAAGTGCCAAGGCCTGCTGGGTTCCACCAGTTGTTGTTCCATCTGAGGGGTGATCCAGCTGGTGGACTATCAGTACGTCTAAAGGAGGAGTGTTATTCCTGCCTTTGGAAGCACAGCTAACAGACGAACTACTGCTCCCCCTTTTGTAACACATATATTTATAGCCATTTCTGCCTGATGGGATTCAACTGACCTCTCAAAAAAAYTTCTTTTACCACAAGTGCTTGCCTATTTTATGGGGCAGGAGTCCTTACCATCTCTCTGGCTGACTCAGCTTCACTTTGCATGAAAAATTAAAAGCTCATTGGTTGAAGGAAGGTAACTTAACTCTGTCACCTAGTGGTCAGGATTCTCTCCAGGGAGTCTGCAGTCCCAGGTCAACAGGAGTGATTACACATTTTGCAATGAAAAGTTACAATAAACAGTAAAATCAACATTGGTGGAGAGAGGATGTTCCAGAACTTTCCATGGGGGAATTGTTGAATATAAAGCATACCCCTTAAATCTTTCATTATTAAAAAAAAAAAAAAAAGAAAGAACTAGGGAGTGTAAAAGAAGTACTATCCCTCATCCTCAGATAAGGGCAGTTTGAGTGAGAAAGATAGGTTAAATTCCATCCATCAGAGCAGAACAAAGTGCCCCAGTGTCTCTGTGTGCTGGTTATTGCCTCTGAGCTGTTGTGCTGCTGTCTCATTCTTCAAACATAAAGGACCAACACAAATCTAGGCTTAAGAAAAATGCATTGTGCAAGCCGAAAGGTGTCTGAAACATAGCAAATCTCACAGTCTTACAATATACCAATTTGTATTCTAGCACTTGTACACAGGGACACTGGGAGCCTCTGAGCTTGGTTTGTTTGCCATCCAGCAACCGTTTTACAGGTGCAAAGGACACCTGGAGAGTCACTGCAGTGTTCTGTTTAGACAATCATCTTCTGCTTGTTTTCTTCCACACAGAGAAATCTCTGAGTCATCAGCATCATTACTGCCTCCTTTTTGCTTACCTAGCCTCATTAAAAGGATTAGACAGATCAGCAAGGGGCAGCAATTTAACCAGTACATGCTTTACAAACAAAGCTACACCAATTTCTTCCACCTCTTCTGATATTTTTCCCTCATGAAGAAACTCTGTGGCCTGATTTTTCCTATGTAGGACTTCTGTTCTTGAAAAGGCAGTGTTTGTCATTTGATGTCTCAAATAAAAAATGTCCTCGTGTTTTAATTCTTCCTATCAGTCTAATATCTCTATCTATAGTAACTTTAAGATGCTTATCATTCTATTATCCAAGCAATTGCCCCATACATRGCAGAGAACATTAAATGCTCATTAAATCCCGTTACAGCCAGAGGAAGATGAGTCACACAATGGCAACGAAAATAACCATGGCATTGAAATTGTTTTCAGTGACTGTTGCACAAAGACTGTGGAAAAAGTCAGGATGAGTGACATCAAGAGTCTGTTGGTCTCTTTTCAAAATAAGATAAAAACAGTGGCTGAGATTAATGAGTTAAAGCCCACAAAGTATATATATGCTGACACAGAAATACACTGCAAGTATCTGACATGCTAGGAAAGCCACCTTGTAAAGCTGTCATGTAGTATGGAGCGTTCAGGGACAGGAGTCGAGTCTTACACAGCTGAAGGATAGATTTGGCCAGGGAACATTAAACGTGAGGCCTACTCTACCTCAACAATAAAACTGATGTAACAGTTATGGGCAATGACAACCCTTCCCTTCAGGAGGGCATTCAGTCCAATTCTCTTTCTTACTGTGCTAGGGCAGCACTTGGTGCTGACCAGGAAGGGGKAGCACCCCCTGTTGCCCTGAAAAGCACTGTTCCATTTCAGAAGAAAATTATTTTCTTGCTAGTTTGCTATATGAGCAGGCACCCTGCTTGTCCTGCCAATCTACCTATAAGCAGCTTGTAAGTCTGATGTGATACCAGTGTTTTATTGTCAAGGATAGGAGAAGAGAATTCTTTGTCTATGGGTTCTGACTAAGCTGATGCTTGCAACTCTCAAGTGAATGCTGAAGTCCTTATTTCTCTCATCTCAATGGGATCTCTGCCAGTGAGGTATCAAGGCAGAAGGATGCAGTTCGCAGGGTTTCTGCTGTTCTAAGCCACATCTTAAAATTCTACAGCTATTGTTAAAGAAAAACAAATTAGTAAGATTTGGCACAAAGTAACAGGGCAGGCTTTAGATCTGTTTATTGCATCTCATTTAGTGAACTTCCTTGCATGGGATTTAAGATGTGGCTTTCTACAGCAGCAGCAAATATTTTGATTTCTAATAAAAAAAAATCACATTGATTATTCAAGCCAATGGATCCACAGCAACCGTGACATTACTTGTGACAAGTGATGGGAACAGTGGATATTTTTCGCTAGAGATAGTAAATTGGAAGACAGCTGAAAAATGGAACCAGCACTGGAAGAGATTAATGAGGAACTAAATGATTTACAAGTACCATGTCCTCATTTGACTGGGAATTAGATAAATTAACCAAAAAAAAATCAATGCTCTAATGAAGCTGAAGGACAACTCCACAAATACATTACAAATGGACTTGGAGACAAAGGGAGGAAAAGAGAGGAGGGAGAAAGTAAGCAAAGAAAGAAATGACAGCCTACATGTAAAATGTGCTTAGCAACCCAGTGGAAATGGTAACAATTCAAGCAAAAGCCCTTAATGTTGTTTCCTGCCGGTGACAGGCAGGGAAGGAGAAGCTGGTATAAGATAGTTGATACCTCTGTTAATAAGAAGATACCTTGTATGTAGGGAAGTCTTACAAGAGTACTGGGTAACGCTACCAAAATGATAGAAGCAGCTTAATTTTAAATATAATAGATTGGAAATAGAGTTGACAATGCTGGAGGTAGAGGGAAATTTATCCTATATTAAGGAACACACTTACGAGGATCTTCCAGGATACATTCCTCCAACAACAATAACAAAAAAAAAAATGCAAAAGTCATGTAACTTGTCTTGCTTCAGCAAACTTCCATAGCCACAAGATGAAAAATATTGATTCTGCACCAAAGATAAAGTTCCATATGAAAAGGAATACTTCTTGGGAACCTGAAAAAAGTTACCACACAGCAGGACTGTAACAAAGGAAACAGCACAGCTGGTTTTCAATAATTATCGTCACCAGATCCATTTCTTAGGCACTGAATTCAGGCTTATTCTTGACCTAACCAGAAAAGGGGCTACAGCTCAGCAGAGGATGACCAGCTATTCACATATTAATGGTCATCCCTCCAGCCTGTTGTTTTAGTAACACAATTTTCACTGACTCTAGAGCTGAGAGCTATTCATACTTGGTACATCTTAACTATTTCAACAGGCCTACTTCTTGGTTTGTTTCCCGCATTCGRGTTCCTGGAAAACTGGAAAATGATTCACAGAAGATTTTTACAGGCCAGGTTTGTTACCCTGCAATTCATTAAGGTGATTCARCTATATCTTCGTAATTAAAAGCCTGTAAGATTTTAAATCAGTTTTGCTTTTGATGGGAGTTTGCAACTGCAACAGCTATATTTGCATATTATACGCCATACTGTTTAACCTGCTTAAAGGTTCCTGCTCTAACACTCAATAATACACTTTATATTTAGTATGTACATTACTAAAAGCATATTCTTTTGAAGCTTTTCCCAGTTATTTATGAATAAAATGAAAAAAAATGAAATTTTTCTGATTCAGACACGAAACCAAGAAATGAAAAAATATTTTGGCTCAACACTAACCTATTTGTTTTCAATTTGAAAATTATCTTTAATATAGAGCATATTCAAATATTTCTTTGACAAGAGAGAGACAGCAAGAATCCACCTGGATGGTTTCAGGGCTTTTTGCAAAGCTAGTCATCTGGCCTATCTTACCTGCTGCAATAAATGCTTCTGCATTATTGTGCATTAAAAATATTATGTCACGAGGAATCAACAAACAATGTCCTAGAGATGGATAACAAGTGCTGTTCCAAGATGTGAGAATCATTGTTGTGATTTGGGTTGAGCCTAGATTTAAAACTTCCTCATCTAAAGCAAGAACCACTGAATTTTGGGCTATTAGTGGAGAAAGGGAATTCCTTATTGCTGTAAGTTCTCTTCTGAACATACAGAATTAATGGTTGGGCTTGATGATCTTCGAGGTTTTTTCCAATCATAATGATTCTATGATTCTGTGATTCTAATGCTGAAATACTCATGTTGGGAAAATATCAGAACTATTCTTGTCAACATTTCCATCTCTTCTTTTTAGGCTTCTTGTTTGGCTTTTTTTTGTTTCAGCCAACAGAATTTGCTGAATTAATCTCAAATTCAAAAATTGTTCTGACCAATCAAATAAGACCTATTTATTATTGAAGGAAGGTAGGAAGCAAGCAGGATACAATTCTGCTCTGGGTAAAGCTATTTTATAGGTTGTGTATGTGTGAAAAAAGGTTAAGGACAGGAACCATGAGATGAGCTGTCCTTTTAGTGTGACATATAGCAAATTTTAACAGCATACTTAGAACTACTGGAGAATGAAATTCATCTCTGTGTAGAAAATTGCACTTAAGCCTTCAAAACAAGGCTATAAGTGAGAGATAATGGTTGTATATACCTTTTTCTGGCTCATGAATGGAGCTGAATTTCCTCCCAAGAGTTTAGGATAAATATGAATACTCTTCTGAAAAACTGCAGAAATGCCACAGGTAAGCAAAAAAATATTTGTTTTAATGAAATCTTTTAGTGAAACAGAGAGGTGTTGTGAATTCCTGCACTCTTGCAGAAGTGCCCTTAGTGTACATGATACTTCCTGGTAAGTGTATTCATGCTGAGCCTCTTCACTCCTTGGCAGGCACAGCCATAAAAGCCATGTGGATTTTTTAGTATTTACTCTTGAGGATTTTCCTTTCTATTCCGTTTGACTGCTTAGGTGGAACAGAACAGAAACATACTATCCAAAAAGTATCATGTGTTACCGGTGCTGTTTCAAAAAAAAATATGGTTAAAGAGAGATTCCTAATTTGGTCTAGTTCAAAAAGTTATGCTAACTTTGCTGGACATATAAACATAATCAATGCTTTCAGTGGGGCATTCTTAAAAGAGTCATAGATCTTCTGAAAGTGAGATCCAGTTTTTGATCTAATCAGCATGCAAGCACATTTTTTTCAAAGATTTGAATATGAAAATAATGTTGTCATTGAGTAGCACAAAGTAATATTCTTCCAACATGACATCAAGTAGTCACTAAAATCCAGTTTTGCAGGGCATTGAGTAATCTGATGAGAGCTAAAGTTATCTCTGTGCTTTGCATAAAGGTTCTCAGTCTATAGCAGCAGGATCAAATTGAAGGAAAAACAATACAAAGATGATAAGAAGAAAAGAAGAAATACATTACCCTTCTGTTCTGCCTTAAAGATATTTGCTATCAAGCGTTGATAATGTTGCAATGAAATTAAATCTATTCTACGATGTTGTATTCTCAAAACAAACACATTTCTCAAAACAAACACATACTGACTCATTTTCTTCATATAAACAGTACATGCCTATCTGGAAGAATCAGAGTTGTAAAAGGAGGAACTTCCAAAGCACAGGGAACTTGTTAAGTTCTTCCCACGTCTCTCTGAAAGTACACAATAATCTGAACTGTCGGTCTCAGCAGGCAGGCAATGAAGGAGCACTAAAGCCACTGCTCCACTGGTAAGGAAATTACTGATCTCTGTGTGCAAGGACAGCAGAGCTTGTTCACCTCCCTTTGAAGGAAGAATTCCACCTGCCAGGACAGACTGGGCAGCGAGGGAAAAACTCTGACACAAACCACCACCAAGTGGGCACTTAACTGCGTGTACAGCATCTGTGGGACGGCTGGGGGGGATGAAACGCCTGCAAGAAAACTTGAGTGTCTGTGAAAAGGAGGCAGGAGGAGGAAGAGGAGAAACAAGATCATCTACGAGTTCAGAAGTGCAAGAGAAGAGGTGTTTGTAGCTTCACTTGGAGTACCTTTGGGATTCTTCCCACCAAAACCAGCAGGACCAAAATGTTTCCTGATGTTTTAAAGATAAATTTGAATAAATTGGAAGCTGCAAGAGAAACCTCAACATGAAATCCCTCTGATAGACTAGTGAGCTGTACAAGAAGGAAGATCAGGTTTTGAATGAGTGAAAAGCTCCAGTTGCCCTGCTATCAATACACTAAATGAGCCATCCTTACTCTCTACTGGCCCTAGGATAAATGACAGACATGCTGGCAGATTCAGAGGAGTGCCAGCAACACATAACATACATCTGTGACTCTTTATCCTGTGGAGGACTCGGGACTAAAGTCTGAACTACTGGGTGACGCTGCTGAAACTTCATAAACCATTGCACCACAGGACAACAATTTTTTAAAACAAAAACAGAGATCAAGGGGAGGAAACCTCAAGGACAAACTATTTGAAGTATTCCAGCACCCTACTGCATTCATTCCTTTATGAAGATCACACAATATTTGATGGAACAACCAAAAGCGCCAAACTGTAAAACATTCACKTCACTATTAAATTTTAAAGCTTTAACTATAAAAGTGTCTGACCAACTCTAACCGGCACCTTTACCTTTATGATAACTAGAACAAGAAACAAGGGAACTTGAGAGAATGAACTACTCTTTCATTCCTTTAGATMAGCTCTCTGGATAAAGGCAAAGGCGTAAGTCTTGTAATTAAGAGGGAGTTTGAACTGCCAGTGTTTGAGCCAGACAAACTAGATCTGCCTTGCAYGTAAGCAGGGGCTTATAACCTTGGTATGATAGTTAGGACACACACTCATTATTGTCTGTCTAGATTTATAATACTGGTATTCCTTTACATATCTGTGTCTTTCCTTCTCCATTCACAGGCTTTTAAACTAGCTTTTTTTGGCTTGCCACCTGCCTTCTCATCCATTCAGGAAACCAGCTCACTTTGTGGACTCAATGCCAACTTCCACTGAGGGCTGGCACATGGTCTATGGACTATTTGAAGCAGGAAGGAAGCTCAGGTTTTACAGAGTCCTTGTACGATTTCTCCAAACACACTCGACATCTATCCCTCGTAACTACACCTGAGGGAACACTAAGAAATATTCCATGTAGGCAGAACTCAGGAATGCAGTAGCAGTCATGGTGGGTGTGTCCAGAAGTCCTTCCTGCTGGAATCCTCTCTCTGACAGGAGCCAGAACTGGATGTTCAGAGAAGAGAACAAGAGTAGAGTTAACGTGTAGAGAAACCATCCCAAAGTACCATGTGAACCATTAGCAATTTACATTTTCCTGAACCATTGATGATGTATTTTTATTTCTTAGTCCATGCATTTGTCCTGCCACTTTTGAAACCTGCACAAATTTGTCWGGTACAGAATGACACTTTCTCCAGGCAGACCTAATTTTACCTAAGCTTTGCTGTGTAGATCTTGAATGTCTAGTCCAGGCCATTTTCTACATTTTCTCTGTCAGCTGAGAGAAGCAGGTTTTTCAGAGGGACAGTCCAGTCATCCTATGATTAGATATTGCAGACACTGGGGATGAGTTACCTCATGGAGATGTTTCTTCCTCCATTAACTTAGAAGGGAGCCAAATGAAAGCCTAGCTTCTGACAACTGTAGCTAGGTGACACAGATGCATTGCTGAAAGCATGCCTCTGGAATGCAAAGACACCTTTGCTGTTAATGGGGGATCCAAGAAACCCAGAAAATAAAGTTAAAAGGGACCTTAAGAGGGTGCCTTTAACTGTAAAGAGTTTTTCTCAAGCAAGTTTAGTTGCTGTTTAGGATGGAGCTGGTTACTGAAATGACCTACTCACAGCATAATAAAGTCCAGGACTCTGACAAAGGAAACTGAAATTAGTACAATATTTGACAACATACTTGACATTTCCAAGAGAATGCACTATCTAACAATAACAACAATAATAAAAYGTTTCAGAAAAGCTGAATCTGATTATGTGATGAACTGCTAAACTGGAATCTGAACAGAATCCTTAAAGGGGGGAGATAATTAGGTAAATGTTCAAAAGACAGAGTCTCATAAGAATGTCAAATGTCACAATTACCCATTTACTTGATAAAACAAGTACTCTGTTGATTAAATTTTATTGCTCTCAATGCTTCCTGCTTTAAAGATTAAAACATCAGAATCAATTCTAAGACACCATTTTTTAGGAAGAGAAAGAGGATGCATGTGTCAGCAGAGGTCCTCAGACAAATTCTGAGCCACTCTAGAGGGTCTGTAACACTCTCTGCCAATCACAAATGCTTTAGTTTCGTGGCCTGTGCTGGTGGAACGGATGGGTAGAGACCCCCGTTTTGGTTTCATCAGACTTTCTTTCGGGAAATCTTATCCACCCACCAACACCATCCATCCAATGCAGCCATCCTCACCAGCCACAAAAGCTGGCCCCTGCAGTAAGCCRGATGAAGAAGACTTCCCCCACACTCTACTTTTCTGTGGAACCAGTTATCACTTGACTTTAAGCAAACATGCAAAAGTCACAACCATTTGTGCTCCAATCTGGTTCACCATGGCATTTCCATCCCCATGTAACTTTATCATGCATCAGCAGAAACCTGGAGTGACACAGGAGTTATTTCAGCCCTGAMTATTTAAAGTTCCATAGAGATGAGCCGTGTGCGTTACAGTAGGTCTGTTTATATGAGAAGAGGGACCTTGTGATTTACAGTTCACGACAGAATTTGGAAAGGCCAGCTGCTTTCACTCTGTATTACACCATGTCTGGCTCTAGCATGAAACTGACCCATCAGTTTTGGAAATCCCTCTGTTTCTACACAAGGCTATTTTCACATCTTGCTAATCATGTGTAGCAACAACAGCTACTGCCTCTTCCACCAGATCCAGGTGCATCCACTGTAGTCTTCAGTCCTGCTCCCTCAGTGTTGTCACTGAGCTATGCCCTGCATGGTATGGAGCAGTGCTGTTGTACTACATGGTCTCTGAGCTTCTTGGCTCAAGCTTTCAGTGGACTAGAAGCAACTTTAAGCTTATCAAGTGTCTTCTTGCTCCATCTCTACAATGGAAAAGAATGGGGCCTGTGCCRCAATAGCAGCTAAGCAGCAGCAACTGTAGTGATAATACCTGTAGGGATTCCTGGAGAGATAAAGCAAGTATGAGGAAGGGGAGGGAGAAAGTAGGAGCTCCTTCAATCGAATCATCTTTTGATACATACGGATGTACAGGAGCAAAAGGATGCTCAGCCTGACGTGTTGGTATTACAAAGTATCTGCCAAAGGACAGTGAATACCATTATCTCTGCYCTGCTACGTTCTGTCCTTAGCAACACAATTATAAACTCCCGAAGACTTAGGCCAGTTTTCAGAAATAGAAACCTCAAGTTAGAGCTACATTTAGACGCTGGCATGAAAGGGTGAGTGGTGGCTGCTGCAGGCTCAGAAGCTTTCTCAGTTAACCCRCCCGTGTCTCAACACAAACTTGGCTGCTCAGGTCTGTGCTTCTATTTCTAAGACCCTGTTTGATGATCCCACTTTCACCATACCCAAATCCCAGCCCTGCCTGCTCATTAGCTTCTGATTCAGTAACCTGCCAACTAGCCTTGTGTTCGGATGAGCTACACACAATTCCGTCAGAGCCTGCTATCACCTTTCACTGTGATTCCAACTGCTGAGTAGATTAACATTCAGAGGACACAAACACTAAACAATTTGCTTCATTACTTTTAAGGAATAAATAAAATGGATTCTAAAAGTCCTCCCAACCTGATCCTCGTCCTTTATTGTTTTTGATATACTAAGCCACAGTGTCCCAACCATAGCATATTTCTCTTACATTCCACTTACTTCACCATGAAATGACTCAGTTCAGCAAGAGGGTTTGAAATACCCACCGAAGGCAGTGAGGCACCCTCACCAAGTGTGGAAAAAGAAATGTAGTTCATAAACACAGTAGAAAGCTTATTTAAAACAACTTCTAATGAACTCCAGAGGCAGCAGAGCTTGAACCAGACAACATACCCCTGACATCAACATCGGCTTTCAAAAAAATCACATTGTCCATGGGTCATATATTTCCCTGCATCTCTGAAGAAATGCTAAATCAATAAAATAGCTAAAGGTTGCCGATGACTCAGACAGYGTTCTATAAAAAGCCAACCATTATTGCTGAGGGGCAACTTAAGAGCTGAAGAAATATTTGCAAGGAAAAGGCCATCCCTCCCACTGGAGTCCATTCATATTCAGTCGTCTGACACATTCCAGTGGACACCAGTGAGCAGTACCAGGAGCTGGAATCATGTTGGCCTGCTTGCTCTGCTACAGCAGCTTTTCTTGATGATRTGGGGTATCTCACACACTGTCAGTTTGATTTCTTGAGTGTTCCCCCTCCCTGAGCCCGTATTTTAGCACCATTATGAAAACTCAAGCTTGCATTAGCAGCACATTCACCAATTAATGTCTGTGTTACATCAGCACCCATAAATCCAGGTTGTACATTCTATAATCAGCCTTCAAAGGGCCACAAAACTGTCCATACCTGGTAAATGTGAAATCAGGTCTGGGAACTTTTTAACAGCTCACAGTAGATCTTGGGTTTAGTTGTTTCTGCATATACCGCAGGATGCAACCTTTTTGCTGAGGGAAATACACAGGGGATAATAAAATATTAGGTGAAAGCAACTTTGATATTCTGCTGTGAATCCAGAAACTTAGCCTATTGATGTCATAGAAGACTTTTGTTTCTTTTTTTCTTCATATGTCGACATCCATCTTATTGAGTGGAGTCCTTAGAAAATCAGACTATCATACTCATCTGACTCAGTTTCCACAGAAGTAAAAATAAATGTGTCTATTTCCTGAACTGCAGAACACTTTGATYTTTTTTGGCTATCAATTTTAAAAGAGTGAAAAGCAGTCTAAAAGACAATTCAGTGTTGATGGGGAGGGTAAGCTCTACTGGAACTAAGATTATTTTAATTTCATGCAAAAGCTGAGACTASAACTTTTATCTCCCAATGTTAAAATTATACCAAGTGCTTCTTTTCAGCCATGGGAACGTACAATCCTGTAGTAGTTTCAGAAAATAATAATCCATTCCAGAAGAAGTATATAGTACATATACTATGTCTTGGCAATGCAGTTCTCTATTCTGATTTCCTGTTATTAAAAATACAAATTTTTCATACAACCACACTTTCAATATGCATTTAATATTTGCAAACAGGCTGTCTTTGACAAACAGGGCTTTTGGATAGGCTTCAATGARTACTGTGTTCAGCTCCATTACCTACAGTATCACAGCCCTCTGTAGCTATATCCTCCCACTGTTACCACCAACATAGACACAAAAAAGGGGCCTTCTTCTCATCACAGTCACTTTCCTGCAAGCTTCACCATTGGAGAAACCAATCTCACCTACATTTCATGACTCACCTCAAAGAATTTAAAAGCACAGGGGAACGTCAGATAGAATTTAGACTTTATATTTGTTTTAATTATAAATGTTGTTCAAGTTTTGCCCTAAATCTATACGTCTCTTCCTTTACACACTTCCATGCTAGATTCACTTCTCATAGGCACTTAGCAATGGCAAAGACATTTTCAAGCAGATGACTTTGTGGGTGACCAAATGCTCACCAGTTAAACACACATCAAAATTGTTTTCATTATTTTATAGGAATGCAGCCCAGAAAGACTTATGGATTCCAAAATGTTTACCACCATGTGTATTTCAACATTGTGCTTGCTGGCAGATGGTGATTAAAAACTTATTTTCATATATCAAATCTGTGGAACACTTACTTACAATACATCTTTTTTTTTTCTCTTTCCTCTGATTGCACTTGATCCTCACAAAGTATGGATTACAAATCTTTTCCATTTCTTTATAGCTTTCTGCTGTTAGACTCTGAGATACTGGGCAATGAGAAGCAATGTCAGACAGTATATGGCTAATGACTTTCCTTGTAAATTCATCAGGCATTTCCATTTAGCATTGCTGCGATTTTTATCTCCTTGAAATGATCCTTTTCTTTCCAATTGCATTCTATCATTTTCCCAAGTAGAGTTTATCTTGTGATAATTTTAAACATGATTCTGAAAAATAGTCATCCTTTTAGCCCTAATATTTAAAAAAAAATAAATCCTCTGCTGCAAATTATTTTTTGTCATTATGCTGTATCCCTTTTGTACAACACTGATTTCTTTTTCATATTCAAACCTGACATAAGTGGCATAAGTGGGTGGGATGATGAGTGAAATTCAGTCCATGTATCTTCAAGCACAGAAAGATTAAACCAAAAATTACTTAGGCCTAAGTAAGTAAGGGTCTACTGCAGGAATGACAAAGCAGAGCATCTCAAATATTGAGTGTATTTCTTACAAGTGAACATTTACAGATGCAGAGGATACAGATACAGAGGATCTTTGTTTTTTTTCAAAAATTCCAATTCCCAGAATGCCATTAACAACACCAACTCACGAAGTTTAACAAAGATAGGTGTTCTTGTCAAATCCTCATCAAATGTAACATTTATATCCTTCACCCATCCGAGTCTTTAGTATTAACACAATACTTTTTCCCACAAAATAACTGCAGAGTAGTTTGCGTTGCTCAACATTTATCAGGCTCTAAAATGAGCACAGAGCATACCTGGAGTGAGACTTTTACCCCTCCAAATTTCTGTGGAGTGCATCTTGTGGGTTTTATTGTGGTAGAAGGAGAGAGCTATGGGGAGCACCTTAAATATTGTATTTTAGATGAACAATGTCTATATGTACAAGCTCCTAACATCAGGGTGAATATCGCCACTGATTTCCTAAGCTGTTAGGCAAACCCTAAAAAGTGTGCTGAACATATTCCCATTTATTCCTCGTGAGTGCAAATAATGCTGGGCACAGCATGACTCCTCCTGTTTGGGTGCTAAATGGAGGCTGGAAAAAGCAGATGGCTTTTTGTTACCGGGATGCTGAGGGTACTACAGGGAAAAGACAGTTAAGGATCTAACTAAATCAACATTTCTGCAGTAAAAAAAACGAGCCAGTGGTAAAATGTGTGCAACTTTTACAGCATTATTTGTTTTTCTTCAGGCTTGGGATATGGTATTGCAGTGATATCACCTTTCTGCCTGAAGTGTGTCAAATCTAAAATGTACAGGTTCTGAAAGAAACAGACTGTTAAAAAAGATATATGAATGGTGAAATCTTTAAACAGTTGATGACTATACCTACAAGACCTTTTCAGATGATATATTATGGCATGTATCTCCATCTTTTTCTCCCCATACTATTCAAAATGTTAAAACTGTCTCTGATTATGATTTGTGTCTGAGCTAAGGCTGTAGAAGCCGATCAGCTACAGCTGCTTTATCACACTTCTCAGTAGGTGTAAACTGAGATATTTCTATTGTACTTTTTAGGCCAAGGTTTGCCCTTTTCACCTCCAGAAGAACGCTGTTCTTGCAGTCAGTGACTTGGAAACCTGCTCTGGTATCAGGATCAAGGAAAATAGTTCACAATTGTGAACCACCAAGGACAGCCAAACTTTGGACCCTACTCCAGGAATGAACTGCCTGAGCTCACATGCTGTGTTACTGGACAGGCCACGGAAGGGCCTGGCTACCACTGGACTCTCACATTAGATCCTTCTGTTGGGAGCATAAAGAATTAAGTGCTCCAGCATGTTTAGTCAAGCAAGGTCAGAAAGAAGAAAATTAATGTCACATTACACTTGCTCCAGTGTCAGCCAGRTTCAGTTGCAATAGAGGTTGTGTCAGTAGGGCTCAGGCCATGGAACTCTTCCAGCCACTCTTCTTGTCTCATTAATTTCGCTTATTATTTGATAGCTTTCAGGTATGGTGGAGTTTGCTGAAATTCTCTGGCCACTGTGGTATATAGCATAATGCACTGTAATTATGCCATTTCATTTTAAGTCTCAGCTGAAAACAGCTGTTCCCCAAGTCTATAACTTGCTGTGACCAACTCCTTCTATTGTTATTTATCTGGGTAGCTATATTATTCACCTCTGTGAAGCACAYTGGAATATAGTTTACCTGGAGAACACTAGTAAGTGGAGAATGAAGTGGCACTCTTAAATCAGATTTCACTGATTGCTTTGAAAATCTTCTAAAAATTCTCACCTGATGCTTCCCATACAGTCATTCTTTACACATCTATTCCATAATATGACTTGAAAGGAATTTCAGGCTTCAGGTCTTCTAGTTTCTGACTCCAGCAGCTCCTGAAAATCTTTCYGATCAAAGAATAGACGGCAGTTTGTCATCTTTGTAATGATGCATTTTTAAAAGGTATGGCTAGCGCAAGAAGTTACATGTACCTTTTCTGCATCAGTGCATTTTTCCAATTAAGTAAGATTCCCTGTTTCTGCAGGCTTGGCTGGTCAGATAATGGACTGCAGTGAGGTATGTCCTGAGCTGAATGCTGCAACAGGAACAAAATTAATGCTAGCAGAAAAATGACGTGAAAAGTAAAATTAAGTAGAATGATTGCAATGCAACTATATAATTCACTTCTAAATTGTTAGAAAAATTAGAAAAGTGTTAATCTTTCAATATTTAATGGGCCAAATTAATCCCTAGTTTTTCTAGTCCATTAGAGTCTAATAGAAAAATGAAAATAATCTTGTGAAGAACCTTAGAGCAAGCTGCAGGACTTGGTTGAAAATGATATCCTTACTACACAATACTACAGGATGGTTTTTTTCCTAGGGTATAAAAAAAAGATGCATTTTATAATGACATTCTATTGTGGCAAGACTTTCATATTTAGGGAATTCTAGCCAATCCATTCTTGCCTAGTGGAGACAGGATCTTTATCTGGACCCTGGCTGCTGTGTAGCATACAACTAATTCTGTCACTCTTCTGCAATGTTTTCTTTTCTATTCTTCAGATACCTGGTCAATTCAAATTGAAAATTAGTCCAGGACTATCACTGACTGCATGTATTTACAGTAACCAGGCTACTGGTGTGGTCATTGTGACTTGTTTTTTAGTTAACTTTCAGCAGGGGAAAAAGAAAAAAGAGAAATATGAAAAATTGACTTTGGTTGCCTTTTACTTCAGTAATGTGGGTTCATGATGAGYAAATAGACTGAGAAGTAGGTCTTGGGCAAAGAGACGCTGTTCAGAAGCAGAGTAACCAGTGGCCACAGAAGTATGTGCTGCCAGAAAGGAAGCCAGCACAAAAATCCTGGTCAGTTTTCAAGYTGGAGCTCAAATTGCTGTACATGCTCATGATACCAGATCTTCTGATCAACCACTGGGATCAGTAGCTTATCTGATATATAGCCAGACACAGAGTTAAAGACCTTATAAGGAGCAAAAGGTCTTACTTAAATATTCTTTCTGGGAAGGAAAAATGCAAATGAATGAGTCATGGCTTCAATTAACATCAAGTGCACTCTAATGGCCAGCTTCATTCTGTCTGATTCATCATTTAAAGCTGCAAGTACCTCTGCAGAATGTGTAACTAGGGGTTTACTAGTGCAGTCACCCAGCTTGCAGAGTTCCTATGCTAGTTTTGGCCATGAAAGCACTGTAAGCCYATGACACACCAAGATTCAGGGTTTATAGCTACACAGGGCAGCCCACTGCATCCCCAAACAGTCCTGCCCAAAAAGATGTGGTCATGACAGATAATTGATGGAAGTACACTTACTTTGAGAAAATAAGCCTCTTTGCAAGAGTCATACGAGATGCCATAAATAGAAAGAGAACATGATCTACATAGAGAAATATTCTCATTTTAAAAGCCACTATATAATTAATCAATACATCTCTGATCCTGTCATTCCCTTTTAGTAAGGTTTTGGCATAGAGAAGCCAGGGCTGTACACTGACACTGTTATTACACTATTTCCTCTTAGCAATAAGCTGATTATTTTGGATTAATAGTTAACGAACTTCAAAATATTAAAAACCATAATATTTCCATTTAATAATTCCTGCATCAAGTCCAATGTTCGCATRCAATTGAAATGGAACAAATCTTTCAAAAGAAAATAATGAATTCTGATTTTTATATTAGAAATTTTCAAGAGCCCACAGCTATTCTACATAAACTATTTCCAGTGATTAATTATCTTCTTCGTTAGAACGGTGTGCCTTATTTCTCTGAATCCCAGTGTTCACCATCTTGAATAAGTGCTACAAAATTATCCTTTTTTGGATCCTTCTGGGTGCAAAAATAGAGCTATAGCAGGAAAAGCAACTGCTTTGAGGAACTGGACAAAATAGATCCCCACACAGCTTGCAACTTGCATTTATAACCAATGTGTGAACTGGAGATTAGAGGTTTCCTTCTTATTAGAGATGTGAAATCAGTTGCTATAACCCTATTCATTCAGGAAGATATTTTTCTGCCCTAAGGAGCAAAACTCAATGACTGAAAAAACTCAGGTTTGTTTTTATTTTTAACCAACTATTACTCACTAAAACAGGACAAAACTGAAAACAACACTTAAGTACCAAGGAAGTGCTAAGAAGTAAAAATTTACAGATCCTCCATAAGKAGAAGGCCTGATTCAGTGATGGGGACAGATTTGAGGATGGCTCTTGTGAGCCRAAATACAATACTAATAAACAATGTACATGTCTATTTTATATCACATTGCGATAGTTTGCAGAGCTATTCAGCCAAATTATCTGCTAATTTTAATTCCCAGATTAGACTGCAGCAAAGATATGCAAACTTCCACCAGTAGATACCATCTTCTGTCTTCTAGAACCAAAGAGAAATGAAAATGCCCCCAAGTACCACACTAACACTGAAAATTATCATCCTAACTTTTGCCAGACTTAAAATTCTGGAGCATTGTTTGTCTTTCTGGTTTTAAAATCTCAGAAATCAAAAATTTTCCTTAGAAGTAAAAGACATCCATTGAGAAAGATCAAATCTGAGAAAGAGAATGCTCAATGGTGAGCCAAAAACTTGCTAGTTCATTCCGGGCTGATTCTGTAGTGACAGGGAATATTGAGTGTATTGGAAGACTGCAAGGTTCACTTCCCATTTGCTGAACCTCTTCTCACTCAATGGCCAGCTAAAGGGATACTGTCATTTCTTCATTGACACTGCTGACAATCAGCCTCTGCTTTGGATCAGGGAACAGAGACGTACAGGGCTGTGCTAAGGAACAAAAGCCATTTTTATCAGGTTGCCAAGTCAGGAAAATTTTAGAAATCACTGATTTTATCCCATGAAGACATAGTAATCTTAACAGACTCCAACACTTACATTTATTCATCCAGTTTTCCCACAGACTTCCCAAGTATTCACATGATAGGAAGACAGCAAGTAGTCACAATGAAATTTACTTCTAAGCTAAGCATTACTACTCCTCAGCTCCTTCCCACTTCTCAGCATTTTCTACCCTGCTCAAATACTCAGAATGTAGAGCAATCAGTTTTAAAGACAAGATCAATTCTTTTATTTAATGTTAGAAAAGGAGGAGTTGTTATGCACAGTCCAAATRGTCTTCATTTCCCAGGAACAATAAAGCCAGCCTACGTAGGTTTGCATTGTTTTGCTGGTATGAGATCCAGAGGGGCTATACCTTGCTTTCTTCCACCTTTGGCATGGAAATTCCAATGCATCCTAGATTTTATTAACAGATGAGACAGCAACACATTGTTTGTGGCTAAATTCTGCTAACATCTCTGCTGCTAGGCAACCTGCCTTAAGCACAGTGTGAATAAGGTCAGTCAAGTTTCTAGTTCAGCAGGATGTATTTTCTGTGAGCAAAATTTGGTGGCAGACTTGATCTCACTTGTGAATCCAAGTTATCCCTTACTCTGCATCTCTTCCTCTCTGTACTTGGTCAGCTATTTATCAGCTTTGAAATACTGCAAGAATGAAGCACCTCCTCACACAGACTGATGCTCTGACTAACACAGCCATCATGGGAGAGGCTGGTTATTGCAATGCACTTAAGCCCGGAATCCTGCTGAATGTTCTGCCATGCTGAGAACACATGTTGCAAACCCTTAGAAGATGTTGGGACAGGGACTTAATAAAATATGGTAAGAGCAAATAGGATGRCTCTGACTGCTATGAGATTGTGCCCCTCACACCAGGTCACATCTGAGGACAGGCTGAAGAAAGCCACCCAAAGCCAACAAAAAGCCCCTCTGCTTTTTTCTCCAGCTCCCCAGAACCACAGTCTGCAGGAATCCATAACTCAGTGCAAGGAATATGTGCAGAGCCACTGCTGCAGCAGAGACGTGGTGGAAACAGAGAAATTAGGGCCTTAGTACTAGTGGCCAAGAAACAAGTAATTTCATAGAAACTTCATGTTATGGGCCCTGATACACCACAGCTAGCTTTAGGTCCTTCACTGAGGCATCTAATCCCTAGGCTTCCTCTGTACCTGCCCTTCAGTGAGCAGCTCAGACAGTCTCTGGAGGCAAGTTGTTCTGCCACTAGCCCACCATGCTTCACCTGAGTGTCTCTGATGAAATGGAGTGAATAAGGAGCATGGATCCCTTTCTTGATATCTAATCAACTGATAGCACTGCAGGGGTTGCACTATAGCTCCCCACAGCCTGATTCAGCTGTGACATGATGTCCCCTAACTCCAGCTAGCAACAGTTGTAGTAGTGTCTGTTTGTATTGCCGGAATAGCTAAGGACCGTGTCCTGCACTGTATTAGAAGAAAACCAAACAGTTTAAACAAGTTTCCAGTTTATATGTCAAATTTTCCAAAACACAATTGTCCTGAAGAAATGGATGGTTAAGAAAAATTGATTACTTGCCAGAATCACCCAAACTGTTCTTTGTTTTGACACTGGATCTAGATTTATATTAAGTAATGAATACGCAGCATATGAACATGTATATGTTTGAGTAGTAATCCTTGCTACTGTGTAGCAAAATTGATCAAGAAGGTTTTTGATCTAACTTTAAAATAGAGCAAGCAGGGAACTGTGTCTATGCATTTTAAATAGCCTGAATGCATAATAAAGTGATTTTTTTTTTCATTATTTCTTACATGAAACACAGGTGAGTTGAACACACTTAGAATACACATGAGGTGGGGGTTTTTTGCCTTATGGAAGAGTTGCATGTCATATTATGCTATGAATAACACGTTTGAAGTTTTTTTCAGATTTTTTGTTTTCCCCACTTTAAACAGAATTGTCATATTCATGTTTAAAATAAGTTTGGCCGTTAAATCTTCAAATAAAAAAAATATTAGCCATCCTCCCTATAAAGATGCACCTAGTAGACTTTCATATGAGAAGTGCTTCCTGAAAGACAGTGGACCAAATGCAGATGGCAATTAAAGTATTTTGCAAAACAAGAATAAGAAGTAACATGCATAAAATTCCCCTGTTTTGATGGCCAAAACAGTCACGGTTACAGTGTGTGTACCTTTATGAAGTCAAACAAAACACTTTGAGTCAGTGACTTTGTGCTATCTAAATTACGTCATTCCAGGGAAGAGGGGTTTTTTAACTACCAGATGGTTGTTGTTCGTGTTGTGGTAGCCTAGATACGTGCTGACATCTAGTGGCCCTTTAGAGAATAAATACAGTCCAAACGCTTATAAATTAGCAATAAAGAATAATAATCTCAGATTCAAAAACGTATTTTCCCCCATTTCTTCCTTTCCCCCCACAGCGCATTTAATAGTGTTCTAGATAACTGAATTTTAATGATTATTGTGCTTCTTGATATTTGTTCAAGCTGATGTTTTCTAAAGCACTGTTCCCGTTGACACCATGCTGAGTCCTTTGGGAAAATCCACCTGGAGGCATTTCTTGACTGACAATCACCACGGTATTTAAGCAGAGACTGTGAAATTGAAAAAGAAATAGATGGGAGTGCAGTTCTGAATGTCTGGAGCCACAGTAGGATCTGTATTACACCTGATTTGATCAGAGATCCCTTAAGCTATTCCTATTAAATTCAGATCAAAATTTGTCCTTAAACAGTTATTTGCTTATTAATGTAAGTAAATGGCTACAAACAGCCTTTAAATGATAATTTAATTTACTATGATATTGAAAATACCTTACTACATTGTAGACACCAATGAATATTTATGAGATAGCAGCCAAACCTCTACTTAGAAACCCCCTTTCCACACTATTTACTTCATCTTCATTTAGCACATATTTCTGTTCATTTCCAAAGCCATGCATGTAATGCACCCCCTACTCAGGATAACTAAACTGGGGAGAAACTATTAAAACCTTAATTACTGATTTCAAAGTAAGTTTAAAGAGGAAACACAACCAGAAAATCAACTGTCTTTAGGAAGAACTGATTCAGGACACCAAAAACTCCTGCTTAGGTTTCAGCTGATTTTAGAGTCCCTACCATTGAGGAAGGCTTTTATTACTGGAGAAATAAGACAACTTGAGGTTTTACAGTGATGCATGTGGTCAGAAACCCCAGTCTCCAATATGGCATATTCAAACCCTAAAAAGAAAGTCTATACCACTTCCAAGGGGACCCTGAGGCCATCTTTTAACCAGCTTTGATTTCCAGGACATAGTCTTTTAGGCTAAAGGAATAGGCTGTTGCAGAAGACCCTAGGTCACAGAAAGGGGAAGGAATGATAGGCTGAAGTAGCACTGCAGAGATTTATTCTGAAGAAAGAAAATGGAAAACATCCTTATGGCTGGCATACATGTTCTGTCACCATTTCACACAAAGATCACCAGCGTACCTTTAGTGTTTCCCTGACACGTATCCACTAGTGCCCCTAATAACCCAGTGTGCTCAGCTCCTCGTGAACAGGTCATTACTTACCACTTGCATGACATTCATTTTGGGGATATTACAATTCGACTGGCTGCTCAGCTGGTACCCTATAAAGAGTCTTGCCATATAACGTTATTTTTCATTTTTTTCCTCAGTGCAAGACCTGCTTGTGATTTATCAGCTGTAGCAAAGCGCAAAGCCATAATTTTCTTTTATTGAACTCGCTCTGGGTAGCCATCACTCTGCAGAAATGCAGATGGTCATCTTATTCTTATTCTTAGCGATGGGATGAATGCCACAACTCTGCTGACAAAGACAGCAAAGCGATCATTCATAATAGTAAGAGAAGCATTCAATTTAATATCTGTGTTAACTGCACATAGTTAGGCTTTTTGGACACAGTTGTTACAGGATCCTGCTCTGTTAATACTTCAGGACTTTACAGCATTAAGACAAATCTGCATAGCATGTGTACTGGCATCCAGGTGCGATTTCTGTGCTTATGGCAAATGAAACAGAACTATACCCTACTATATATACAGCTGGCCTCCAATTGAACTCTAATCATAATCAGATTTTATGATGTGTATTTGAGATACTGCAGTTTAGTAATTTGTCTGTCCCTTCCCTTACTTCACACTTCAATTTTCAGGGGCATCCACACTGCAGATGAAATTCTGGTTCTGGATCAGAACCTATGAGCTTGAGTGAATTAATGTATTTAACTATTTCATTGTCAATGAAATTAAGATGACTTGCAGCTTCCCTTCCGTCTCAGAAAATACGGATGTAGGGAATTTCTTGTACCAGCATGACACACAAAACACGCTTTCTCTGTTCCGGGGTGGAAAGAATGGCAGTGAATAATTCACAGCAACCAGTCATGGAGTGCCCAGAGACTTGCCCTGTGATGACCAGTGAGTTTGTGGAGAACAAAAATATGGTGTTGAATATTAAACAGAAAGGGTCAGGTGTTTTTTAATAAGCACCCTGCTGGATCCTGCCAAAGGGCCCCCATACAGACATTAACAGCTGAATCTGGAATGTGCTTCATTTCATCACAGAACTGGCTATTGCTACAGCAACGGGTCTTGACGAATAACTCAAGGAAACAAAAAGGAGATGCAAGTCAAATCCAGGAATTAGAGTATTTAATCGTTTAGAATAAGGGGAGCTTTACCTAGCATTTTCAGTGAATGGATTCAGAGCAAAAATTCATCCAGCATCTGCTAATGCCACATTTTAGTATTGCCTCTTCAATCAGAGTAAATTATATAGCTTAAGTGTTCATATCACCAATTAATCTCTTCTGAATCAGATCTGCATATTAGTTGCTTGAAATAGGCTTAATATAGCCATAATTGTACAAAACATGAATACCATTTTTCATAATAATTAGGTAGTCACTTTGCCCTTTCTCTCAATTTGTCTAAATGTTCATATTTACTTTAGAAGTTAAGCAGTTTATTTTATCCCTACAACCCTTCTCAATTACTCCAATGGTCTGTCAATAGAACCTCCTGCTTAAGACATCAGACCTGTGCAAAGTATAGGTATTCAATGTGCAGTGTATCAATTTTCTCAGAGGGCCATTTGAAAGGATTGGAACTCTGGTCCTCGAAGCACATGGCAAGGAGGCAAATCAGATATTTTCCACTTTGGAAAAGGCTCAGTGAGAGGAAGCAGACACAMTGACCATCAGATCCTTTCCTTGCAAGCTGAGAGCAGGCCAGGAACTCGCTGTGCAAGGGCCATGGAGCCTTGCAGAGCAACTGCATTGTTCCAAAACTACCCAAGCATTACAGTGCTCTTCCATAGCACAGTCTGAGTGCCTCATTTGCTACAAAGACCCCAAAAGTGACAAGGAGATAATTACTCTGACCTCTGCTTGTTGGAAGTTGATAGAGTTGATAGCAGCACCATGAACTGTCCTCATGTTTCATTTGCTGATGTGCTGTAAACCTTTGACTTGCTGCCAAAATTTAAGGTTGCCTTATGAGATAATCCCAGCTAAGAGGTTCAGTTTATATGCATCTTCCTGTCCTTCTGTCGGAGACAGGGGCATGATGTAGTTAGCTAAGAAAAGAAACACAAAAGCTCAAGGGCTGTGAATAATGATCTTGAATAAGTTCTTGCATTTGCAAAACAGAGATAATACTATTTACCCTCATATTAAATTTATAAAATACTTCTCCCCTGCCAGAGTCTCCAAATCCCTTATTAGACCACCAACAATTCTCTTATACATTTCCTGCTGGTTTTAATCGCTTATTCCCAATTTCAAGGATACTTTCCTAAAAAGAAAAAAAAAATAGAAATTGTGCATTTCAGAAACAAACACAGCAGCACTCAGAAAGAGCATGAGACTTGGCTTGCAATAATAACTTTAAAGATACTGTAAATGCTTTATTAATCCATGCTGTTGACAGCTTTGAATGCCAAATTATCTGTGTTGCACTGAGCTGTGAAACTATCCCGTGAGGTACTAAAGTCCACCTTGAGACAGCATTGAAGCCAAAGCTTTGATCCTCAAGGCTGACTTGAGTAAATCATTATTTTTAAACTCTTTAATCCCTCATGCATCCATAACACATAATTTTAGTAATGCATTTGACTTAAATTTCTTATTATTTCAGAATTCAGTCCAACTTCCACTGCAAATAAAGTCAGAGCTCCCAGGGGCTCCAAAGAACAGAACTACTCCTGCTCTACTGCAATTCTCCATTGAACTGATGAGACAACAGAAACAGTATGTCATCAGGAACCAAAATTTTACCTTCTTTGGATGCTTTTTTCTCTTTTAATATATTTCAATGTAGCATTTTCTGGAGAGGAGGAGCACAAAAACTGGAAGTCTAGAAGTCCTAAATTTCAGTTCTTGCTCCCACACCAGTTCATGAGATGACTGCTAGAAAATGACCACAGATATCACACTTAGTAGCAGATAGCACATTACATCAGCTCAGATATACCAAACTAAGGACTGGGACTTTACCCACACTGCTAAATAAAGCTCAAGCTGGGTGGTATTGCCTCATCACTCCACATAATGTTTGGCCAAGGGTTTCCCTTTGGTCTCCTGTGGTTGCCGCACAGCCTGATTGCATAAACGCTATTTCAGTGCATATTATTCACAGTTCAGAGCATTTTGAATAATGCTATGGCATTGTCACAACTCATMAAAACAACATTTTATCAGCACAAAATGCAGGCTATAGGTTGCATTATCTGTGGTGTAACAGAAGCCTTGAAGGTGCAAAGCATCTTAGGATATCATTTGAGAGAGGGAAAAATAAAACTGGTCCTGACAACACAAAAYAGTGCCAGACTGCAAAACAAGTATTAGCAGCCCTAGGAGTTCATTCGCTGTCTCTAGTCTCTTCTGCACTAGAGACACAGCCATGGATCCATACATGCTCCTGGTGCCCCAGTCCACACTGCAGGCTCTACCCACCATAAACTGCACAGGGCTGCCTCAGACTGCCCCTCTGTGCAGATATGCCTTGTGCAGCCAAATGCAAACTCAGTTTCTGCCTGTAATGCAATGATAATAACATTTACCCAATTACTTTCTGTAAAGTTCACCTTATCAATGCCAATATACTGTTCATCATATTGAAAAAATATATCTTCTTTGTGAATACATATCTTCAATAAAGAGAATAAACAGAGAGATGTTTTATATCACTGCGATTGCAAACTGTACCCATGATTTAGGCAGTCATTTGCCAAGTGCTGTAAAACACACCCACTTCTGAGACTGCCCTATCTATTAACTGTCAGTTCAAAATCAAAGGCCAAACGAGCTCCTGCTGGCAAAAATAATTAGTGCCCAAGTATTGCCTCAGGATTCTGCTCTCTCTGCAGTTCCTGGAAGGACAGGTTGGACAGGGAAGCAGGGGTGCTCAGCTGCAGGATACCCTCCCCAACAGACGCTGCCTACGGAAAGTACCACCAGGAAAGCTGAGAGGAGCTGTATGTGCCTGATCAGAAATCCTGCACACTTACTGCTTGGCTGATCTAAGTGTCTGTTAATTTTCATGGCGGTACCGTAACTCAGACATCATTCCAGTTGAAGGAAGCTTATTTTGTACAATACACAGTGTCCTGAAATAAAGCCTGTCACTGCTGTCTCAAGCTTACAYTGCTACCAGGAGTCAGTGAATCTCAGTGAACTTGACAATGTTTTTCGAAAACAAATTTCTTACTGCTCAGAAAAACATCACGTGCTTAGTGTGAAAGGGGTGGATAATACGATCCCTTGCTCTGCCTGCTCTGCTCTTTTCAGCTCGCTAAGTCTTCAAAAATCTTCTTGCTGGAAAAAATGAGCTGAAATGTGGATGATCTGGTTCTGTTTACCAGAGGTATTTTTTGCACATATGTGTCAGTGAACCTGTTTTCTAGATAGCATTTGAAAAATCACAGTCAGCTAAATGTTTCAGATTTTTGCTCTTGCTTTGAGGGGACCTAGATGAAAACGACAGATTTAGGCAGAAAAAAACTAATTTAAGAATAGTCACATTTTACCAGCATAAAGCATCATGATTCTTCAGTGAGCACTGTTTCCATTTAGTACTGCACACATGGCAAGGGCAACAAGTGCACTTAGACCAAGCAAGGGAAAGTATGCTTTCACCTACCATCCTGAAAAAAAGATGAATGCTTGTCCTCTGGGTTATGTCCAGCAGATATTAGCCCCTTAAAACAAACTTGTTTATATAAGCTGCAGAAAATGACAGTTCTTCTACCGCCACCACCCTGGAAAAAAGTACCTACACTCTAGGGAAATAGCAGACACTCTCCCATTCACTAAGTTCTCAGTGAGCAGTTTGGCGTGCTTGCTTTTAGGTGTTTCAGATGCTGTGCATCTTCCTGTTTACTTGGGAAGAACCTAATTTCTACCATAAGAGACACTTCAGTACAATAAAATGTTTTCCATGGGCTGCCTCTCAGTTGTTCCTTCTGTCACTAACTTCCCCTGCAGAAAATGCAGAAATTAGTGCTAACAACAATTCTGACATCATCATCATCATTTCAGTACACTGCAGACCTTCCTGCTTGGACATGTGTAGCTTAGCAGCAGCGTGCAGTCTAGCCTTGCACCWGCAGGTTAACAATATGACCTCTGAATCACATTTGGTTGGCTAAGAGACTGAGGGCTAACAGCTCCCCAGAAGTTTGACATGCTGAATTTCCATATTGGTGGTATTGAAAAGACAGAAATAGGAAGGAAAAGAAAATGCAGTGGGACTGTCTTTTTGCAGCCAAAATGAGCCATAAAATAATTGGTAATGAAGAAATTCACTTCCTATGAATACAGAATTAGCAACTGTAATTCTTATGAGAGAATCAATTAAGATCAGCAGAATAGCAGCAATATATAAGTTTATATGACAAAAAAATTATCTTCAACAGTTCATTAATATTAAAAAGTGTCATTAATATTACTTTAGAAAACATTCTTGACATGTTTGTAGGTATATATTTTTATGGTGTCTGTGTATTTATAAGCCCTTAACATTATAGAATTTGAGCACCTTACAACTTCCAAAGGAAGTTCATTGGTTTTTACTTAGTTTTTTCAGGGATGRGAGAGTATAAAGATCATGAAAAACAGTCCAAATGCTCTATGTTTTGTCTGTGGCTCTGCATACTCACTCTAAACACAGCCCTAGTCTTCCTAGTGTAAAATCAAAAGCTTTGTTATTTCACAAGAAAACAATAAGAAATCCACAACCAACAACTGCTGAAGCCAATTGAGAGAAACAAATGTGGCTCYAGATTCTATTTCCACCTATAAGCTCTCCCACAAACACAGCAAGGAGCAACCTGAACATGACTCAGAAATGATCATGCTATTTGTACAAGGAGGTACTTGCCAGTTAAGACACGGCAAAAGCTTCATGCTTTGCATTCTGTGTAGCAAGGGATGCTGCAACCTGCCATTCAAAACAATGCCTTGGAACTGCAGGCAGCTATGGGATTTGGGGAAAACAGAGAGGTTGTATAAGCCAGTTTATCAGGAAAGGCAAAGAAAGGGTCTGTGCAATTATCATAACAGTCAGACAAACTACAGATTTGCAGCTATATGAAGCACAATTGCAGCCACAAGCTGAATGGAGAGAACTGAAGGCTGGTGAGACATTTCTTCTGCTATTGGAACAATGTGAATGATGATATCCAAGAAGCCTGAAGGAACAGGACTGAATATCAACTAGAACAGGTAGATTCCACTTCAGGAAGACTAAGCTGAAGACTAAGTGGCAAGATTTCATAACGAAGAGGTGTGAACATGGGTAGCAAGGAAAGAGATACTCTAAAACTTCTCTTAATTTCCTTATCATCTCCATCATCCCTACTTCCCCCACAGTTTTACTTATTTGAAATACCCTCTCCTTCCAGTCATTGTCCTTCGACATTCATTCTCCTAAAAACTGCTTCAGTCCTTTAAAGTCCACAGAATCCAACCTGAGCTAAGATATTAAACATATGCATCTTGAAGAAGAAAGGACACGTGAGAAGACAAAGGCAGAACCATTTCAATAATGGGAAAAATACTGGCCATGACATCAAAAAGTGGGTGCGTTTATCCCACTGCTAAAAATCCATGCACTTTCCCAACATCCTCTTTAATTCAGATTGCCTCTTATGTCTGCTCTGTCCATATAATAAACTAAAGGCTCACTCTACAAAATGTTGTCATCACTCCTCACTCTACAAAATGTTGTCATCACTCCCATGAACCCTCTCAAATCTACAGTATCTTCTACATTCTTTGTAGTATGCTGCTTAGAAAACAAATGTGCTACATCATGTTACTTGGGAGATCTGATAGACAGGGTGAATAGGGACATTTTTCACATCAATACTTGGTCAGCTGAAGCTAAAAAAAGTCCATGCAGAAATGTAAAAAAAATTTTTGAAACACTGAATTGCAAATTTTAAATCATTACAGAAAGGGATGTGGAACTGTAAATTTTCTCCACTGACTTGGATACATAAAAACATAAATCCCACTGCTCTTTCAGGACTACCCCATAAATAACATCAGACTCACATATGCATCAATGTGCCTTATTCAGAATCAATAAGCAATTTAGTAATAACACAATCTAAGGTGTGTGAGCTSTACAACAGCTGGTATACAGAAAAAGGTTAATATCCTTTTAAGCAGTCCATGAGCCCTCTAACAACTCTTGTTCTGTCCAGAAGGCTCATGAGAGCAGCTGCATACAAAAGGAACTAGCCTTCATCTGATTAATAAATGATTTATAAATGCAATTATTGGTTATTTGGTTAAATGTCTTACTATAATTATGCATATAGGCAAAAAACTGTTCTGTTTGTGCAAATCCTTATCAGGATTAAACAAAAAGAGACAATTATATCACGGCAATATAGCAGAATATATCTAGTATGATTATTAATACATGCTAAATTATTCAATGTAAYTATATTATGAAATTATATTATTGATATAATTGTATTATAATTATATGTTATATTGCAAGTGTGCAGGTAAATAGAATAACACCCAGTTCCAGACATCAGTGTTTCCTTTGAGCTGCTCATGTTTGCTTGGAAAGAGAGTTCCCAAGGCTGCTGTAAACTACAGTCTCAAGTTTTTTCTCTTGCTCTTTGGACTCCTCGTAGAATCTTGAATCTCAAGCAGATCACAGAATTGCATAATCTGAGAAGAGCTACCATTTATAGTTAAAAGGCATCTCAAGATAAACTGGGTTTTCTGCTGAATTATAGTGCAATATGGAGTAATTCTGTACACTGTGCTAGTATACAAAAGTATAGTGGAATAGGTTGTCATCCTTTAACTACAAAAGAACTCTATAATGGAGGATGGTCAAGTCTCTAGTTCATTGATGGATGAATGGAAACCAAGTGTGGCGTCTCTTGACACACAGGAGATACACATTCTGCAGGGCATTGTGTAGGTACTTTGTAGTTTGCACTAGAAATGCGCTTGATATAACATRAGTAAATGCGAGATTTGTGGTCAGATTGCATTTAGGCAAGCAGATATGAAAGCAAAGCAAAGCTGGGTTTGTAATGGTGTTTGTGGCATCTTGGAATCCCATTCTGTGAACTGTGTATTTGAATTTGAAACTTCTAATGCAGTATTAGCTCACTTCTCATCTCAAAGCAAGAGATGACCTGTAACAAATAACATTCAGGAGACATTTATACACCCACTTGCAACATGCACAGACTAAACTGATATAAATATAATACACTGTATAAGATTCTAATACATACATATCTCAAAATTGAGTGCTGTAGAAAAGAGACATATGGGTAAGAGAATAATTTCTTTCAAATGACATAAATTCTTACATTGGAATGAAAATATGGCATGCTGTCTGTGCTAGATACTAAATTAATTCTGGTTTTTATATACACAAATATTTCTTAACTTTGTTAATTTAAAATGTTTCTATCTTTTCACGTTTCCCAGTTATTACAGTGAATCAATTACTTCTGAAAGGTTATACATTGCCAATACTGTTCACACCGGACCAAGGAGTGTGTTCTTTATTTTATGAAGCATCAACATTTTTATGTGGGCCTGAATGGCCTGAAAATAGCAATAACTGGGGCTAGATCTGAGTTAGAGAACCTCCTCACAAGCTGGGATGTTTCTGTGGTGCATTCTGGCAGTAAGTCTGAGTCTGAAGTATAGATGGTGGTCACACATACTTTGTCCTCTCTTTTCCCCTGAAGGTAGTTGGTGCAGTACGGATTCTACACAGATGTTTGACCAGCAGAGTAAAACATGCTGCCCCAACAGCTATTTCACACCTCTTCCAAGGAAGAAYTGGCTAGCCTCATGGAAATACCTCGCAGACTCCATTCACTCCACAAATCCAGCAGCAGAATCTTGCAGGTTTTGGACTGGCAGCACCAAAACCCAGAAGCAATTTTAAGCATGTGAACTAATGAGACCTATTCAGAGYTCTCTTCTGGGTAAAATATCAAAAAATTCCCAAACATCATGAACACGCCAAAACTTTGGCATAGAGACACTAACATAAGAGAGTTATTTGAACTCATCTGTATTCAACCTTTAGCTGCTTTGTTTACAGTTTTCACAAAACTCATAGTCCTACTAGCACTTTTTTTTATTAGTAATTTGACTGACATATCAGTCACCTACCAGATATCAAAAAGTTACAGGCTCTGCTTCTACTGGCATGGGCCACCTTTTAACTGGCTTTGATATGAATGTCTTGGGTTATTCTATGCAACAGCAAATACACAAAGCACATCTTCATTAGACCCCAAACTGTGCATCAAAGATGCATTTGGAATCATGGCAAAAGTGCAGCTGCTTCAGAAACAGAAGATACATTGCCATGGTAGGAATCACAATACAGACAATGCTGAAAGAAAGAGWAAAAGAAGCCAGTAGGGTTAAATTAACAGTTCAGTCCAAATGCTGCTTAGCAGTGTSAATGCAATTGTCTGTCAGACAAAAAGCATAATTTCCAATACTGTCAGTCATTTACCATAGAAAACTAAAAGTTGCGATTTGGACTGGTCAGAGCCCAGGAGATTTCACATGAAATGAAAAGCAGAATGAAGAAATGCCAAGGAGGCAGCGAACTGTTTAAAGACCTTTCTGTTTAAAAAAGAAAAAGAAAAGACAGATTGAGAGAGATCTTTTAAGCTAAAAAAAAAAGTCAGAAAATGAATATAATTTTAAATAATTTCTTGTGTGCAAACATTCCAAGTGGCCTTGAGCACATAGTCATCTCGTAAGTACTGTCAAATGGTGCTCACCAGTCAAAGCACTTTCCCAACTTTTATTGCAATTCCTTAAATTTTATAGAGGCAGTTAAAAWGGATGTGAAGCAAAGAAGGCATTCTCTTAGCCTTTTATGACAGGCCTCACAAATTGCTTTATTCTAAGGAAATAGCTATACCTATTTCCTACTGTATACAATAACGGTATTTAGGAAATAGTTACTTCAGTAAAATCCATTGTAAACCAAGGTTCTTTTTATTTTCTATCTGAATTGGTCTCCAAAGATATTGCCAGCATTAAATCCTCGACATTTCTTGGCCATGTAGGAAATTAGTAATGGGTAGGAGTACCATGCTTCTTTACCTCTAGAATTACTACAAAAGACTTAGTAAGACTGGGAAATAAAAATGAATTCTAAGGGGGAAAAAAAAGCTATTTAATCCGGAAACRTATTCAGAAATAGAGCTCGGGTTTTAGACAAATGATTTAAGATTTAGTCTTTCCTTTATATTTAGCTAGTCATTAGAAAGAAAAATGTTTCTGGAATATCTGTACAGAACATAAAATCAAAGCACCGGTGAACAGAAAATCCAAACAAAAGGAGGATCTCTTTGCTATTCAGATCTGCATCTCTGTGAGGAAGAGGCACTCACTATTCCAGGATATGTGTGTCAGATGAATGTTAATCTGCCTTGTTAAGATACCTGGCCAGGTTTTCTTACATGTGACCCAAATAATACAATTCTAATACGCAGACACAGCACCATGCACAGGCATTCAGTCAAGGATTTCTAGAAAGTCAAACAAAAAGATGCCAACTTCTGCTGAACCTCAGGAAGAAGGGGATGCCTAACTCATCTAGGTACTTTGGCAGATCCAGTCTGGAACAGAGGCAACCCTGAATGCTGGTGTTTCAGTTGTATATGGCAACAAAATATTTGAAAGGGCGTGTTTGAAAAAAATRTTAGCCTTTTAAAGTTTTGCCTTTATTTTTTCTACAATCATTCAACAGCTATCTACATTCTAATTGCTATGAAAAAATGCATCTGTCCTCATGAATGTATTCTTTTTTAGAAAATGGAGTTTTTTATCTAGATAGAGCTTTTCATCTCAGAAACAGAGTAAATTTCTCATTTGTAGCAGTGATATTGATTCCAGGATGCAGGAATGGAAAGAACAGCTGTACCATGCTGGATCTCTGCCACATCATCAACTCTGCCACTGGCCACTACCACTCTGCCTAGAGCAGTGTGTAAGAAAATAAACATTTACCCACAATACTGCCCCAGTTTCCTGCAGCTTATTGAGGCAGATGTAAGAACTTTCTTTAGGCAGCCTTGCTTGGATTTTTTTTCATGAATCTGTCAACTGCTCTGTAAAACCTTAACATTTTTCAGCAACTTGCATTGATAACTTTCTTGACTGAATTACACATTATATTCAGAAGTGCTTCTTTTTGCTGTGAAACTAACACCTAATTTCATTTGAGGTCTTCTATGTTTTACACTGGAAAGGATAATGAACTCTACTCACCTTCTTTATGTCAGGCTTTAGAGACTTCTAGCTTGTTGTCCCTTAGTCAACTTTTCTCCAGACTAAACAGTGTTAGCATACTTAATTTAATATTATGGAAATTTTTCAATACCCATGATTATCTTTGTTCTTCATCTCACTAAATTTTTAAGCTATTTTACATTTTATTTGAGATGGAGGAACCAGAATTGTTTAAAGCATTCAAGATCCAAGCCTAATGTGGATTTATACAGTGGTATAATAACATTTCCTCAAAATTGTAAAGACAGCTTGCTTTCATCATATAAAAATATAGAGATAAAGCATCAGAACTTAGAATTCAGTATCTGTAAGTGGATTTAGACAATATTCTTAAATATCCTCACAGTCCTTAGGGCAATCTTATTTTCATATATATCCAAGAGAACCTACAAATCACTCCAATCCAATAACTAACAGAGACTGACCTGCGTTACTTCCTGTTTTATTCATAAGGCAGAATCATGGTCCTTCAGCTAACATCCATATGGTAGTTGCTACTAATTCTGTCAAATAATTAGACAATGAGATAACACAATGATCAGCACATTAGAAGAACCCAGATAAAATCAGGCAAAAGACTGTAATAAGTCAATTTTTTCTTTAGCCAGACAGTGCTGAGGTCCGACATAGTACTGGCATGACCAACTGCTTCTCCTGTCGAGAAAAGAGTCAATCAAGTTGATCCAAGACTACAAGGTCCACCAATAAATTTCCCTCGTGAAACCCTGCACCAGACAGATGACAAAAAAATATGTTAAGTTCTCAATTTAGTTCTTTCAGATATTTGCATAACAGAAACATATGCTGTGATAGCCTGGGCTCTGTAGCAGCTCTTTCTTATGGCAGAGCAGGTAATGCTCCTCACTGAGGTGCTCTGGCTGTGAAATTCCCTATGACAACCTGATGAAAGCTGTTGCATCTGCTCTATCAAGTCTGGCGGCAGAAAACTACGTCTTTCTCTTTGAATGTTGTAAAAYTGTTGTTAGGTTGAATGGGATATTCCATTTCATAGGCAAAAGATGTGTGAGGTGATACATGGAATGAGAGTGCAGCTTGTCTTCCCCACATCCCTTCCTCACAGCAAATTGCTGAATTGTGTGTTGACAGATCTCTTCAGACTGAGACTTTAACACCAGCCTTTAGTTATCAAGCCCTCAGCAAACCACAGCAGGAATAATCAAAGGCCTTAAGGCTTTATGCTGGAGGGAGAAGACAAGAGTTGCACTAAAATACACATACAGATGGTGTTCACACATTTATAACACATCCAAACTGAGGCTGTCAACTGGTCTGCAAGACGTAACACCAGGCCATGATGTTTCAGGTTGCAAGGTCAGCCAACAAATATCCTGGGAACTGCTCCTCAACACTGGAGAAAATCAAAGGGAAAATTAACCAGCGTTTTTCAGCTTCTGTGAGCAGTTCAAAATTGTTTTATGGAGGACATACATCATTCCTTCTTGTAAAGAATGTCTATGGTGCCAATTTCCTACCAACACTACACAAACTGAGACAAGAAGCAGATACCTGGAACTAGATATATATTATTTGGCTGAGCAGACTAAATGCAATAAAACTGAATCCCAAGAGTATTTTAGTTACTGTATATACCACCTTTAACCACTTCTCAGTCTTTCTTCCAATAATTTAATATAAGTTTAAAGATTTATGAGTCTTAAAAGAAAAAAAAAAATTAAATTAAGCCTAACACTATGAGAATGTTTTCTAGAGAAAGGAATGTCAGGATATATTTCAGGATGTTCTCCCTCAGATGTCTAACAAATAAGGATTTATTTTTGGATGAAGTCTTGCACTGGAAGTGAGGATACTTACATTTAATCAGCAGCACTTCCATCAGCTTCTTGCATAACCTAAGGCTAGTCAGTAAATTACTCTTTTATTCAATTCTTGTCAGTGAGGACAATAGTAGTTAAATTTTCCTACTTGTACTTATTTAGGAAGCCATTTGAGGCAGAGATACTTTCCACCCTCGTGTATATAAAGCACCTATTGCAACAGAACTCTGATTGATTGTGATGCTGTAATAGGAGTAATTGTATATATTTCCTCCAGGTACTCACCCRTTCTTTGAAAGTAAACTCCTGGGTCTACAGGGTGGCTATGTAGTCATCAGTAGAGGCAGGGTAAAACTGTGTATAAAAAAAGACGCCCCGAGGTAATATGAGTACGAAGTTATGTTCACAGTGTATATGACTGAAACAGGCCTCGGCAAGATATTCCAGTCCATTCAAGCACAGGATTAGCCTTGATTAACAGTCAACTTGTGTTATCAAATACCACCTATTTAATTAAGTTATCCTGTAAATTACCCATAATAAGAACTGTTGTGGCTAAGATACAAGATGTAGAAGCTGTAGAGAAAGATTCTCTTAGAATGGTGATTGCAGTATGAAGGCTTGATGTATGAAGGTACCACAGTTACATGGTGTTTTTGATATAATTGCAATGCATTAAAAACAGAAAGAAAGTCCTAAAAATTTACCCTCTAGTTAAAATGTAGTCCTTGCCCTATAGTATTTGGTTTTTTCCAAAGTATAGTCAACCAATGCTTTTTTTGGTCTTCTTTTTTTGCCTTTTTTTAACTAGCTTTTTTTTTTTTTTATCCTAAACAAAATTTAAGAAAATATTATTCTGAATGGCAACCATTACAAAATATACTCCCGACAGTCAACACAACAGAGCAGTGAAAATTGTTCAAGAAACTGACCTACCGCTGTCTCCTCTATGTAGAAAATGAAATGAGTGTGACAAAGCGTCTTAGATAAAAGACTGGGAAGTAAAGGAAAAGTGGACTCTTAAAATATATGAGCATGATTCTGACTCAGCTGCCTTTGCCTTTTCTTTCCCCCTCTCTGTGGAAGGCAAATCCCCCTCAAATGTCTGAAAAGTCAGGTGGTCAAGCAGTTTAAAATCCTGTCATCTATATTTAGGGTGCTCAGAAAATTGCCTGTATAGACTTTCTTTTGTCATCAGCACAAACATGTAGTGCTCCGGAATGTTTCTGCAAAGTCAGTCAAAACTAAAAGAGAAAACAGAAAGGTGAAATAAGAAGAAAAAAAAGGATGGAAAATTATTTTTCAAACTATATACAATATGGTATGATTTAACAATATCAAAAGTTTGCAAGAGTTTTGTAAGTATTTTTATGTTGATTCATAAAGRCAAAATATTTTTGTTAACACAGTGGACTGAAATTAAAATACACCTGATAGGATGTCAGGGATGCCATATTTGTCAAGTATAGGATATATTRTTGACAACTGACCTTTATATTTATATTTTAATGTTCTTTAGTTCTGCTGATTCATTTCAGAAACATAGGAAACTGTACTTGTAGAAAATCTTTTCCTTGGGAATTATCACCAGCTGATACCAAAACCTGGATCCCGAGAGTTTTGTTCCATTGCTTCAGTGGCTTTTCAACCTCTGTTTGTGATTGACTGTTTTATCAGAATTTATATAAACTATAAATTGGATCTAAAAAGTGTGATATCACACCATATTTTCTGAAACTATTCCTTAAATAACCCTTCACTAGGATATTCTATGTGATGTGAGTTTATGRTACTATTTTAGATTGTAAGTTGTGAAATGAACTTTAGCGCTCAAGCATTGCTTCTATATCCTATAAAGGGCAATGTTTGGAATATGAACAAAATTATGGTCTGTCACTACAAAATGACATTGTGTTATCAAGCAATATCTGGCAAGATGAAGAAGTTGGATGGGGATCTAAACACTTTTGATATTCATCCAAAGTGAAGAAAATCATATCTGYTCTGACTGGTTGAAAATTGTTTCCAGCAATTTATCAGACTAYCAATGTCAAAGTTAGTGTTGTGAAGAACAGATTTAGACAGTAATTTTGGTCTGAAAGACAAACTTTAATTCCAGCATTAAGAAAATATAATATTAACACGCATTGTTGTAATTTAGACAGCTGTCAAATTAGTTGTGCCACGAAATGAGCTTTGAGAGTCATCAGCATGCAAAGATACTTTGTTAATTACATCAATGGTAGATGATGCACTGAGTGTGCCTACCAAGGAAAGCATCCTTAATGGAAAGCTGTAACATGTAAGCCAATGCTGTWTGTTTCATCTGTATGGCACTCTCACTGGAAATAGATGACATATACAATCCAAATTYGCTATCAGAAAAGTTGCTTCAGCTCTTACTTATCCAGCTCATTACAGACCTTTTTTAGGACATAGAACTGTGGTATTTTACAAACTTGTATTTGTACAAGAAAGTAGAGAAATACTCTATAGGCAAACCAGATTTTGGTACAAATGGTGACCCAATATCTGACAGAACAAAAGAATTGCCTGACCCCAAATTAACAACATTAACAATATTAACCCTAAAAGATACCAATTTTTACACTTTTCCCTAGATTGGTTGTAGCTATACGCAAACTAAAATAGGTTTATCATCAGAAGATATAGTGTTACATGCAGAAAAAATGAACTGCAGCTCTGGTAACGATCACAATCATAGGCTATTTCACATCTCCTATATAGTTATGATTCCTACCAGCTCCTTTGGCAATTTACCAAGTTTTTTCTTTGTCTTTTTGAAATAAATTTTCTGCTTTGCTCTCCATTTATGCTCCCCATCCCTTGCCAGCTCCTCAAACACAGTCTCGTTCCACAACTAGTTGAAACTTCATCATTTTGGTCTGTTTTAGGCTGCTTTGCCTGCCTGTATCATGGTTCTCACTACACCATCCTTTATAGACTTTCTGTTCTGCTACACAAAGAGGCAGAGATCAACCAGAATTCCTCTGTCACCACTGGTAGCTCACTTTTCACATACTAATTCACACTGCAAACTTATTGAAACAAGGACTGTTCCTTTAAAATATCTTTTAACGGCCTTTTGGGCTTAGTTCCTCTCTCCCATGCCCTGATTCCCTACCCTGTCTAACATCACACAGCCCTTCCCTTTTACCTGTGAGGAGCCCAGCACTCAGTTTCTACCACTGTCTCCCTCTTCCTTCTCAGAAGCACTGAAAACATCATGTTTGTTTATTCATAAGCAAAGGTGAAAGAGAATGTCTAGAATCAGGGTCAGGAGAAAAGACTTCGAAAGATCAAAAGGAAAGGGTAAGCATCTCATTTAAATTGAGGGCTCCTTCCAAAGCACTATAGGTCTCAGTTATAACCTTGTAAGAGCTTTTAGTTGACAGGGACCTAAAGAGCCAGGGAAGAAACCCCTCCCATTTAAGAGAAACTGAAGTATCCAAAGGGGCTTGCTTATTTGTGTTATCCACCCAATATGAGGGAGGCCGAGCACTACAACATACAATACCTGCAGTATTAGAATTATATAAAATGAACTATTATAATACGCCACTAAGCCATTTATGACCCAAAGACTCAAAAATTATGTACAAAGTCACACACRCATTCCTACCCAAAGCTGGTCAGATCTGTGAAGTTATATTGGTCCATGGGAATCAGTTATACAATTCAAGGCTGACTTGGATGAAATTCTAGACAACTTAAATATGCAAATTTACATCAAAGTTGGAGACTGGGTTCAATTCATATCACTAGTGAACAATGAGAGGATTCGAAATAGAATAAAAATCAACTTTTCACTGAATTAGGTGTTCTCATTCTTTGTTTTGTCCTTCACATTTGCACAGAAAACACCTCACAAATTAACAGCTATAGATATAATGATAAAAACATTCAAAGGAAAAACAAACAGAACACAGTCAGTATACTGAGAAATGCACTGCACTCAATGTCTCCTATTTTTGAGTTACACTTCTAAGTTTGACATTTTATAATATCCACCACTGCATTCTTTATCTCATAAAAGGAGTGAGAACCAGTTCTATGTTTGAATCAATTTCTTAAAAATTATTTTTAAGCATAAATTAGAACATACTTTTTCTTCAGATTAATCCACAATGTCTTTTAATTTTGGTTAAATGAAACAGTACTAAATAAACTTTATTCAACCTGGAAGAAAACTGAATTCTATCAAGCCTGATGAGCATATGAGATCTATAACCTTTACTTGTTCTAATCCCAATTTCTGATCTATAAAATATTGTACTCATGAATTCTTATTGATTGCTAACAATGCTTTTTTTCAAAGGAGTTTATTTTCAGAATGCCTTTAATGGCAGTGCTCATATACACTGCAAGGACATTGAGCACTCTGAAATCCCCAAGTGCTTTTTTCTTTCTAGGCCAGTCCTGTAGTGATGTTCTCCAGAAAAGTTGAAGAGTGGTTTAAAAGAGAGAGCATTTTTCTCTGTTGTTCAGGCTTTGATTTTTGTCTGCTCAGTAGAATCACTAATACACCTTGTTTCACGTGTGTTTTGAGGAGCCGAACATCAGAGTTCAGATTTCCGAGCACAAAAGTTTAGCACAGACCATGTCTATTGAACTCTTTCTGTAGGCACCAGGCACAGAAGCACAGCAGGACATTTTGTTCTCAACAGTTTTCAGAGCCTGTTTATAGACCTATGTCTGTAGATAAGTGTCAAAATATCTAGTGCTTTCAGATGCTTTACTAACCTCCCATTTCATGCGGAACTACCCTTTTCCTTTTACCCCAGAGTGAAAAAAGCCCCAACATAATATTTTATAAGAATATATGTTTGTATAAGAACTTACTGCAAGAGAACTTACTGCAAGCAGGATCTTGCATGAGAATTTAACTGAATTAATCTTCAGTCTTGTACCCCATCTCTCTAATTGTCCTGTGTGCTATGCAGGACTACACAAAGGGATGCCAAAGGGGACAACTGATGAACCATGACCAGGTCTAGGGGATCTGGTAATGCATGTATTCTTCTGTTCTTTTTGTAGAGGGTGCAGGAGTGACTTCACTTCTCGAACTGGAGAAGATCTATAGAGAATTGTCACAAAATACAATGCTCTATAGACTAAAATATAGAAAAAATCAATGTTTTTCCTCTCCTGTGCACTATTTGGCCTGACATTCAACATTATACTTTACCCAAAACTTTGAGATAGACAGCTACTTTTAGCAACAAAAATGCTCAGATCACTAGGTGCAGAGTAGATTACAGACTAGCAATACAAGATCAAAAGGAAGAAACCAATAAAATAACTTATTACTCTGTACTACTTTCCAGTTTAGATCTGCAACCCAGTACAGCTAATTTTTCAGAGTATACAGAGTTGTGACAGATGAGGCAAAATGCCATCGACTACAGACTTTGTTGACAGACTCATAGCTAGGAATTCTTAGAAAAATAACATCCGAGAAGCAGCAGGAAAATCAAGCAGTGGCAATTGGATTTTTTTGTCATAGGAGAGATGCTGAAGAGAAGTGTCATGGGAGAAACAGGAGATTACAAACCACATTCTCTGCATAACAAAGTCCTTTTTTTCTCTGGAGTAAGGATGCCACTGACATATGGTAAGTCAACTGTATGACTTTATTTCTCCTGTCAATAGAGGTAATATAGGCAAGAAACAGAAAGTTACAGATAAATATACCACAGGATATCTCCTCTGAGCAAAATCACCAGAAGGAAATGTAGATGTATTATCAGAATATGACATGAGAGGAGTCACTGTCAGGCTGTAAAACTTCTCTTCCATCTCCCACACCTGCAGGGATCTGGGGCAGGAAAAAATTTGTGAAAGTCAGTGGAACAGAAGAACGCTAGTGTCATTGTCAGCTCTTCTCTGACCTCTCCAGTCCTTCTCTCTATTGTGTGGGCAACCCTTTGCAATCCTGTTATCATCTTCAGTACAGCCAACCTCCTGCCAAGAGAGCTCCAAAGACAAGGACAAGACCTCTGCCTGAATGCAATAAAGAACAACAGGAAAAGTTTCATCCTGTAGTTTAATTCATCCAGGGAAAAAATCCACTTCTCTCCCTGATAACGAGCAGTTAGTGCTCTCTCTCTCTCTCAGTGCCCCAGACTGAACCAACTTGTTTCCTCAAAAAAATTCCCAGAAGAGTTCATTTCAGGAGCTACTTTGTGTAAGTAATACTGACAAGTCCATATACATTTGGCTCCCTTTATCCTCTCATGTCATATTAAGGGCATGCAACACCAACTCTTTGTGCCACATTACAAATTGAGAATTGCAATGGGCTGTAAGGCTTATTATGCAGCTCTTACATTGTTTCCTGGTATCTGAATCAGGGGGAAAATATCAGGATGTTTCCTGGAATCCAGGAGAGACCAAGACTGAGTGTCCAGCAGGATGGGCTAATTCTGAGAGGAGCATACTCAAGGTACACTCTACAATATGTTAGACCTTCTAAAATGCTGAAGAAACACAGAGCAGTGCTTTCCACAGTTTTGGAAGAGACTTTGCATGTATACATGAATCCCTGAAAGGCTGTGGCAGACTGTGCTGTCTTGGCCACTGCCTGTTCCTGCCAAAGCCTCTCATAGTGCTCACATAACTCACAGCTTACCAGTACTCCAGACAGCAGCTGGTTATAATACACAAGCAGGATTCAGGAAGCAGAAAGACTACCTGGATGTTCTCCATTGTTGTTATACATCTCTGCAAGGTCAGGCAAGCACAGTATGACCCTACGGACATTAACTTTGTGCCAGCTGTTCTCTTATTCCAGGAAAATAATGTTGCTTTAATCTTATTTGCAAGAGTCTGATAAAAGAGTACCATTTATCATCCACTTTAAATGAATAAATCTCATTTAAAAATCATTGTGTTGCAGCTTATATGTGATCTATATTGCTAACTTATCACTGCAAAAGCTGACAGGCCTAAAATTAAATCGTCCAGATGCATATGGACATGGGGAAGTAAGATTGAACACCACACTGTCCCTCTGCTACACTCTGTTCTGTGGCGGAGAGGAAGAAACAAGCAGAGCAGAGAGCAGGATCCTTGCATATTCCAGTCCTTTGAAGGATGTATCAGGGCCCTCCTGAAGAACAAGGAAAAGATGCTGTGGAAAACAAAAGCTCACTGAAGACGTCAGTAGCGTCTTTGAGTGGGTGTGTTGGTGGTGATGGTGAGTTGTCTGTCTGAGAAGCTGAAATGTCACCCATGGTACATGCTTGTTCCATTTGTGTACACAGCTCACACGCTTTTTAGGATAAAAATTGTTGGTCAGTTTTTAAAATGTMACAGGAGTTTTAAGACTGTTTACATGTTGGACATGTAAGGATGCCAGTCAAAGCTCGTTCATCAATGATATGTAGTAAGTCAACCATATGACTTTATACTTCTTATATAAATAGAGGCAACATAGGTAAGAAACAGAAAGCTACAGACACATGTACCACAGGATATCTCCTCTATTCAGCCTTGAAAACAATGCTGTAAAATGGCATGTGAAACAAATTATGTAGCGGAACCTCAAGATTAATAAATCCATGGATCGTTAAAAGTAAGAAAAGCATGAATTTCCTATTAACAAGACACTTCACCAACAGATCACATCTTGTTTTCAGACTTGGTAGAAATAGTACAATAAAATACAATCTGTGATGTCACCAGAGACCTTTCCTGAGAAAATGATGGTAAGGATTAAAATTACTTGAGTTCCTAGTGACTTGTGTTCTACGTGGCCTGACCCTCCCTCATTTCATCTTGGGTGCACACAGAAGCACAGGACAGTTGAAGCTGGCATGTGTAAGTACATGGTGTAAGTACACCAGCACGTGTGTGTACAGGCACTCTCTGTGTAAAGGAAATGAGACGAACAAGGATGCCAGGACATCAAAATGTCCATACATGTATTGTGTATTCCTGTTTTGAGCTCTACACTTGTAAAGAYTGCAAATAATCCTATGTACAGAAACATCTAAGAAATATTATAACCAAAAAAAAAAAAAGAAGCCCTGAAAATAACCCTCAAACCGTTGAGGATCTGAGAAACCCAAGAACAGCCCGTGCAGTGTTTTGAACCAAATGCAAAGACTACCATCGCCTCATGAAAGGCCTCTGTGTCTTTGTGTATTTCTCCCTACTGAGGAAACTAATGGAGGATGCGTAATGCTGTACTTATCTGTCTGTAAGATGGGAATTCTGTGCAGTGAAAAGTTACCAGAGAAACCAAAGGAGGTTTGTAATGTAAGAAGAAAGAGCTCTGGGAAGGAGATAAGAGAGGAAAATTCTTTTATAGCAGGAATGCTGGTCTAGCTCCAGGAAGGACTGGGCTTAAAGAGAAGCTAAACTAGGAAAATTCAGTGGCTTGGGAGACCAGTCACAAGCTACAAAAAGCAATTCTGGACCATCCCAGAGGGACAGATCCAACAGTTTGAAGAATGTTTCAGAGTAGTAAGAAAATTGAGGCATAGAAACACCTCCAGGATTTATTGTTTTCTGGCTCTTTTTTCCTTCCCATGCAATTAAGGGTGCTGTCACTTCCAAAAGGCATATGCATAGCACTTACCTCAGCCTCCCTGAGGAGTTGTGGCCCAATGTACCCATGTAGATGAAATTGTGAGAAAGGGTGTTAAACATACACAAATGTTTGGCGATGTTGTGCCCAGTTTTAGACCAAAGCTAGGAAGGCTTCAGAGACATGAGGGAAGAAACAGCACTACCATCCATTTGTACATACAGAAATTTCTACCAGATGAGTTCAATAAAATAGGGTCCAGCACAGCAGTCTGTCAAGTGTCAGTACCGCAAAGACTTGATTAGATCCCTGAAAAATTATTAGGCACATCTTTTCAAAGTAAAGATGCTCTGGATTATACAACTACACAGTTAACCAGGACTCAGAAATACTCTTAATTAACTTTCAAGGACATTGCATGTGCTTGAACCATTTAACAATCCCTCCCGTGCAACTTTTGATATGAATATTTTCTGTAAGTGTTACGAGAATATTAGGAACAAAATAAAATTATGCAAATGTGCCTCTGTGTCTTTCTATCAGATATCTGTGTTACTAATTTCCATTATACAGTGGAAAATATACAGTTTCATTTTTTTTGTAAGTATTACTGCTCCTGCAGTCCCTGCAAGTCATTTTGCTCTTCAACAAATATATGCACTGCCCCATACAACACTGCATTCTAAAAATCTAGGGTACCAAAGCATCCAGCCACTCTAATTTTACACACAAATACAGCATGCAATACAGATAGACTCTCAGCTCCCTTTTCTTAGGTGTTTTGTCTTGCTCTATGCCAGTGACAACTAAGTTTCTAACTGAGTTCACACCAAATAAAATGCTTGTCAGTAAAAGTGAGGCTTTTCTCAGTGCATGCAGCACAAGGGGTACAAATTCTCAGCACAGTAGCCACTCAGGTTTAATTGCCTTTGCAGACACTCTGCACAAAGTAGGAGGCAGCCTTCTCCATCTCACATAAACCAGCTTACATAAGATGTGCTGTTAGTGCACACTGGAGTGGTCTCACAGAGACAGCATGGCATACCTACAGCACTTCATACTCATAACCTTCACACCAACTTATCATACAGGTATTGTCTAAGAGACATCAGGTACTAGTGTCTGAACTAGACTAGGAATAAGAGAAATTACATGCAGATTATCCACAATCTAGACAGGAACAGGTCCATAGAGTACAGCTTCAGAGATCTACTGTACAACTTCTACTAATCTACTTACGGCAAGTTAAATAGCTGTTAGCAAATCTCTAGACAAAAGCTCACCAAAAGATATTTTTTAAAATGCAGGATAGGGTTTTGTTTATAGCCCACATACATTATCTAAAACAAAAATCTACAGATTCAAGGAGTAAGTATGTCTTCCTTTGTCTTCCTTTCCTTTAGCATGGGATGAATGTTACTAATTTCCTTATTATCTTCACTGTTTGAATCTAAGTTCACAGGCAGCACTTCTGAGACAAGGTCAAGGTCATGCTCTACCTTACTGTTATGGAAACAGCAGACAAGGTCAGGACTTGTGTCTTGTTGAGATTTTACTTTATCATTGCAAGGTCCCCATTACCACGGCTTCTGATAGCATAATGCTTCATAAAGAAACTACTGGAATTACTGCACACTGAAATCAATAATATTTTTCTCACCACTGATAGAGATGTTGAAGTAGATTTCATAGAACTAATTGATTGGAGGGAATGTGGAGCAGTAAAGATTAGAGAGAAAGCAAAAATTTTATAAAGTGTCAAAATCTTGGCATGTGCAAGAAAGGTCATTAACTATTCTACACTGTTCAGACTAATMAAAAACCGAGGTCACAAATGCAACAAAAGGTAGAACAAGAAGTTCTCAAGCATCCTAGTCTGCTGCAAAGACTGTGAAGACACAGTAACAAGTACTTTAGCTGTTATTTTGTCTTTACGTTTAATTAGTGACTTTTTACTGTTATCCAAAATGAGTTGAAACTTTTACCATATACAAGTTTAAAGTTTAAGAACCCGACAGAAGCGTAATAGAAAAGCAAAACCTCTTTCAGAAAAATCTTTCTTACATGATCTTTTAATGATGTATTAAATTTCTGCATACTGCTGAAAACTGGCAATTAGGCAATTTTAGATATGAACAGATAGAAATGGGGTTGTCATGATGCCAAGCAGCACTGACACTGAGAACACAAATACCAGCATGACAAGCTTTATAGTTCTGTTATTCTCATTAATATTCCACTCAGTCTTTCTGGTCTATTGCACCTAGGCATGCAGGTCAGTTTTACATGATCATGTGTAAAATGAGAAAGAATAGTTATAAATCAAAACCATAATAATTAACAAGTGTTTGGCTGAAAGGCAGACATGCTTGTCTTCTTCTGAGCAAGACCACCTAAATGAACCCCAGATTTTTCTATACTCTAAATACAAACTCCTCTGCTCCCAATTCTTAGTTTTAATAACCTATACTGTAGGAGAAGACGAGCATCCATGTGAAAGAAAAAAATACAGTCTGAATTGATGAACTAGAGCTCCTAAACCAGAAATGTGCTACAGTTTTTGCAGACATGCTCATGCAGCCCTAAGCAAGGCTGTGCATGAATACGTGAGTTATTTTTGTTTAGATACATCAGCAAGGCTAAGCAGCTCTTGGCAAGTTTGTACCCCAAGGTTACTATATTGCTTCCAGTAGCCCTAGTAACTCGTGATGCCATAGACATATCCTTATGATATCCTTAGTGATCTCATTATAGTGTTGCTTCATTCTATGGGTTAGATAATATTCAGGCTGCTGTGCCTCAGGCCTGCACTACACCACTTGGCTTGTTCTGGAAGTCAGAAACTGAAACATGCAGTAGTCCCTTATTGTAAATGGGCATGATTTCCTTAGATAAATAAGAATCTTTCATTCTCCTGGGATAACCTAATTCGGATGCCAGATGGTTCACATCACCACACAGCAAGGGAAAGATCTAAATATTGCGGGAGACAAGGCACCACTCAGGCAGGATACAGCAGTGATCCAAAAAGATTGCCAGCCACTGTACTAAACAATGTGCCAGTTACTACAGAGAGGCAAAAGTTAAATCAAATCCAGATGCCACTTAGCCCYGAAACAACATCTTCAGAAAAGATCTCCTCCTAAGAAGAAAATGTTGAAAGCACAGCTAGTTCAAACCTGTCACAAAAATCAGGTAGAAGAAAGAAGTTATATATGAAAAACCAATAGGACTGGAATAATTTGGGCTCTGAGCCTGCACTCTGTTCCCTGCGCTTTAGCCTTTAAGTGAGGACAGCCCTTGAAAAGAAATGGCACTCCCCAAAGGCATGTGTCTTCCCATGTGACTGTAAGATTGAAAAGAAATACGATAAAATGCAAGTGATCCAAAATTTATGATACTGGGAAAGCAAACTGTCTTTTTTGAAGGGAGAGAGGACCTGTTTGTTTTCTTCTAACTCACATGGTTTACAGAATGATCCTTGACTAAGGAACCTAATGTAATTAGGGAACTGAATAACCTAGTAACAAATGCATCTTAAATGGAGTTGAATGCAGAATAATGGAAGGAACAGGATGAACTCCTTGCATGCTCTGATGGCTTGTGCCCATAATCATGTAGAAAAAGAATTAGACATCTTTCTGAAGAGCACAATGTTAAATGGCAGGATAAAAACCACAAATAACTTTTTAGCCTTCCTTTAGAAACAGCTAACAAGCAATCTAGAAAATATCAAATGCCGTTATATGAAATCAACAGCACAATCCCATTTCCATTCTGGTCATCCAATTTCACCAAAGCCAAAGCACAAATAGTACAGGAAAGGGAAGGGCAATAAAAACAATTAGAGACAGAAATATTTTCATACTGGAACAGATTGAAAACAAAGAAAAATAAATATTATAATTTTTGTTTTAAAAAAATGGAAATATGACACAATTATGAAATAAGTAATGGATAGACAAGTACAACAACTGGATCCCAGCTAATAAGGAAATATACTAAAACAGATTTTTAAAACAAATAAAACACATGAAATTCAGTTCCATGAGATACTACTGAAATAAGGATTTCATTAGGATTAAAAAGAAGCTACCTGGAATAAATATATTTCAGTAAACCAATCTGCTTGCTTTCAGATATCAGTGTGTATTGGGATATAACTGCAAATCTTCCCATGAAAGATTAGATTCTAAKCTATCTCTAAAAGGTGTCGTATTGGCTACTGCTGGTCTTGGGAAATGCAGTTTTAGATGGATCTTAAGACTGGTCAAGTAATGCAACCTCAGTGTTACCTGGGACATCAAAAAGCGTGATGTGTCCACTAATAAATTAGTTCATAAACACTTTGGAAATTCTACATTTACTTCAGATTAAAAAAAAAGTTAAATGCAAAAGATAACATCCCAGTGAGTTATTTGTCAAAAAAGGAGATAAACCAAAACAAACAAATAAAACCCCCACAATCAAACAAAAAAAACCCAAAGAAAGTATGGGGAGCATGATTCATACCAATGAAGTCTTGTTGCTTTGAATTACTTAGCACAAATAACTTTAAACAGTATGTTCAAGACCTACAAATGATGAAAACTTCTGAAAAATATGATTTATAATAACTCCTCTAACTACAGTGCTTTAGCTAATTGTCAAAAAGGTTAATAGTTTCTCATGCCTCCCCAGCCAAGGTTAGCAGTTGATCTCACCTGTAATTGAGCTACTACTTCAGGTAGTAAAGCACACTCTCAAGGTATTCAACTATTTATAAAAGATCAGAACATGGTTTAATGATTCCAGTTTTTCTACCCCCTTCGGCTCAATATAGAAAGTTTCACACAGTATAATTGAAATAAATGAGATATTAAATCCTAAAAGTCAAGGTACATATAATTAAAAAGTAATCACTGTTCACTTCAGCTACCTGCTAGGACATTGTCTTAGAATTCTCAAAAGACACATCATTTTAAGTGACTCATTTCTGTCTGCCCTTTATTTACAAATTACTGACACTATTGAAGTTTGTCTACCTTGATTATTCCACAGGCACCACCTAATAGAGAGGTTTGAGCTTCCCAAGCTCATTTGACAGAGGTTCACAGATCAGACTCAAACCAAGGACTCCGAGATAAAATGCACTAAAGCCATCTACTGGAAAATCAATATCTCAGATGTAATGAGTTGTAAGACAAGTAAATTAGAGTACAGATTACTCTGTCAATTGGAACACATAACTTTCCTCTGTAATTAAGTATTTCATATGTGATGCACTGCATTTGGCACCGGTTGCTTTGTTTAATTACTGTACATTTTATTTTAAATGAACAAGAAACTTCCTAAAATACCTTGGCTTCCAACTCCAAAGGTGCATGAGCCAAAAGAGTCTCTGGAGTAACGAGAAAAAATTCCTGCCCTAGCAGGAGCTGGCATTGGAAATAAAGTGTGCAGTATAATTAATGTGCCTGTCCTTTCTGACTTCAGCCCTGCTACTGATATGAAACAGTTACTTTTAGAATAGCTCTAATCATCACTTATCCAAATCACAGAAACTGAGTGAATATGGAAGGCAACATGAAAAATTATAGCTCAAACCCATAACTCAAGAAAATATTTCTATTTAAAAGCAGAACTAAGAAGAATACACAATTCCTTCCTTCATGTTATTCTTAAAATGTCAATTGATTAAGAGTGTGCAAACCCTCTTCCTGTTTGAAGATGGTTGAGGCACTTAAAATCTGTTACACCTGTACTGACACAGGACTATGCTGTAAGTTCAGGACATACAAAGGCAATGGCATYAGCTTTGGAAGAAGAAGATCTTGGGGTGGGATGGAGTCCTGGACAAACAGAGAATACCCTGAACACTTGAGAAGCCTATACCATAGCCAGAGCTTCCATACTGTTGAAGATAAAGGAAGAGTTTGGAGTTTGTCCATGTTACAAYGTAAGCACAAAGGACCAGCAACAATCTGACACTGAGTGTTCTTCTGTTGTGCAAATCTCTGTTCTCAGGATGGAGACACTGGAAGTGATACGGTATCTGCATCCCAAAAGCTGGTCTGCAGAATCATGGATACGAATAGTGCCTGGACTCCTAGACTCAAGAGTCTGAAAGCTTTCAGCTATCTCTAATCACATTTAAACACGGAAGACTGAGGGATACAATGTTGGAATTTGAAGATATTTAAGACTTAGATCTGTTTTTTAACAAAGGGTTAGGAGAYCGCAGATGCATAGTTGTGGAGGGTCATATACCAGAAGGGCCAACTGGAAATACCATATCAYCATGTATGCCATGATACATATGTTTTTATGAAAGACATTTCATATTATTCTGTGATTTTTAGGTACTGTATATAGAAAGGTTTTGCTCACTCTAAGAATAAGAAAGGACTGTGATATCTGTAGTTCTAAAGAACATCTTTGTGGACAGAGATGAAAAGTTCACTCTTTTGTGTTGTTCATTTATTCTTCAGCTCCTTCCTTCTCACTGCTGCATCTGATCCACTAGCCAGAGAAATCAAAGGGAGATTTTTCTGATCAGTGCTCCTCTGTTGGTGTCAGATGCAATCAAAGACTGGGAGTTTATTGCATTACAAAGTGTTGGGATTTAGTAACGGATCAGATCAAATCGGTTAGCGGAAAGTACCACAGATCAACATTTAAAGTGCATTGCCTTTTTCTTGAGTAAAACCTGGCCACTTGTCAAGGAAGAAAACTTTTCACATTTTGATACTCTCTTTGTCCTTTCAAACAAAGTCACATAAAAAAAACCACAGGTGCATGAGAAAACAGTTTTTGGACTGTCTGTTAAGTGGGAATTACTATGATTTTATTTAACATGCACTGCAGAGAAGATATTTTATTGTCAAGGAACCAAAATTTATTCTAGACCAAAGCTCTCCTGTATCACCAGTAACAGAGAAGAGAATTTATGTAAGTATGAGCTATACTTACCTTCATTCTAAATTCATTTTACATTCCCTGAGTGATGTAAAGAGGTCATGGTGTTAATTAAAGTAAGGCCATTTCCCATCTTCAGAAATCTTTACCCAAATGTTTTCTAGACATCTAGTTGGGAGCTGACATRTTTCCTTCAGGCCTAACTACACCACGCAATGAAGTAAGACACAAGAATCAGTAGGCAGCAAATCTAAATGGCACGACACAGAGCTGTGTGTGGTGACTAGCTCAGGTCAAGAAGATGTGTCTGATGAGCTCAGGCACTACACCGGAACAATGTGCCCATCGTGCTTCTGAGACTGACTGGTTCAAACACTCCTAGCATAACCTGTTCCCTCAAAAAATTTCATAAGGCAGGTGCCTTTCTTATTCTTTCAAACCCCCTTACAATCAAAAGTAATCTGTTTCCAGCAACAGAGACATAAGTCAATAAAGCAACGACAGATTTAGGATGCATTTGTGAATCATGGTTTAACAGACATAAAAAAGCAGTTGTGTGCTATAATTCAGCTGACAAGAATCACGACTTCTTCACATGACAAGTCTCATCAAAATTAGAAAGATCATAAGGATTTTAAGTTCTGATATCCCACATGAGAGCACACAAACCAAGTGCTGAGAGTACCCACTGTCACACTAAAAATCAACAGATGTACTTTCATATCCCACTCTCTACTCTGGTGCTACCAGTTGCTGAATTTGAGCTACACATTGCAGTCTTGTAGTAGGATATTAAAGTAGTGGCAAATACACAAAGAAAATAACTCACCTGCTTATGTTTTTAAATCACTGGTTATGATTTTCTGCAGTCCTGACCTTTAGTCAGTAAACTGCATTGCACACCAGTATTCAACAATAAGCATATTATGGATACATACACATTGTGATAAAGAGCTGATAGTGTAATTTTCAACTTCATACTGAATATACATGCCTTCTTTTTAAAGTAAGAAAACTAGTTTTAGATAACTGCCCTGAGAAAACAAACCAATACAAAATACATTGAAAACAGCACTGTATTGTTCTTTTAACCACAACATAGCTAAGCAAAGTCAGATTTGCCACAGACTGGCTAGATCAAATGCAGAAGTTCCCAGTACTCTGTCTCCATTGGGATTACACCAACAAAAARTGAAAAACCACACTCCTCAGAGTGAATCTGCAGGAGACAAAGGTTCTGCCTCTCTCTCATGAAAAAGCCAGGGAGCAGGGTACACAGAATGATCTCTCCACCTGAGCAGCCACCTGCTCAAAGTCAAGAGACACCTAACAGAGAAGAGCTTCAAAACTTTCCCAGTCATTCAGCACTCAGCAGGACTTWAGGTACAACTCACCCGCTAACCTTGAATAGCAGAAAATCAGATTACATAAGGAGGATGGTAACACCTCAAGAGTACTCTGATCCTAGAACAATAAGAATTCAGGTGATTCAACCTACCTGCCCCATATGCTACTTCCATCCAGTTTGCTGCTAAAATTAGAAGCCTTTGTCACTCTTCTTGTAGGAATGGAATATGCATAGCCTGAAATGTTTCTAATTTTGCGCATAAAATTTCAAAAAAAATCTATTCACTTTATTCCTAGCAGCCATGTAGACACTACTGATTATTGATCATAGGATCTAGTCTTAGTGTCAGGTTCAACCATGCCCTGAAACCTTGAAGAAGGAACAGGTGAAGTCATTTATGTTTTAATGCAAAGGAACTAGGCATGGGAGAGCATTCAGGAAAAGTAATCTTAATTCACTTTTTAATAAGATTAGTTAAACCGCATTAAGTTGGCAAGTGGATGCTTTTACTCAGAATGAAAGTGGCCTTAACTTGGTTTAGTTTAATTTGCTTTGGAAGAAGTTCAGGAATTAATCTGATTTAACTAATCCACCTTAAGCCCCTTAATTACTTCAGATTCTTGAGTTTTCCAGTGCAGGCAAAACCACTTTCACCTTAATTGTTGGGGTCTGAGCTTGCAGGTCTAGATGGAACAGTTTAAGGAGGACATTCCAGATACAGGTTAGCATCTCCCTGGCTAAACCTCATCAAATAATTTTGTGATCTTAACATAATTCCATTGTAAAACAGAAGAGATTAATCACCTTCTGTGGTCTACAGAACAGGCCAGGTGTGCACTAAACACAATAGACTCATTTCAGGCAAGCTCACCAGATACTCTGTTCCTCAAGAGGCTTTTAGCTGGTAGGGGTTGGAGGTTTTATGGGTCAGATTGTTTTATCAGCTGAACAGGTATATTGAAAGTACCAAAAATGGATCTCAAAAGGAAGACAATTCAGAACTTCTCTCTGACTTTACATTAGCATCTCCTAGGTTTCATCATAGGTCTCCTATCCAGGTTTTTAAGAGTTCCTCCTAGGGCAGCTGATATGTAAACAGGATAGATGCTTTGAGGCAGAAACTTTCACATGGCCCTGGGGCAGCAATATATCACCTGGTGCTGATATGAGCCTTGCTCAGTATTTTCAAAGCTTTTCTGTCTATCACCTAAAGGGAGGTAAAATACATTGGTTATTTTGCAGTTCTTCAGAGGATGGAAATTACCATTAGGTTAGGGGAAATATGAACAAGTGACACAAATGCAAGTGGTAATTCACTCAAGGAAAGACAGTCTGAAGTCAAGCCTGCTGCAATTATTCATTTGGGGTTTGTGACACTTGTCAGCCAGGCATCACAAGCTTGCTGCAGGGAACAAGTAGACAATAGCCCTAATCTTGCCAACCCAGCCCAAATATTACCTGTAGTTTTCACCTGAAAATGGTTCAGAGAGAACTCATGTCTCCACACTTCTCACTGTCCCAGCTGTCTCAGGGAAGGGCTTCTACTCTCCCTGCCTTACATCTTCACTCACCCCATCAGGCACAACTGAGTGCAACTGGGACCAAGCCACTTTCCTTTCCAGAGGACTGTTTAGCCTAGGTATGGAACAAAAGTCTGGGACAGGATATACTGAATCCATACTAATGTTCTTTCTGGCCTCCAGAAAGAGGGGCAGGGAGGTGCAGATTCCAGCATAAAACTCAAAAAAATCACAACGACATGGTAAAGACACTAAACCAGGTTTACTCTTAGCAGGAAAACTGTCTCAAACCCATTCATGGCATGTTGGTCTCAGCCTGCATTCCTCTGTCTACCGTGTAACAAAGGCATTGAGCTGATGCCCAAAACACAACTAATGACACATTTCATAGCTCAGAGGGGTATTTGAGCCACTCAGCCATAGATTGAACAGTGTTTGTTCTAGCTGAACATTACCACATACTCTCCAGCCAGTTAAAAACATCACCTGTTGTGACAGGCAGAATGGGAGAGATCCTCTAATCCCACTATGAGCTCCTACATTACTATGAGACCTGAGAGATGCCTTGTCCCTGGTTAGCTGAATATGCACAGCACTTTCTTTCACTGCCATCTCCCTAGGTGCGCTCTGAAGGTGCAGAACAAATGCAACTGATCCATATTTTGACTAACACCTTTTGACTAAATCCAGTTGCCACAGAAATAAAGCCATCATGACCTAGTCCCAACAATGAAAGTAAACTCACCTATGAGTTGGATTAGATTCACCTAGGAAGCTAACACTGGGAAGTTGTAACAGGCCTGGAAAAGAAGCAGTTTTGTGTGGTTAGCCTCCTCCAAGATTGTTAAACTTCTACAACAGCAAAACCCTAAATTTAACACTGAAAAGACTTTCTATTTTAAGTMATATTTATGACAGTAAAAACTGCTATCTTACGTGCACACATGCAAGTGTTATTGCTGGGGTTTTTTTATTGACTTAGAAGAAGACACATTTTCTGCTAGCCTGACATTAAAGCAACAAAACAAGAACGTCACACACTCTGTAACAAAATATATTGACCATAAAAGCCAAACTCCATGATGAATATAAAAATAAAATCTTATGTCTTAATCATATTATTACCTGACTGTCAGTTACAGCCAAAGTAGAGTTAATTTTCTTCACAGCAGCTAGCATGGGGCTGTGGTTTGGATTTGTCCTGAAAACCATGTGGCTAACAGAGCGATGTTTTTGCTACTGCTGAGAAGTGCTCACACAGGCCTTTTCTGCTTCTCACACCACCCCATCAGTGTGTGGGCTGGGGGTGCACAAGGAGCTGTGAGAGGACACAGATAGGACAGCTGGTGATACATCCAACAGACCAAAGGGATATTCCATACCATATGCCATCATGTTCAGCATACAAAGCTGGGGGAAGAACAATGAAGAGGAGAACATTCAAAGCATTGCTGTTTGTCTTCCCAAGTAACCATCAGATGTGATGGAGCCCTTTTTACCTGGGGATGACTGAACATCTGCCTGCCCACGGTAAGCAGTGAATTAATTCCTTGGTTCGCTTTGCTTGTGTGCGCAGCTCATTCTTGATCTATTAAACTGTCTTTATCTCAACCCACACTGTGAGTTTTCACACTTTTACTCTTCCAACTCTCTCCTCATCCCACCAGGGGAATTAGTAATGGTTAGTGGTGTTTAGCTGCTGGCTAGGGTCAAATCACATGGAAACATCCATTCTGCAGCAGGGACCCCTTGCAGCACGAGTGGCTATGCGTGAGGTCACAGTGGAGCACCTCAAGATGTGTGGCCATGGATAAGCCCATGACAGAGCAGGTACACCCCTGGAGGGACTGCAGCCATGGGCAAGGCTGTCGAAGGAYGTTTACTTCTGAAGGCTTTGCGGTCCATGGATAAGGCCAGGCTGGAACAAACACACCTCAGAGCAACTGTGGCTTTGGATAAGTTTGTGATACAGAAGGCGCACCCCTGAAGAGACTGGGGCTCGTAGATAAGGCTCCACTTGGAGCAGGTACAGTCCTAACGGACTGCAGTCTGTGGATAAGTCCCAGCTGGAGCAGGGGCAACAGGAGGACTTCATTGCAATGTTAAACTCGATGGTCTGGTCCGAAGGCACCAGGGGCGGAGATTGTAATGGAAATACCTTTAAATTGTTGTCACCCATTATTTCAGTCGCATGTTATAGGAATTACTATAGCAGGAACCACCCAAACCAAAGGAGGAGAAGCCATACAAGAAGCAGTGCAAGTGCAGCAGTGACCTGACCCGAGCTGGCCTTGTTGCCCAATAACTCCATGCACTCTTTCCAGGGAAGGACAGAAACACAAGCTACTCGCTACTGCCACAAGATCTACTCCAGCACAGCTGTGAACCCATAGTGCAGCTGGCAAGGTATATGAACAAGAATCAAATCTCAGTTCAAGTCCTGGATGACATCGAAGCTAGTTTGTGTGAAAAAGTCTTTTCTAGTCACCTTGTCCCTTCTTAATAGTAATTCTTATCTTCATCTTTTGATCAGCCTTACCACCTTTCCCTATAATCTAAGGACTACAGATCAGCTCCCAGAAGTGCCTAATCCCTACAGCCACTAGTCTCCTTCCTGTGTGTTCCCACAGGTAACTCACTGGAACTTCKGAGCCTTTTTTTCCATTTCCCTTCTAGATCTCAAATTTGCAAAGCTACCAACATAGCTTCTGATCACACATTTTCCAGAGTCCCTCCCTTCCATCAAAAATCGTACTGCTCATACACCTTCTCATGGCTTACTTTTCCTACCAGCAATCCTTTTTCAGCATCTCCTACAACCATATTGCTTTTACCCTTAGCTTTTCCATGTTTCTTTAAAGATGCTACCTGCTTCCTAACTGTCCTTTTTCTCCTCTGCACTTTTTGGTACTTAGAATTTCTTTCCTTTCTCTTCACAGATGGTTCAATATGCCCTTTTCTCCCCTCTTCCTGAGGCTGTATATGCTTCTCTTCTCCACTCATCCTACACTCTGATCTTTCATTCTTACATTTGATTTTGAACTTTCATTCCACAAAATCTAAACAAAAGGCAGAAAGGAAAGCAAGCACTAGTAAAGCCCTAATCAGAGCTCCATACATCCTCCAGCAAAGTTTAGCTCTAGTGGCCTTTAAGGAGGGCAAACACATCCTATTCAGGTAACACATCCGGAACAGGGAAYGACTCCGCTCAGCTGTTGTGGCTCTGTCTCACATCACTGTGAGAYAGATATTGCTGTGCTCCATGAAGCCAGGCATTACTCTCAGTGTAGGATATAAACACCACATAAGCAGAAAAACCTTAATACAGGACTAAACTACTTACTTAATATTAGTAAAGCATTCTGGAAAATAAATTCCTGGAAGACTAATGCTCTTCCAGGTGTGTGGCCTGCAGCATAAGCCTTTCAGGTATCCAGCTGAGGCAGTCAATAACCACTTTGAAAGACGCTGCGGCCCACAGTGAATTATCGCTTAATTAGATGGAGCCAGGATGTTCTATCACATGTGCAATGCTTTATGAATAAAATCAAGTGTATCCTGCTTTCTAAGCATTCATCTCACCACAGCACAAAACCTGAGAAGTGACAGCTTGCTACCAGGAGGAAATCTACCCAAAAGTGATATCTCTTATGTTTCAAAAAGGAGTGCAGCTATAAACAGTTCAAACAATTCAGTAGTCTGCAGTGCTGTCAGTCATAAATGCTTATGTGGTGCAGGAGCAGAGAAAAGCTCCAGTCAATATCAGAACCCTRCTGTGATGAGCTGTGTAGATGTGGGAAAACAGCCTGGCGAGAGTTTCCCCACAAAAGCAGCTCCATGGTCACTCCCCTCCTATGCTCACTCTAACGCCTCAGTAAGGAGGCCTTTTTACTAATCCAGTTCCAAACTAGCTCGAAGCAATTTCAGAATGATCCTCTGTTTGGATTAAGAACGGCCACATGAGGAGTTTGTGCAAAAATAGCTGGAATGCTTTAAAGTCACATTCTAGATTGTTTTGAAACAGCGTTCATGTAGAAATATATACCTTAAATAAAAAATCTCTGCCTTGAAGGATTTATTACCCAAAAATCCAATCTTGCAAACACTTATACAGCTTCTCAGCTTGTGGTATATAATTAAATCCTTTCTGCATGTTTTAAGAAGCTTTCATAAAGTTTCATGATCTAAAATGCTACGAACAGTTTTTAATTTCTGAGTTAATTGGAGGTGATCTCCCTCATGTCAAACTCCTAACAACAGGTCAATAAATTCAGTAGGAGGTCTTTTCAAGCAACATTTAAATTTCCAGTTCATAAGARAAGACTCTAAAATCAGCATATACTTGAGTGAATATTGCACTTCTCAAGAGGCTAAAATCACTTACACTTCCCACATTTCAAATGCTTTGCTAGATCAAATACTATAAAGACACATGTTGACACTTTAATTATTGGGTTAGTCCATTACAGAGAGCTTTCTATAAAAAATTGGCACAACATTAATTCCCTGGTTAATTTAACTCTTAAAAAGGTAGTACAAATCATGAGCAGAAGGATGAAGGAAGATTGTAACTAATATTACTGCTAAAATGTTAAGTAATTTGTGTAAAACGGGGGAAGTCCCTACAAACAATACCTAAAGAAACATTCTGTGAGACATATACATAAATATAGATATATATGTGTGTGTATATACATAAGGCTAGAAGTCCAGGGGAACAGTGTTAGTAGTCCAAATAAAGCCAAAGGTCAATTAAATAAATAGAATAATGGAATATCTTGGGTTGGAAGGGACCTTAAAAGACCTTAAAATCAGCTAGTTCCAACTCCCCCTGCCATGGGCAGGGGCACCTCTTACTAGACCTCGTTGCTCAAAGMCCCATCCAACCTGGCCTTGAACACTTTCAGGGATGGGACATCCACAACTTCTCTGGGCAACCTGTTCCAGTGTCTCATCACCCTCACAGTAAAGAATTTCTTCCTAATATCTAATCTAAACCTACTCTCAGTTTAAACCCATTCTCCCTTGTCCTGTCACCACATGCTCTTATAATAGTCTCTCTATATTTCTCTTGTAGGCTCCCTTCAGGTACTGGAAGGCTGCAATTAGGTCACCCCAAAGTTGCCTCTTTTCCAGGCTGAACAAACCCAGTTGTCTTAGCCTTTTCTTGCAGGAGAGGTGCTACACCCTCCTTATCATGTTGGTGGCCCTCCTCTGGACTTACTGGTCCTCCTCTGGACTCACTACAATAGGTTGATGTCCTTCCAGTGCTGAGGACCCCAGAGTTCCAGGTGTGGTATCACAGAGCAGAGGGGCAGAATCATCTCCCTCAACTTGCTGGTCATGCTGCTTTTRATGCAGCCCACGACAGGACTGGCTTTCTGGCTCATGTCCAGTCTCTCATCCACCAGCACCTCCACCTCCTTCTCACTAGGGATAAAGAATAGTGAGCTGCTGATAGTGAAAACTGATTCCAGCTTCATTCAGTACAGGACTGAGAGCAGTAACCATCAAGTCTCCCAAATGGGCGACACTGTCCACACAAGGCAGTAACGCAGCTGAAAGCACAGATGGTCCATTAATTCCACTGAGCTCCTCTACTGATAAGTCTCTGCAAAAGGTGTTGACTAGAGGAAGCTTCTGTTCTCGAAAGGAAGACCTGAAGAAATGTAGTCAGAGGCTCTCTAGTAAGGAGTGGGAGATGAACTGTATAACACTGAAGGTGCAAACACTAAAGGCAAATGTGGATGATGTGCACTGGACTATCTTTCTGCAGTAACTGCCACCATTGATGTGTCATGTGTAATCGCCTTTAAAAACTGGTAATATACTGAAGACCACGAACTTAGAGAATGTATGTGTAATTAATCTCTTCTATAACATTAAATGTGTGACATTAATAGATCCCACAGGATACTAAACTATAAATTCCTTAGCCCACCCTGGACAAGAATAGCTAGCCAGCCAGCTAGCCCCTCTGTCTCCAGACAAAGCCACCAAGCTCCCACATTTTTATTCTAAACCTCAGTTCCTAACACTGTAGACCACAGGTGATTGAAGACACTAAAGCCTTTGAAAAAAATGAGAGGAGATTAAGTTCATACAGAGGAGAGGGAGAGTCCTGTTGACTACTCAGTGCAAACTTTGAAGCAGAGGCAGTAAAAGTAAGTGGAGTGACACTGGAGGGAGACTGTCCACAACACAGACATATTTAGGCTCCAGTAGAAAAAGGGTAAGTGTGGCTACCTACTTATTTAGACTTACTGGATTTTGTGTGTGTGTGTGTTTGTAATATTTCCTTCCACAYTGGCAGACAACAGTATGGCCTTAAATTTTGCTTGGCCTTGTTTGGCCAGTTAAGTTTGTCTGAAGCACAAGGTGGCTTGGGGAAAACTCTCTGAACTGAGCAGACACTAAAAATGTTAGTGTGACAATGACAATTGTGGACCTGCAGGCATTTTTAGGAGACCCGGTGCCGAAGGCAGTTCTTGCTACACTGCTAATGACCCTGATTTGCAGTTGCTACCACTAGTGCCAAGCCTTGGAAAACGTGTTCCCTGTGGCAAACACAAATCAGCATTTCTCTTGCAAAGAGCAGATGGATCAGCAGTATCCTGGGACTCTAGGCAAAGCCTGAGGCACTACATTTGGGAAATTTCCMGTTATTTTTCCTTTCCCTGCTTCCATAATTTAGGGACAGCTTATAGAACAAGCCAGGCACATACTGCCATAACCCAAGTAACATTTCTGAAAGTCATACGGTTACACTGCTTTACAGGTAACACTATAAACCAGCCTTTTTTTGCTAGTCAAAGCAACTGTTGATACTTCTTGTTTTCCTTCAGCAGTGATAAATGCCTTTGTTTCTCAGCATACTAATTCATAGTGAACACTTGAGAGTACTGTAGATAAATCAGCTGGGATAGCAAGAAGAAAGAGGGGCAAGAGCTGCTATTTTAGAGGCCAGTGGTATGGTAGTCTCTTTCCTGGTTTACACTGTATAATCTTTCAACATTCATATAGTGGGAGACACCTCGACCAGCTGGTTACAAAAGTAATTTGGGTTTATATCTCACAGTCTACAGATGCCTGGCTTGGAGAGAGAGCCACCACTCTCCAAGCGAGCCTTACCTTAAAATAAGCTTTTGTTATTTATCATGTGTCATTCCCTACCAGCTACAGTCTAGGTTTCTTTGGGTCATAACAGCTCTGGCAGGCATGTGCTTTTCSTGGGAACTTTGTGCCAGCAGCCCCACAGAAACAGTCTGCATGAAAAACTCATTTGCATCAAATCTCTGCAGCATCTATTTTATCWAAGCAAGTGCTTGTACACTCAACCAGTATAAGCCACAGATGGGAGGTTTTAGGCAATCAGCTGCAAGATTAGGAAGAAAACCAAATACATATCCTGCTTATGCATTTCTGAATGTGAAAAATAAATAAATACTCAGTAGCATAGGAACAGTAGGAAGCAGGTCACCAGTGTCCATCAACTATTTCATCAACTTCAGTAATAGAACATGGATATTTACCTGGTATGAAAACACACTGCTGTACAGTCTGCTTTGATTAACTCATCACATAAATCCTCTCTTACAGGAGTTTTCAAGAGCTATTGAAAGCATTATTAGAAATGTCAAGGCTGAAACTGTCAGGAGCTACAGTGTGGGGGAGCCTCAATTGAACAAAGCACAGTGTAACAAGTTGAAAACCCTCTGAATTAAAAATGTTTGACTAATTTAACTTTCTTATATGAAATCAAAACCCCAGTTTGTTTCTAATCCTTCTCTTGCTGATCAGAAAAGCATCTTCCCTTTAGAACATTATTTTTATTCAGTTTCCTGCTATGATTTCCCCAAGCACCTTTGCCAATTGGATGTCTCAGGTCAGATGGATTTTCAAGAATGACTGGACTGTTGATGAACTTTAGGCTTCTTATAGTTTTAATATTGCTTCAATAGTTACATATCCCTCATATATCCAGAAATAAACACAACTTTTCACAGAGGTGATATCATACAAAGAAGACCCAAATTCATTTGCAGCCTTGTGGATGATGAGAGGGTATCCCACAGAATGAAGAATGAACAACACTGTTCTGGAGTTCCTAGAAAACCTGCAAAGACTGCAGAAAAACCAGGAAAAGGCATTAGACCCTCGCAAGGAAAAGGAATTTTGTGTTGTTGCTACTAATAGACAAAAATAAAAATGAATAAAATTAGAAATAAAGTTTTGAGAAGATGCTYTCCGTTTTTATTCCAAATGTCTTCCAGTTCCTAAATGTAGTTTTTGTGATGCTAATCTATTTTTTAGCAGCTACACAGCATTTTCACAAAACAATATCCTGTCTTAAAAAATATTTACTTCGCGTGCAAAATAGAACGAATACATATGACAAAGCTGGAAAGGTCTCCATTTTTTTGTTTATATATGAAAATCTAACTATTTTATTTGGATGCTTTATTATGATACCCCATGGAAGCCATACACTGCTTGCTGAAAGCTCCCATTCTCCCCCCCMCATTGTGCTCCCTGGCTGCATTTTCTCTTCCATCATTAAAGATGGAAGAGGATGAGACTGTCAGAGTCCCATTATAAAGGAAGGAAAATATGAGCCAACAGGGAAATACTTTTGAATCCAAAATATAACTGATTTGAATTAAATGTTCCATATTCAATTGTTTTGACAAAAAATTTTTTTCAACACAACATAAACAAACTGAAGCTGCCATAGAGTTATACCTTAAAGTTTTGTCAATAATGAATCTGGCAATGTATCAGCAATGTAAAGTATCTATAAACAAGGTAAAGYTTTGTCTACAAGTATCTAAAGGCGGGTAACAAGAGGATGGAGCCAGGCTCTTCTCAGTGCTGCCAAGCAACAGGAGAGGAGGCAATGGGCAGAAACTGATGCACAGGAAGTTTCACTGGAATATGAGGAAGAACTTCTTTACTGGGTGGGTGACTGAGCACTGGAACAGGTTGCCCAGAGAGGCTGTGGAATCTCCCTCACTGGAGATATTCAAGAACCATCTGGACACAATCCTGTGCCATGTGCTCTAGGATGGCCCTGCTTGAGCAGGGAGGTTGGACCAGATGAGCCACTATGGTCCCTCCCAACCTGACCCATTCTGTGATTCTGTGGATGGTAAACTGTCAGGCACCAGCGTGTTTGTCCATATAAATGTCTTATCTAAATGTACAAAAGCTAGAAATCCCCAAATTTAGTCATAATAAACCATGATATTTCTGCAATRTCAATATTACTACTGAAATTCTTACTGTTATAATTTAAATCATAGTAGGTCAAATTTCATTTGTTCAGGCAGAATTTGTTCTTCCCATAGGAACACCTGTAAGAGGGGCTGATGGAAAGAGACAAGTATCCCATGCTTATTCTGTTTTCTTCTACTAAACCAAATATATTTACCTAATGTAGGTAAATATCAGCATAGTAAAATGGGAGAGCCACTGAAGCCAGGGAATGCTAAACTCTTTGCCTTCCCCAGAAAGAGGGCAAACAGGATCTGTGAGAAACAGAAAACGAATKACTCTGATTCTCCAGTATAAAGCAAGCATGCCCTTTAAGCGTGTCCCACAAGTCTTTTGAACACTAAATGCTTTCTTCACCACAGTATTCCAAGTGAGGAAAGATGTTATACTGCAAAGAGGGTGAAGAATGGTAAATTTGAAGGAATAATGTCGTAATAACCCTACTAAGATTCCTTGCCTATGTTAGTGCTACAACCACATGATCTTAAAAAGATACATTTTTTAATCTCTTATATTTCTTAACATATATACCACTTGTTTCTCTCTTTCCACACACTTTGGAAGGTAGTTTCTTTTCCTTGTTTTGTTTCTCTTTCATCTGTTGATTTTCAGGAACAAAAACTGTGTTTGTGTTTTGAATTTATAGCACAGGAAGAACATATTGAATTTAAAGCCATAAATTAACATAAAGATATTAAATCACCACAAATAATAAAAGCCAGATATAAATTTTCCTAGACTGCATAGCTGTAAATGCAAGAAATATGAGTCAAGATTAAGTTGTAGTGGCATTTTGGCTTTCTCAATGTAGACTAAACAGAGATGGAACACCTGCTCTGATCTTCACAAATTGAAGTTCAGCTCCTCTGTAGATTTTGAGTTGTCATTTGCATTAGCAAAGGACACCATTGTTTATGTAAATTGGACATTTACTCACATAGCAGAGTAGAAAACGTTCTGTATGCCTGCACACAATTAGTGTAAGCAACTGTGATACCCACAAGAAAACACAAAAGAAACCCTAATTACAAGAAGCAACTACTAAGTAACTTCCAGGTCAATGCTATACTTCCCATGCTTCAGCAGCATACAGTYAATGACATTACTTTAATACTTATTTTCAGAAACTACCAATAATCCAGTAAGGGGGAAATATTAATTTTTCAGGTGCAAAACAGTAGTGAGATGGCAGTTATATCCTTCATATTAAGACAGTGGGAAAAGCAGAGATAGTTTGACTCTGTGTTTCTGAAAATAGTGCTGAGAGCCCTTGCACTCCAGCAGACCTGAGCTGACATTTTTTCACCATCACAGATCTCTCATTATCCCCTGGCTACAGCAAATGCTTTTCCAATATCTGTACATGTATGTGGCTGTGAACAGGTAGATAAGCCAAAGCAACACATACTAAAATTCCTGCAAAGTAATTCATCCTTCTGCTTCAGTTATTCATCCAAAAATAACAAATACATGCCGACTTCAAACACATCATGCAGGTCAGAATTGGCAGGGAGGCTCTGATAAGTGAGTGAAACAGTGAACAAAATCTTTTCTAGAACAAAAGTTACCTTAAGATAACTTCAGAATTCTCTCTCATATCATCTTGTGATGAGACGAATTTCTTTATTCTCAATTTATTTCTCTGTGGCAGGTCCATTCTGAAGCACAAGCAAAATAGCAGCCCCACAGAGATAAAGGGAAAAAGCGAGGGAAAGTAACTGTCTTATTCAAGGAACAGAGATACTTAAACAATGACCAGGGTATCTGTGATTGAATGTTGAAGGCACGTTTTTGATCCAAGTTATTTAATCTTATTTAAGAAAGATTGATACAGCTATCAAAGTTATCAYACATAATTACCGCCATTTTCATGGAAATAAAGAGTGTTCATGAACTCATTTGACTCTGCCAGTCCTTCTTTACTCATAGTGAAAATGAGTAAGAACATGGTTTTACAATGCAGAGAAGCCTCTCCCCACCACCACCAGACTATTCTTCTTGAGCACCCCGACAGGTCTACACACACTTTTGTCTTTACACTTTAGCAATAACACAGCTGTTCCCCAAATGTGTTCAACAACTGTTCTCTAATGCCATCAGTTTCATAGTGTAAATGGGTCCTAAAATAGCTGGAACATTATGTCCTTTACCATTATATCTTTCCGCCTGGCTGCCAGATTGTTCTCTTTTCCTTTTTTTGATGGATTAAGTAGAACCACAGCAATTTGTTGATTTGAAAACTAAGCAATCTCTTTAAACTGTCTCTGCACTCATCCACTGCTGTCACTGACTCTACCTGAATTCATTTTGGAGCCTACATTACAAAAGCTTTATTCATGAGGGATTTGCATATGCAAGCAGTGTTGATGAATCCAATAAAATAGACTCATTTCATATCTAGAGACAACTTTAAAGATTTACTTTTTGGTTCAGCTGCTGACACCTGCCCCCTTCACTTTTCTTCTTGCCTATCTTTTTAGGGGCATAGGTTGATTCTGACAATTTAATTTGTAAGTGATGTCCTCTCACAGGTGCCCCTCTCAGTGGACTGTGCATAAATGCCAGCAATTACTCTAGCTTTGCACTCTTTGTCAGCAGCACTGGGGCTCTATCCAAGCACCAGTGTGATTTTTCTTGAAACCAGCAAAGAATGGTCCTATTCCGTTGCCAGACACCAGGAAGAAATTAATTAACATGAGACTTGACATTAGAAAAGCATTCTTCTCTGTGGCTTACAAGCTCCCTTCTTCTCCATGGAGAGGTGTGTGGGACAACAGGCTAGCAGCTAAGGTTTGGCTATGACAGCTGTTCACTCAGGGGGCATAACTGAAGTCGTGTTGCACCGTGCCCCAGATGAAAACCCAGGTTTGTTATGCCAGAACCTCAAAATGAAGCAAATCTTGCACTGGGTACAGTACAGGAACATCAGCAAGGTCAGATCACTCTGCCTCTTCCCCTTGTTCACCAATAGATGGTGGCAAAGGCTCCCTCCGAAGCTGCCACTGGACTTGCACAGTTATTTTTTAAATTCCTCTAATAACATAGAAAATGGGGAAGACAGAGGCAGACATCCCCATTGCAACAATCACCTATAAACACGTTAATAATTTTGTATTGCTAACATACCTGTACATAATTACTCTGTTAATGCYAGCTTTCTTTATCTTCAGATATGAATGTATTCGTTTCTTCTTTTGTAAAGTAACAATAGTGTTTTGCATTAATTTCACGCAGCAGAGCATAGAAAGGAACATCAAAGCAAGCTCTTCTAAAATAGGTTAAGAAATGGTGCTTGTTCCTAACAACTCAGGACACATCTGCCTGAAAGGGAGGAGGGACCAGAGAAGAAAGGCACATAGAATGTGATTTGAAATTCTTGTTACAGAATGCAGCATTTTGAAGAGAGGGCTGCTCTTTTCCAAATTGCCAACAGTCAGGGCAACTTCACATCATTTCAAGAGGCTCCACAGAGCTGCCTGCCACTCTTGGCCACCCGTGTCAGGCTCAACAGAGTTTTGATGGCTCAGGGGAGCCAAGTATCAGAACCTCGCTAAGCAGTATTTGGTGGTAACAATAGCAAACATAATTTTATTTTGATTGCAAGACTTTTTAAGTGCCATGCCTGTTCTTCAGGGAGTTGTGGAAGAAACCTACCTCTGCCTGACCCAGGAAGAGAGCAGTACGGGTAGAGCACTAAGGGTGGCTGGAAAGTCACTAGCACAGGTGATAGGGAAAACAGGAGCTCTGGATGTTTGCAAAGAACCCGTCACAGTACCATCTGAAGTAAACCAGATGTGCTGGCCCAATTACATAGCACACAATAATATCCTGCCTATCCTAATATGACATTGTTTGCAGTTCATTACGATATTCACCACCCCATTTCGCGATCTTGTGTACTGTTGTCAGCAAATGACTGTCACATTCCACATCAGCTCTTGAGAGATGGCCAAGATTTATTAGTCTTTGAGAACAAAGACCTTTGAGCTCCTTGGGTTCGAATTGGTAAAAAAATGTAATTTTAGTCTATTTGTTATCATGTTCACCTCTGAACACACTGTGCTAGGTTCTTTTGTCACGTACCTTTGTAGAGCACTTCACAGAGATTTTCTGTATTTATATAATTCACATAGATGCTTTTTAGTTCTTTGCTTATTTGCAGTAACTCATCTTCACGCTGGGGATCTCTGATCAGCTTATTTGTTTAAGTATCAGTCTGTTAGTATAAATAACCCCTTGTGCATCAAGTTTTCTATCTTGAAAATAAGAGAAAAAAAAATTAACATATTATTTTTCCCCTCACAAGTATAGCGAAACTTTCCCCAATACTTTGCACAGTCAATAATCTTTTGATTTTTGTATGAAGGCTCTAAACCAATTTTTCTAAATTAAAAACCTTTTCCTTCTGAGTTTGAAATTTASGTATATAAAGAATCCAAAAAGACACTCCTATTTACCCTTGAGGCTCTACTTCTTTACCAAGAGATAAAAAAAGCAGCTCTGAACCAGATATCTTTGGTGTTGGATTAGGTGAGCTCCAGACATCCCTTACAACCGAAACTATTCTACTAATCTATGACTCTATAATTCATTCACCTATTAGTTTGCATGTCTGGATTATTTATGGGAGAAGGGTTATATTTCTAAGAAAGAGAAATTCAAAACAGAGAAGATTAATAAGTAGTTCAATTTCTGTTCTTTTCAGTCCTGAGCTGATATCAATATGAAAACTTRTAAAATACTCAGGCTCCCAAAAGCCAGGACGGTGCAGGTACTAAATACTTTGCTAGGAGATCATCACAGATAACACAAAAACCTCCTAACACAAAGTCTAGACAGTTCCTTTTATACCTCAGTAAGATATCCCTGTCTTCCTGAGTCTTCAGTGTGAGTTTTTCATTGTCTACACAAGGTGAGGYGATATCTGTACTAACTTAAAAAGTGGATGCTAAACTGTAGGATATGTCCCATGGCTTAATTCATGCCCTCCAGAATCAGCCTATGCTTTTTGATATCATCATACATTTACCTGAGACAAGAGGATGGCAAGAAATGGAAAGAGGATTTTTCTATTACTATTATTGCTAGCAGTAGTAGCAGCAGCAAGCAGCAGCATAGTGGTTTGAGGGAATTCAGTTGTGTTCCAAGCCACCATCTTCTTTGTTCTTCATTGTCTTTTACAGATTTTTGGACAGGTTTCTGATGATAATATGTATTCCTGAGGTTTCCAATACTATGTAGTTTTTTACAGACCAAAGTGGGCAATAGTAGCAAAGAAAACTAACAGTGGCCCTACCATCAAGTAATGGTTCAAACAGTTGAGCAAAACAAGCRAGGTAAGGGTGTAGTGCACCAGACTGAATAGTGGTCACCCTTCTTGCCACTGTACTTAAAAGAGATTCCTTGGGAAGTGTGGATTACAGCACTTCTTGGGACAAATAACAGTTTCAGGGCAAGAAGTGAAAACACACCTTCAGAAAACAACAGGTTTCCAAACGCACCAACTGCACTCCTCCCATCCAGTAAGACGATATGCAACAAAGACATATTTTACATGTGGTTTTCCCATCCAGCAGTGTTCTATGGGTCTAGACTACTGCTTCGATCTAAAAACCTTCTTCAACATCTGCCACCTAGTTTGGGAGTAGTAATGGGAGCACTATGGCTTCAGATTGTGTGGGTAGGAAAAGGGGAATGCTGGTTTATTTTCGGAAGTCAGGACACGTAATGGAGGGAGCRGCATTCAGCCTGAAGAGAAATACTGATAACTTCAGTATACTGAGTATAATTGTTTGTAAAAGCTCAGCATTTGATCCAATGCCTATTTAAGTCAATGGGCATTTTTCATTGACTTGGGGTGATAGATAAAATGGGCTATCAGTGCACTTTTTAAAAGCTCTTCTGAACAAATACATCACTAGGTGGTTCAGGTCTTTTTTGTAATGCCTCGCCTTCTCTCTCAAATACTGCATTTATCTCTAGTCTTGTCCTTTACTGCAGCTTGTATTGTAACACTTTCTTCTGCATCACAGGAGGAGAAGAATTCTCAGCCTCTTTTCCTCTTAGTGAGTAACAGAGAATCCACTCCATTAATGTCCTCATACCACTGCAGCCCTGAACATTAAGAAATTTTATTGAAGTATACAAAGGTAGATTAGAGTACTTCATACTGTATACCCAAGCTTTAAAACATTTCACTTTTTTTTTTTAACTAATTAAACTTTTTTGTTAAAGAATTTCAGATGTCTCACTTTGAAGCACAGCAAGGTGAAACAAATGGACAATAAGTATGCATTCATCAAATGAAATGTACTTGGAGTTTTTCTACTCATGATGGACATTTCCCAGAGGAGTAAGAAGAGAAAAAGAAACAACTCCAGGAGAGTCATCTGCATTATGCCAAATTGCCATTCCATTCAGTCTTTTAAAAAGGTCTTGTTATCTGATGGTATTATGATTTAATAGCTAAKACTAGGTAAAAGTAGATACCATGGAGAAAACGCAGAGCACACAGCAGTAATAAAATACAGCAGCAATAAAAGACAGCAGCAGGTTGACATTTGCTGCCCACATACTGTAAACTTGTGGGTAACTCCATACGTGTTAAGCACCCTGGATTCAATTCACAGAGAAACAGAGCCAAAAACAGGCACTGACTGTAGCTGTCTGGACCAGTAATGCCTCCCACCTGCAATGGCACTGACTTGTTTGCTTTTCAATTTTTAAATTTTCTGTTTACTTGAGATGCAACACCATTGTCTATAGGAGGGAGCAGAGCATGAACAGACAGGTCACTGAGAAATACAGTTTACCCACCTGTCACTGCTGGGCTAGACTAACAAATACAGATTGTTGAAACCTGTTGATTTACTTGCCATTGCACCACTGGAATAGAAATGCTCAAAACTAAGCAGTCCTTCTGCAGCATCATTCTCCATAACAGCTGGAATTCCTACAAAGAAAACATTATTATTTCATATTAGCACACAGAAGTGGTAGGTCAGCATTTCCAGAAGCATCTTGGTTACTTAAAGGCCTGCATGCTGGTGAATGCCATTTTTACTTGAAAGACAAAATGCGGTGCTTAAAAGGAAAACCTTCAAACTGAAGAATAATTTGATTTTCAGCAACATTGACAATGTTACTGAAAACAAAATGTTGGAAATGAGAAATTTTCAGATAACACTGCATTTCAGCTCCCCTGTGCTCATGAGGCAACAGTGAGTCACAGCACAAAGACCTTAGTGACAAGCAGCACTCTGCTGACACAGCGGTATGATGATTCAAAATTATGCAGCATCACATAATTAGAAAATTAATTGCTGCTACTGCCATGGTGTCTCTATTAAGTGCTAACTGTGTTTCTGCCCCTGTTTCCTGCCCACATGAGTCTGGGGTAGTACTGGCAGATCAGGTCCCCTGCCGCAACAGCAAACAGCTGGAGGAACTGGAGTAGCTCTGCCTCTCGATTAGCTGGATGCTCTCCTTGCCTCACTCAGGATGAACGCCAGTGCTGCCACCCTTGTGAGCCTGCGAGGACCTAAAGGTCTGGGGAAATAAGGAGAGGACAGAGGGATCTAACACTTTTGAACCCTGTACTGCATGTATCTGACAGCCTGTGAATCTCCCTTTTGACAAGTCCCAGCTCCCCAATTCTTCTCCCCAAGCCAACTAATTCCTAGACTGAAATCAACTGCATTGCAACAATTTGTGGCAGAATGTTCTTTCTATTACCAATATCATTATAGATTCACTAGGTATCGCCCCTCCCTAAGCCACCAACTTCCTATACCAGTAGCAAATGAACAAAAATGGAGAATGAAGGACTCCACTTTGGAAGAGGGTCAGCAGGTGGGACACATGCAACCTTTTTTATTCACGAAAGAGAACACTAATTCATTTTTAATCAAATCATGGGGCTTTCCATTTGCCTGAATCACAGCTTTTTGCTGATACCCTCTCTACTCACCATGTCAGAGTTTCTGATTTTCCATCTGGGAATTTAACAAACAACATAATTTGCCTCATAAATCTTTCTTAAGACTTTTTGAATGCTGGCTACTTCCCCACACACAGGCACATAAATGCACTCCCATTTCCACAGTAGAGTACTGCATCTCACAGTAGGAGAATGAAGGGGGAGAAAACCAAGAAAGCAAAAATCAGCTGCAGTACAGTCCCACAAAAATGAATGTTACCAAAGCTGATCTATATTCAACCTTCCCATTAATTTTGTGGTTTCTCAAAATAAAGCCAGCTTCACCTCCCTTGTCAAGGAGCAAAAATAATATTTTTTTAAGGAAATGAAGTATTTGAACTGTTCTGAGAGCCCCCACTTTCCAAAATCCTCTGCTTGAAGTAGAAAGATGGGTGAGCAAGGGCAGGCTTGGCAACAGAGAGTAACAAGCGGAAATCAAGGTCTTACTCACTCTTATTTAAAAACTGTTGAAAACTATTCCAAAACTGCATGTGTTTGCACCCTCCCTCAATCCCACTCCCCGACTACCACATCATCACTACTGAAATTAATCACAACACACTGTCTTATCACAAAAGTTAAAACTCTGACCTTCATGTTCTTCCCCACCAAGGACAAGCAGCAGTAGCTCTTGACGCAAAACTGTCAGTGTGCCCTTATAACAGCACATAAACAAACTAAGGATTACAAGTTCCTAATGAGGTCTTTGAGGCTTTACAGGTCAGGCTTCTCAAATTGCTATTCTCTGAACAAGAGAGTCCTGCTAATCGTTGGATTTGTGCTTTCCAATGTTGAGAAGTTTCCAGTGTTGTTCAAATGATATTATCTGCTTTTAGATTTCTTTCTTAAGGAGCTTAACAGAACTATCAGTCCCTTCTCTTGGCTCTGCTTCAGGAAAGTATTTGGTCACATAGTAAGTCAGCTCTTATTCATAAATTCATAGGCATGAGTCTAAAAATATTGCATATAAATCCCAATGGAATTTCAGTATACATTGCCTGAAAAGTAAATTTCCTGGACCAAAGACTTGCGAATGGATTCARTAACTGAAAAAACAATTCTCTAGAACATGGAGAATTCTGCCTGCTGGACAAGCATCTAAGAAAATGTTATTTTGAAGGTTTTGTTCTTTCTCTGTGTTAAGTTTCCTTCCTTAAGTTCAGATATGCTGAGGTAGCAGGTCTCTATAATGCTGTCTAGAGAGTTGCAGGAATCTCTTATTCTTGCTGTGCTTTGACCTCATCTGATTTCATTTACATACTCTGCAGATTTTTGGCTTGGCCTGTCAAATTTGCTTGATATATACCTAACGCTCTCCCTGGCTTGTATTCCAAGGGTTTTATCAGTCCTGTTTACTTCAGTGCACCTACTTCTCAACAGCAGTTTAGTTCTTACATAGAAAAAAACAGTTCTTTCCTTGCCCCTTCTCTTCATCCCAGCTGTCCTCCATACACRCATGTGCTCCTGATTGCATGGGACTTTGCTTTTGATTAGAGGAGGCTTTTTTACACCAACACCACAAAGCATGAATCAAACCCCAAGGGTGTTTGACTGAGAATTTAGAAAGCTAAGCTGCTGAAATATGTAGTTTATAATTAAAGTACTGAGAAAACCTTTACTGAAGAATCACTAGAGCAACACTATAATTACGCCGTCCTTCATATCCTGCCATTAGTGTTTCTAGAAGTGACATAATAATAATGTGGTCTCTTTTCTCTTCAGGAACTGTCAGCTCTCTTTACAGAAATCAAGTAAGTTTATAAAGAATATAAAGTTCTTAAATGGAACAGGCAAATGATGATTTTTGTGTAAAAGACATGACAGTCACATTAGTAACCTTATGAAAATCATGGCCATATATGTTTCAAGTCAGTAAAGTAGAACATCTTTTTCCTTTTCCATTTTTTCTTTCCCTATCCAGGGTTAAAGAAAATAAAATAAAAAAAACTAAAAATCTCTTTTTTGAGCTCTCCTGTTAACTGTTCAAACCTAGTATTTCTGTAGGAACACAGACTGCCTGGAGCACAATTAGAATCATTGAATTATCARGCTTGGAAAAGGCCATCTGAGATCATCRAGTCCAAGAATCAGAAAGGGAAATTCTGATCCCAGACACCAGACTTCATGCAGGTGGCAACCAAGCTTGTAATAATAGACACGTTTTGGGGGTATGTCCCAAGGACACCCTTTAGGCTGCAGTTGCCAGCAGACCATGTYTCTTCTGCCTCATAGCAAGGAAAACACTGCTGCACCAGCTGCAGCTGGTGAGTGCCTGGGAGCCTAATTGAGCATGTATCCTCTGACCACTACATCCCTCAGGACATGTAATTTGATTGGCATTCCTACACATTCAGAAGAGGTAAAAGAAAGTATGTGGCCCTGTGTTACTACTTTGGGGACTCTAGTGACCCCGCTGATTCTGAAGGAGAGCCGATACACATTCAAAGCACAAACTCTCAAGAGTTGTGGCTCACATGAGGCCTTGGCAGCCAGTTCTGTTCTGTTGATTCCCAGTCAATTTTAAGTGTTGATACAAGAAAAACAAGTTCAGGAAAAGTGAATTTTCTGTCAAACAAGCAGCACAAGTATAATGGAGTTGAAATGAGATACTTGAATGTTTTAAATCTTTCGTGGAGTGGGGAAGAGAAGAAATAAGTGCTAAAACAGATCTAAATGCATCCTCTAGTAGATTTTAATAATTGGCTGCTTGAGAATAAATTATATTTAAAAATAAACTATGTGATATTGACTAAATTGCATGAAGTTGTATGGTTAGGATATTTCAAGATCATCAGATGTTATATTGAGCGCATATCTATCTCATTATAACAATTCTGAGGGCAGGCAAGCATCTCATTCTGACATACAGATAGCATTTACCTGTTATATATGTACATATAAGATACTGATTTACTAAGGATAGGCAGCAATGAGTAAAGTCCTGTGAAGACGTGAATTAGATGTGAACTAAATCTCCATTTACCAAGTTAGTGTAGCACCAAGCTCATATCATAAACTTTATGAAAGTCAGTGTATACTTGTTTAAGTCTAGTATTACCTAAATCAATCTATACTTCTTCCATAAATCAGTTCTCACCAGCTGAGAGCAGTAATAGAAATAACTCACAGCTGACGAAACGTGCCAGGAAAAATGCGKCTGATAAAACCTTGAACTTTTTCTCTATTTAGAAGCCTTGTCCAGAACCTGTGTAATGAAAGGTGGCCAGGGATTCTCACTTCCTGCCAGCCAAAGCTCCTTCTTCCAGGACAGAGGTCACTGTGATAAAAGATGGACTTCTGTGTAAGACCCTTTCAGACTGTAAACAGTGGAAGAAAGAATTTGTCTTTACACCACAATTAAATCACATTGCAGCTCCAAAATCTGCATTTTCTGTATATAACCCAAAACTCCCTTTTACCATATATATGACAAAGTCTTTCAACTCAAGCTAGTTGGCTTTTAGGATCAGGGAACTACATCAAACTAGCACAACTCAGTTGTTCACCCAGTCATTCTGTGTAGCATATTTTGGTGAGTCTAAGGGCTAGTCTCCATCAGATGGGAGGGGAAAGAAGGAACATGTGGATTGTTACTGTATTTTTAGTTCAAAATCCTTGCAGCTTCATGACGGAGTTCTCCCAAATGAACTAGTAAGCTTCTGCCAAATGGAGAAACCCTTCCAAAGGAGCATCATGATGAGTTAAAGCAGAGAAAGGAAGAGTTCATATGGTTGTATCTGTGTATGTCAGATGTCGTTGTTTAGACTTCATCAGTCTCCCCACTGCTGTCCTGCCGTCTGSTGTCTCACACCATGTTGAGTCTGTCAGGTTACATAGCTGGCCCATAGTGCACCAGTCAGGAAGACCAGCTGCTAGTTTGCTGTTTTTAAAAGCTGGCATGCAAGTTCATGAACTCCACTGGTGGTCACATACTCCTAAAAGCTGATTATCCTACTCAGCATCACAGCAATCACGTATTGTGTAACTGCCTACGCAGAGACCCCAGRTTTCTCTCACACCTGAGAGAATAAGTTATTCACCTTTAAAAGCTGTCACTGCAGCACAAAGAGCTATGAACTACAAGTAAATAAAGGTAGGAGAGGGTACTTGCCTATGACACATCTTAGGTAACATCAAAAAGAAGTGTTACTTTGAAAACAGCACAGGAGAGAAAGAGGTCTTCTAATAACTGCACGTSTCTTCATTTTACCCTGGGTCAGGCATTATGGAAAACACTGAGACACTGGAGACACCAGCATCAGAATTCTGACAAGTTAGAGATGGAAGTCAGAGTAATTTTGATATGAAGGAGCCAAAAAATCACAGAGAAACAGAGTTCCAAGCTCAACAGGATTGTGGAGGAGACCTGGCAGTAGATTCTGCATTAAAGTGCTTGAATGGTTGATCTAAAGACAGACCCTCTGTGCCTGACAGAGGCTGYGTTTTAGGCAGGTGTTAGAAAGAACCCTTTCTGAACCTTTTTGGCTCTATCCCTATATTCTCACATGTATGCTGGAAAATTCACATCAGCAGCAATTATTTTCCTTCTATTTTCGGATCCCACAGCCCTCAGCAGCATTAGCACTTACCCCTCAGCTGCCTTCTTTCATTTGGCTGGCATCCAGGGCATACTCTTTCCGCACTCCAAGTGCCCTAAGTAAGGCTTCATATGACAAAGCAACAGAGGATAATTTGGAAACCTCGGGATCAGTTGCAGATTAATGAGCCTTTGGCAGACCTTTGTATCTTCTGTTTCTTGTGCAAGACAAAATCCTTTGATCTTCCCTTATCTACATGTTTATATAGGAGCATGTAAACTGAAAGAGCAAACAAATAAATAAAATCTCTCAGGTCCACCAGAATAAGGCCTAATTGGACAAGGTTTTCCTCCTAGAAGGAGGATTTGAGAACAAGTATGTAAGAGATGTGTAAGATATATGTTTTAATGCTCTAATGGAAGGTTTTCATGTGCCACAGGGATGGGTATAGTCTAACAGCCTTGGGAAAGTGAAATTATTCTTAATAGCATAATTTTTGACATATGACAGTATGTATACTTTATGTTTTATATACATACATATATATACACATGTTTGTTTCCTCCCTCTTACTCATTAAAGGTAAGATATTTCAAAATTGCCTAAGTGACTTTCCCACTTGAATTTAATTGAATTGCATAATTACTGAAGCTTACAGCATGAGACCAAATGCTGCTCTTGAAATCATTGACTGCTCTGGGAATTTTGTGTATGCAGAAGACCACAGACTTTTGCAGAGGCTGAGTCTGCAAAGTCTGCATAATCATAGCTGCCTAGTCTGGCCTTTTGGAGCCAGCCATCAGAATTACACCTGCTCAGGGACTGCTGGCAAAGCCTTCAACATACACAGCACTTGAAAAAGAGACCATCCTTAACAGAAATGGTCTGTTCTTCTCCAGATATCTGTTCTGTGCTTTCCCCCAGCACTTCTCCATATTTTGGAGAGAGCATCATGAATAGGGCAGGTGTTCCATTGAAAAACTAGCAAAATTTCTGATGCCTCTCTCTTTCCTGTGGCACCGCCATTTCCAAATCCTAACCAACCACATTGGAGAAASACTGCAATGGTCTGTGATTGTGATAGTTCTAACAACGATCGCTGAACATTTCCTTCTGACCATGCAGCCAGGTGGTTTTAACAGGTATCAGTCCAGAAGGCCTTTCTGCAGAAAAAAAGGGAGACTTGTGAGACTTCCACCTGGATTAGTTTTTCCCTGAAGTTGCTTTACTGAGGTGGGAAAACTAGGTGGAAAASCCCCAGTGTTTATCAGGAAAACATAGTAATGTGGTCATGGTAACAAAACCCAATAGAAAAAAAGAAACTAGTAGATTGTGCCTTGCTTGTGGAGGGTACCCTGTGTCTACTTGTTTATGCATTCCCCAACCTGCTTTGGCCACAATGCGACCTGAACAGAAACAGTTTACACCTTAAATGTAGATTGACTGGATTCATTTTCACAGAAGAGGGTTAGGCATTGCTGGCAGCCCTGAATGAGTGATACCATCTCACACCACAAAGRGTGGTGATAAGTAGTTGTGGCATAAACTTCTAATGGTATCTGCTTCCTACTGCAAGCAGAACACAGCATCTCTCTACAGGTTTTGGAGTTAACCTGTTTAAAACTGGTGAAATAATGCTAATCTTTTTTTTTTTAATGTCAGAGCACAAAACTGATGCCAGCACTCCCATGAGCCAGCAGCATTAGCCTGAAGTGCAAACCCTTGGGTTACACTACATTCTTTTGTGCCACAAAGATGGRGGAGAAGTGATTCCAGCTTCTGAAGCATCTGGTAATAGCATTTGTGGAGTATGAATGGGGAACCTAATCCCAGCCTCCTTTTCTCATGTGAGTAGTTTTGTGCTGATCTGTTCTTAAAATAATCATCAATTCGTGCTCAGTGCTTCCCCCCATAAATTAGTTCCTATGATGTATAACAGCCACTGAAAGAAGAATTGAACAGGGGAAATTAACTCGCTTTCAGTAGCAGAAATTTATCAAGGCCACACTTTTTACTGGGACAAAAACAATTCATTTAAGCCTTGTCAAGATTTCTAATTAAAAATCCTCAGCTCCCAACTGCAACTCACAAACACTGTACTTAATTTGGAAGTTAATAATATTTCCATGCATTTCTGCGACACTGCTATTGCAGCTATGACTCTAGTCTGATAACAAGAGCATTGTACCCAAGCCAACAGAAAATTACTTTCCCCATTTCTGTGTAAAAATGAAGCTTACTTTGTAAAAGGGAGATGGGGAGGTTGGGAGCTGAGTTTAAGCTCTATCATATAAGATAAGAAAGATTTGTCTCATTCAGGTGTAGGTTAATGCATCAGATATTGCAGGCCTGAAAAGATTTGACTTTTTATTGGGACTCTTATCAGCTTACACCAGACCACCTGCTGCCTGGCAGGTCTCCCATCCTTAAATGTTTGTGTGAACAGCTTGGACCACAGATCATAGCAATGGAAGACCAACTAGCTCACAAGTAGAGCTCGACTCTGATTTTCATTAGTTGTGAGTTAGAAGAGGTCTCTTCCTTCAAAGACATAGGCCTTCAGCATGTTCAAGGACTACTTATCTGTTCTAGCAGAATACGAGTAGGGTTATTCTGTTCTGTGATGAATGATCGTGATTTCMTGATTTCATAGGTAATTCAAGCCTATTCTACTTTGGGGTTTTTTATGCAAACTACCATATGAATGTGAAAGAAAAATAACTTTCAATCTTCACCAACACATAACAGTTCATTTTATCTTCCTCTACTTAGAGAGGACTATTACACTGAAGAACTTGACATGTGACAAATCTCCAATAAGTCAAAACTCAACACCTCTCTTATGTGTCTATGAAATGTTTGACTTTTAAGCAATTCATATTCTGTCTTCTCTACACCATCTCATCTTTGCTTAAAAGTTGCATCCTTGCTTATAGTCTGAGACAAGAACACATACAAGAACATTTGCTAACCATATAATGAGAATTCCAAACATTTATTTTTCTGTACACTGGCTCATTACCTCAGTAGCCAGTATGTTGCCAGAGTTCTTAGGGGATATTGCTTAAAAATAGACAGTTTTAAGCAAATATGAGAGAAAAATAGGAGGCATTTTCTGATATCTATAGGGAAGGGTTTTCTTAGTCATCAGAATCAAAAAGAACAGAAGCTGTGAATTTAAAAGATCAGACTAGATGTAAGGTAGGATGCAATTCYTGTGCGACCACAAGGCCATCATGAAGTTTGACCTAAGCAGTATTTTCCAATATAACAACTGAAAACCAGACTTGACTTTCCCAATGCTAGAAAAAAGAAGCATGAAAAAAGCCTCTTAAAAGGAGGACYCGCTTTTCTGTTCTCAGTTTTATAGAAGTTGCTTATAAATATATCCAACAGTCAAAAAGCAACTAAAGAAATGACAGTATAAACATTAAGAGGAAAAAGCCTCAGTATAATGATTTTGTCATTTTTTTGTTTTTAAGCCAAATTTAAATATTATTATCTGTCCTTGAAGTTTCAGAGGAATTTTGTTGTACACCTCTCCGTTTAACCACCTTAAGAATCAGTAAGAACCAAAACCAAGTTAAAACTAGGTACTAGTGAGACATTTTTTCCTGTAATCATTGAAGACCAGCATATGCACYAGTTTATGGACTTAGAGTTGCAATATCACCTGACAGATGGGGGAGCTAGGTCCTCCCTAGCTGATACTGCTAATTCTCTCTTTAAAAGTCATTAAGAAACAAGATAAGAAAACTTCTAATGTTGTTAGAACCCGGTCTAAAGCCACCACAGCCAATACAAGTCTTTCCAATGGTTTCAAATTAGGCTGAAAATCCTGAGACAGCACCATCCCTTGAGTTTGATGAACTATGATTCCTCAGCACTTGTGGCAACACACTGTCACTGGCAAGGTCATATGAACCAAGAAATCCAGGCAGTGCTGGCAGCCAGCCTGCCTTTGGTGACATAAGAGAAACTCTAATAGGCTATGGAGGTTCTGCTGTTTTCAGTTTGCTCTCAGTGCACAGGGAAAGAGAAGAAAAGAATGAGTCTCAGCTCTGCCACTCTACCTGATATTCTCTGGCTCGTTTTTCCTTTTTTTTTCAAATTTAAATACTGTACACCTCATATGGTGGTTATTTTTACTTATTCAAATTCTAAGATGCATTTTTTTTTTCTCCACTGTGTAAATGCAAAATAATAGGTGTCTTGCCCTATTGAGCTCATATTACTTCTGTAAACACGCTGATGTTGGAAGACCACAGCTCGACATTTTGTGTGTTGCGATGTAGTTTTTAGGGATGTAACTTCATTAGGTAATTTATGGTTAGACAGCTCTAATGAAAAAAGAATTACAACTGACAGAAACAGCAGAACTAAATTGTCCAAGAGCATTTACCCAGTGACTCACCAAAACACTGAAAGAGCAAAAGCTCACAACAGTCCTTCAGCCACAAACTTCAAACAATCCGGAAAATGCTCTCCACCTCATAACACTCATTCATCTCATTCCAAAGAGGCCACAGCAAAACTGCTCCTCTGTGGAAACCTGGCCTTGGGGTCTAAGATCATGCAGCCCAAACCAGCACACTTAATGCCCTACTCCTCCTACTACCATTGACAACTCCTGCTCAGGTAAACAGCTAAAGTGGAAGTAAAGACAATGCCATTTCTGTAACTYTGTAATTTTCTATGCATTAATAATCACTCTTTCACAGAGACAATAAATATCCAAACTTCTTCATGCGCATCTAATTATTGCATAGTATTTGATACCTGAGTTCCATCCATCCTGACCTAAACCACAATCATAGGAAATGCACTGTGAAACTCAATAGTCTCATTGAATTCATATTAATGCTGAGCATGAAAATAAACAGGACTGCCGCAGAAAGTTCGGAAAGTCTAGAAAGGATTTCATTATCTGTTACAGCTATTGTAAAACATTAAATTAATAAATGCAAACCTTCTTCATACATAGGAGATCCCATTAAAAAGAGCTCCAAAAGTTGTCACTTCCTGTCCTACTATTGTCATGGGGCTGGTGTCGCAAATTTGGTTTCTCTGGAGATACAGGTTTATCTTCTTCCCACAGATGAAAGACTCATTGATACTGAAACAGCTTTAAATAAAATAGCTTTGCTCAAAAACTGTAAGCAAACTTGCATGTATAAAACCAGMAAAAATACATACTTGTCATAATTTTTGTGATGATAATAATAAGATATTTTCTTCTTTCAGACTTTAATCTGTATCTAATGACTACTCAGAAGGGCATCTAATGTAAAGAACACATTAGCTTCATTTCTGTATGAAGCAGGTGGTTTCTTCCACCTTTTCTCTAAAGCATCTGGTGCTGGCTACATTCAGAGACAAGTTTGTAGAGCAGATTGATACGAAGTCTAATTTGGTAAGCCAAATCCTCTGAGACAAATTCCACCATAGTGTGCAGATGTACCATGACTGAAGTCAACAATTTTGCATAATTTATATCATTATAGATTTGTCCCAGGTTGGTTGGATCTGGGTTTCAAGGTTTTATTGCATTCCTTCTTCTCTTTTTTTAAGTAGGACTTTACTGGATTTTAACAAAAAAATATGCACAATTGTGTTTTCTTTAGAGTATTAACTCCTGAATATCCAAATGGGTTTTATGTAGGGCTACTATTTCAAACAGGGGGGAAAAAAATCCCCTGTTTCATGAGATGGTCACTTTAGTCATGTCAAGCAGTATGATGGACTACGATGGCCAGCAATCTGATATATGTAAGTGCCTATTCTCTAGACCTCAGAGCACAGTTGTTTCTCCTTCACCAAGTGCTGCCAGGATCTACAAACAAAATTGGAAGTATTGTCTCCAGCTGTATCGCTCGACATAAGGAACACTTAATCACTAAGAATGCTTTTGACCACCTGCAGCCTGCCCTGACAGTCATAAATGCATCTTTTCCTTCTTTCACAAATGCATACAGAAGGGAATTTAAAGCAGAAGCTATGATTTTTCTTTTTTTGCCTGGGAAAAATTTGAAGGCCTGTGACCTGTGCAGACAGGAAATGCACAGATGGTCCAATACATCCTGGGAACAAAGGAAGAAATGAGAGGAATTAATAGCCTTGTTCTCATCCTCCTCTGTATTTTGGGAAGACACCTGTAGACTCTTTGATTTCTTTCCCAATGAGAACTGATTTATTTTTACTCATTGCCTGCTAGAAAAGATTGTGTTCATGTTAGAATTAGCAAATATTTTTTCTTTCATGAGAACTATAATCCTGTTTCTCAAATTGCACTAAATAATCTATTTTCCAGAATCTGAGAAAGGACTAATGGTCACATAACCATTTCCTCTGCAGGTCTTTGGTTATATGTACATCAGGCAATGACAACACCACAAAAAGGCTGTTACACAAAATTAAACTTAAAAACCAAAGAGTTTGTATAGTCAAGCTGGTGACAGACCACTCAAAACTGAAAACAAGCCTCCATGAATTCAACTGCAAGCTGTAGATACAATCAATCTATACTTTACTTTTATTTCTGGATTAAAAATGGATTCCTCCATGCATCCTGCATACAGTAAATACCACATATTCATTACAATCAATAGAGTGTATTATATTGTGACCTCTCAGCTGTAGCAAGATCTTTCACCCAGCAGAAATCATTCTATGTGAAGGGCCCTTGAGCACAAATTAAATGAAAGTAGACTGCAATCGAGGAAAATTATAGTCATAACTGCTGTAGAAACGAAGTCAACTCTTTCTCTGCATGATCACAGCAAACAGTGCAGATGCTCTCTACCATCAGCATTGATGTAGGTGCCAAAATTCCTTCCTGCTAAAAGAGTTTTAATAAAATGCCTTTATCCTAAATGGATGTGTCATCAGTACTACACAAAAACAAAGATAAAAACAAGCCTTGAAAATACAACAGGAGCCCAGGAACCAATTTGATCTACTAGTGCCATTACAATACGAATTAGTGTCTAATGACAGGCACTACACTTCAGTTATGAATAAGAATCCACACATTGCCTGCCTAAGTGATATGTGTGGAGCTGTACTAAGCACACTTAAAGGTCTCCTGCCCCAAGAAGTTTGACAGAATCACACTGTGAAGAACCCAAAACATGTGCTTACTTAGAAAATTGAATGTTTTTTTTTCATCTTCCAACTGCTTCTTCAGCATAGATTTTACAGCATAATTTGTTTTTCTCTACAAAGCTTCTAAAATCAAGTCATAGATTCTACAAGGTAATAAAGCATCAGAATCCAAGCTAGCTTGACAATAGCCAAAAAGTTAAGAACACATAATGGAATCTGCTTGCCAACAGCCACAAATCAAAAATACAAAATATTATTACTTATGACGGTATTTATCAGAGAGAACTCACTAGCTGGCAAAGTGTACTACAGTCAGGAAAGGATCATAGAAAGGGCAGAGATACTGTTCTTTTGAGCGAAGACACCAACTTCAGGGCTCTAAGCCTTTAAACAGAAGATCCAGTTTAGCAGAGATTTTGARCTGTCTAGGAGTATAAATAGGTCTTTCATGAAGGTAGAAACCTCTCAGTTTTCCCAAATAAATGAAGGCAAAATGCACAATTCTCCTTTAGGACTCAAARATATTAACTGTAGATTACTGAAGGAGCACAGGCCACTTTATTTCAGAGATGCTAGTGAATAAGTAAATTAAAAAAATAGAAACTTTAGGAAACAGTCAAAAACTATTTAAGGATATTTCCACTTTAAAAAATATACTTCACAAACATATCAACCAAAAAGAATCCTGCTTTAATGCTAACTCCTAGTATACGTGTTAAAGATTAATTTACAGTGCTGACTTCTCAAACAGTAAAATGCAAATAAAAAGAAAACATGTTGTCTTAATTGAACTGCTTGCAGGAAACATTCCCATTTCCATCAATAAGAAACAGCATGCTCTGGGGACCAGGACGGATGGATGACAGACAAATGGTAAGAAGTCTGAATTGATAATCTCTAACATYGCTTTAGGATTCCCTTCTCTTTCCATTCCTAAACTGTTAAAAGCTGAGAAATGCAGGAAAATATCAGAGAAGGGGAAACAGCTTTTTGCCCACGGAAAAATAAATGCAAGAACATAGCATCTTTTTATTTATGGCCTCAGCCAATTTTTTCCCGTTAAAGATTTTGGAAAAATGTAATGGAAAGTCAAATTACTATTTAGCTTATCGTGGCTGAGTCCCTTTCACAGGGAATCATCAATCTGCTGTAATTGGACCCAACAGTTGCATCCCACACATTCCAAGCCAGCTGAATCTGGAAAGATTCCCAATACTGTCTTTACTCTGGATCTCTCCAGAAAAATTTCTGGATACAGAAAGCCTGCCTAAAGCCCTCTGCAAGCAATCTTTTAGTCCTAGACCCCAGGGCCAGGAACCAGTCGTAAGGCCCAACTCAGCTCTGTTGTCAGGCACATTTTCCCAGAATTAGACCTAGCTATAGCTGTTCTGGTTCATGTTTAAAAAAAAAAAACAACAAAGTAAACATTTCATGAAATTTCCCACAAACACGTACTTTAATTTTAGCTAGTGCTAGAGCATTGCAATGTTTGTAAAAGAACCCCACAAATACTTGGAAAACATCTTCCTTTGGAGCACTGATCCCTTCTTTCACAGAAGCATGTTGGACTTCCCTCCTTTTCTTTTACAGATAAATCTCCTTTACAGTATTGGAGCACTATCCTTTCTCTTCATCACGTACTTGAAATTTTCCCATGTCTGCCCCATCTCCCCTTCTTTACCAGCAGCTGAGCAGGGCTCASGTAAAAATCAGTGATTCTGCTAGTAGCAACCCTTCTATCCTACCACAGTGGAAACATCTGCTGAGACCTTGATTGGCCTCTTACTGCTTCCTAGGTGCATTCACCACTACCATAAAATAGATATTCTTCTCTACATTGAAGGTCACAGTCATAAATGATGCTCATAAAACAAAGAAAAATTCTTGTCCTGGCAGAGGTATATCCCCACACTGTCACACTAATGCTCCTATCTTTATGTACCAGAGAATCAACAGACTCTGTTGAAGGAGAGCTCCCGCAGCAGGTTATAAACAGGCTTCCTCAGCAGAGCCCAGGCCATGTGTTATCCTAACAGGATGAGGCTGCTTCCAAACCCCGTGTCAGCCACCTGTGGTACACCTGTGTGGTGCTGCCTATGTGCCTTCTGACCATAAAACTACTGCTCCTCTTTGCTTTTGCTAATTGGCATTTACAGGAGCAGGATGTGTCTTGCATGCAATTACAGAAGCATCTCCACCTATGGGCCTGCAATTTAAAAAAAATCATTTTGTGCTAATGTTTCCTTACAAAGGGCATTGTCATATACAATAATTCATCAGCACAGTAATATAAACATGAAATTAAGGCATAAGGAGCCTCTCTAATGTAATGATCCATGAAACAGATAACTTCACAAGATATTGTTAAGGGCTTTCAGGCTAGAGAACACAGATAATCCTGCTTGAAACAAGAAGTCAATACTTATCCCTGGGCTCTTCATTTGTCAATTTCCTTCACAAATCTCGGTGTAGCCACAACGTGGGTCCAGGCTAATTTTAAAACCCATTGTAAACTGAACCTTGTCTGAAGCTGAGCTCTCCAGACTGGGTAGTGAGGTCAACTCACCAAACATGCAAGCCCCCAGCTATACAATCAATCACGTAGCCAGGATTTCAGGCTGTGTGTATTTTAAAGTGTGTTTTAAATAAAACAGTATTGAAACACTCCTAGCCACCTGACCTGTTGGTCTTAATAATAAATAGATCCGCTCAGCCAAACYCTGCTGTCACAAAGAGATTCATTTAAATTAAAATAACCCTTTTTTCCTCTTCTCATCAATTACCACCTAATAGATCAGCTTATAAGACATAAACTAAAGAGCAAGTCAGAAGCAATTAAGGAAGATTTTGTGCATGCTCAGAGGTGGCCACACAAGAGATCTGAGAATAAAATTCTGAAAAATTGATTGCACCAAAACTCAGGAAACCTGTAATCTTAAAATCATAATTTCTTTTTTTGTCCCCACTAACAAATCAGTTTCTTAAGATGAGAGAATTAGATCTTTGTTTATGGGTTACATAGAAAATATTTGCACCCTCTATGTATTTTCTTCTGAGCAATACCTTGCCATTAGCTCCTTTCACATTGCTCAGTATTTGCACCGATGGCCTCCATTTGCTGCTGACTCTCATGACTCTTGCCATTAATTTGTTGCCTAAAGAAATCATTCTGGAAACCTCCTGAAAAGTCTCACTTTCTTAGTGCATAAAATTAGGCACTTCTACAATAAAGGCTGCAGCTTCATCAAAAGCCAAGTTCTAAACAGGATTACTTGAGTCTTGATTTAATGCCTTTAGGCTCTACACCGTCATGTAAAGAAATCATTAATAAAGCAAGTGTAATTTTTACACCTAGAACAACTCACTTCTCAGCTGGGAAAAAAGCATTCCAATTCACTTGAGCTAAATTCCCAAGAATCCCTGGGAAAAGGGCCAAGTAGTAAAAATAAAACCATTTCAGCACAAGACCAAAGAAAGTGAAGTAGAACAGGTTTTTGATCTTATCCTCTAGACAGCTGTTGACCTACAGCAAAACAAATTATAATCACTTTTAACTAATCAGATTGCTGCCTTTTTCAGTCTTACTTTTTCTTTATCTCTGCAAATATAGGGAGCTGACAGAACACTGGATTCCTTACTGTGGTCGCCTTATCCCACAACTTCAGAAAGAACACAACAGCATTACTTTCATATGCAATCAACAAAGCAATATTATCTGGGAATATACTTTTACCTTTATCTTAGGACAGGAGAAATTTCAGCCTATCCTCTCCATACTAGAATTAGTAAATTGCTTCAGCTATCTGAGAAGCTTTGTTAGCTGACTACAGGACAGTTTGCAATTTGCCTAAATGGAGTACAAACTTACCAAGAAGTTTCCTTAGGCGATCTATAATGTTAACRAGCTACCAAGTAAGTGCACTAATATGTTAAGTACTTCAATGAGGAGATGGGGTATAGAAGGTGTCAGAGAGAGAAATCACATATATTCATGTATTAGTATCTTTTCACCACAAAAAGCCATCGAAAGGATCCTGTTAATATGTCAACATTTTTACTTGGAATGAATTTCAGCCTCTTCTCTCTCCTGAAGCACTATTTTTTTTTTTCTGGGGAATAGGAAGAACAGGTCTATAAAATTCCTTCCAGGCTGAACAGCAAAAACAGCAGCTGCAGGAGGTATGAGTGGCTTTTTGGCAGAAAAGCATCCTGTCATACATCAGACCCACACTCATCAGTACTAGTGAGCATTGCTGCAGTCAGAATTAACTGTTATGCACAGGACTCCAGGATATTTTAGCCCCAAAAAATGAGAAAGCATATGTATTTCAACACTAGAAGTAATGATGGCATCAGCTCAGCTGCAGTCCTAATTCTTCTGAACAGGATTCAAAACTAATGCCCTCCTATTAGTTTAGTTGAAGACTTTCAAATTATTAGATAGAAAATATAACACAGTCTTGTAAAGGGAAAAAATAAAGAAAAACTTGATGTGAAAAAAAAAGGGAAAAAAAATCACTATTTGGACCTACTTCTGCACAGTATTGGGCACAGACTGAACATTAAATATTAAGCATTACTAAGCATTAAGAGGTCTCATTACCATTCAGGTAACATCTAACAGAATCAGGCCTTTTACGAGGAGATAGTAGCTACAGAAAAGGTCATAGTAGCATTTTTAATCAGTACATCTCAAAGCACCACATGAAAGATGCTGGTATCATTATGCCCATTTTACAGATTAGGAAATTGAGGTGAAAAGCTTCATCAAGATTTGACAAGCTACTATTAGAGCTAAAACCAAAATCCAGTTCTCTTAAATCCTCATCTAGTCTAGTCACGAGCTTTCCAGGAGAAAAAGGAGACAGTTGTTCTCGGACAATGATAAAGACCTAGCTTTTCAGAGGTGCAGTCAGCAAGGGAGACAGACACTTAAAGACTACAGAAAAAAAATGCACTTATTTCTTCCCTTCTTACAGCCAACACAGTCACCAGATCAATAAGCAGCCTGGAGTGCTAAGACCACATTTCTTGGCCTGGTTTCAGATAGCATCCCAGACAAACAAATCCAATTGCCCCCAACGGGTTGTTCTGAAGTGAGTGGGATTCCCTTCAGACAGAAAAGTTGTATGCACAGGACAAGTTATAGGATAAAGACAAGATGAATTATTAATTTTAGAATGTTTAAAATTGCAACATCCCTTTCAATATAAACTATTTCCTACAGAGTCTTGACAATACTCTCATTAAATGCTAATAGATGATTCTGTAATAAACAGAACCTTAAAAATGAATCACATTTATATACCTTGGGATGTCATAAGTAACAATGTTTTGCAACTTAAGAGTGCAGAGAATCTTTTTTTTATGATGCATTGACAACTCCTTCTTGGTGTTGAACAACACTTCATAATATCTTACATTACAAATTTATTTCTTTTGTACCAGAGTTTGCACTTATTCTATAAATTTCAAATGTTAGTCGTAGAATTTTTCTTTATGAGGATGCAAGAAAGTCTCCTCAGATTGACCTTTTTATTACACAGGAAGAGCAATCACGTACTTGTGTGCCATCACAATGATAAACCAGAGGTATTTTTTCTTCTGAGCTAAAAGTGATATACCACTCCCTTCATTAGAAATGCAAATATGTGGGCTGAAGAAAAGAACTGTAACCAGGTAATGTTTTCAGAAGATCAGATTCCTCATGACCCATTCTAGGTGCACAGACCATAATCTATTTCAAGCAAAGCTGCCAGTAATGTTGAGGTAATGGTTAATTAAATATGTCCGTCTAAGACACTTTGAAATCTTTCAGTCAAAGGCACCGTGCAATTTCAAAAACTATTGCATCCAAAAATCACTGTTATCAGCTACTACAAAAATGTAAATGACATTAACACAGTCTGTGGGCCTACCAATGGAAACAATCTCGAATTTCAGAGGGGTCCTAAAATGAGATTCTGGTGTTGGGACAGAGGCAGATGACTCAGCCATTAAGAATGCAGTACTGTCTCAGCTTTTTTTTTCCTTTGGAACAAAACCTCGGAGCCATACTGTGGGGTACATCTCAGTTCTGACACAAAAAAGGAGCCCCAAAGAAGTCAACAACTGTTTATCACCGCTATTCACAGAGTTCCAAGCTCATCATAGTCACTTGCTAGGGAAACCACATGATTTCTACACGTTCATGGTATTCAAGCCGGAAATCAGAGCAAAACAAAAGTTTTTACATGAGTTTTCTATTTGACAAAACAAGRGGAAGAAAACAAGATGAGAACCAGGTTAGTGACCTAGGTACAAAAGGATGTGTACAGAGATCCAATTTCAGCAATAAGGTAAATTACTAACATCAGTTAGGAAAAAAGCAGACAAGCATATCATGTGAGCTCTGCAGTTTAGTGGCAATGTTGGTTTTACTCTAACAATGATTAATTACCCGATTTAATTATTAGTAGTTACCTTGCAGGCAGAGCTACAGCACAAACTTGAACCAGACAATTAAAATTTCCAATTTCTTTACATCAACAGGTACTAATTCCGTCTACCGTGGTGTTTTACACAATGCTGACACAAGTGTTATTATAGCTAGCTATGACAATATCTGGATCAAATTACTTACTTATTTGCTCATTTAGGTTTTAAAAACTGGCAAACAAGGTACACAAAAAAAGCCATCTGGAAACCCCCAGAAAGTGCTACACAGACAAATTGCAGTAAGGTAACAGGCTACTGCGTATCAGCTGACCCATGGCCACAGTCCATGTCAGTTTTCTTAGACTGTGGCAAATAATGAGATAACCAAAGTTAGCCTGGCCATCTCTCCATGAAACCTAAGCTGATTCACATAATTTATCATCTGCCTCAGACAGATGCACAGTCACTGTACATGTGATTGCTGATGTGCAATATCTTGTCAAGGTGCATCACTGGATGAGGAATGGGAGGACGGCAAAGTTGGTCTGGCCTTGAACAAGAACAACAGCTAAATGATCGAGCTAAAGTGGAATAAACTGCATTTTGTTCCAGTTGCTGTATTTTTCAGGGATCTGTGCTAGCATAAACTAACTGCTACTGGTAACAATTTTCTTCACCTAAATGGAAACCTACAGAGATGTCTATAAAATGTAGTACCAGTTTAATTAAATGTGCACTGAAAATTACTGCACGTAACTCAGTTCAAACCACTACATTTAAAGCAGGGTTATTTTAATTTGCTTTAAATTTATTAAGAATGTGTTTAAATTAAAGCAGTGTATTCTTAAATCAGAATCCTGGATCAGAATACCACAACTATGGTATAGACTTTTTCTATTTTAAAACAACCTGTAGTGTTAAATACTTTCTAACATTCTCATCTGACAGACCAAAATTAATACTGGTAAAGGTAGTGTAAGGTCCAGTTAAGACCTCCATTTGTTGCCAAGTTTTCGACTGCAATAGTCATTTGACCCAAAAGTGGAAATATTTGCATATGCAAGACTATTATAAATATCTGATCTACTCATGGCTGAAATTTAGTCCTAACTGAGGAAATACTGCCAGGTAACTCAGAAATAGTTATTTATTATCCTTGGAAGAAATGAAGTATTTCTACAGCTTCAGCAATCCAAATTAAAAATGTAAAACCTTTTGCTCCACAGACTCAAGGACTACAGCTAATTAGACTGAATGATAATGCTCCTTTAAAACCAATACATATTAAAGAAGCATATTTAAAAGACTAGAAAAAAACCAACATAAAGTAACAAAATCAGTAAATTGTTCATGATTCTGCAAATCAGTATCAAAGGGTTTACTGTCATCCTCTTTTAACATCAAACTGTATAAAAGAGAATTTCTCTACGTGTTTTGATGCAGGAACATCTCAAAAGAGATTTACCAGGTTTATTGCTTTGGTTGGAAGTGCCAAAATATACAGAAAAATATTACTGTCCAAGATGTCCAATTTGATTTTTAAATAAAACAAGTAATAGCCTGAGTTTCATCCTTTACAGGAATCCCAATGGTCTGGGAATCACTCACACTAGAACGACAGAGCAAAACATCTCAGCACAGAGAGGAATAAACAAGGCCTTGATCCAGGAAACTGTTCCCTGTTGAGACTACTTGATATCAATTAGACTCGGGATTGACATGGGACATGGTTTATTTGGAGCAGTATGCAAGACTAAAAATCTAAAAGAAAACTAAAAGAGAACAGAAATTCCTCTCACTGCAACCAAAAGCTCCTTCCACATTTTTTAAATTTTCCATTTCAGTTGTTCCTTCTCTATCTTACAGTAAGATATTAGGCCAAGGTTTATTTTATTCTTAACATTTTTCAATAGCAAAAAGGGATATTATAAAATTACAAAAACATTTGAAATAAATAATTTTATATGTACTACCAATATTCAGTGATTACTTCATAGGTGGACCATATGTTTAAAAGGGCTAAGAAATTTTATGGGGAGGTATTCCCCCAAAGTCAGCCCACAAATTCCTCTCCTCACCTAGTGGCAAACTTCCAAATATCTTTCATTTTCATTAAAAAGTTTCTCAGCTCATCCTTGTGGGTATAGGGATTGTAAACCAGTGGTTATGGAGAAAGGTCATTCTGAGCTGTTGTGATTCAAGTGCTGGCAYAGGCTCAAAAATAAAGCAACCTTCTCAGTACTGTGGTAAAGGCTGAGCCTTCAACATTTCTGGTTTAGCTGCTATTGAAGCTATTGCTGATGCACAGAGCTAGTTATTCTCAGCAATTCATACTACCCTTGGAAAATTTGCAGAGAAAATCGAGAGATGTCCCACTGTACTTAAAAATTCACAGTATATCTACAGTTTCAATCCATTAGCCTAATAAAATTTAATTTATTCAAAAAAAATCTGCTCCACCATAGAGCTTGCATCCTTTTCCTATTTTCACTGCATTAAGTGAAATGCAAAAGGCAGACACTTATCCCAGCAGGGAAGAGCACTGAGATATATCATGGCTTTGTAAAGTTTTAAATCAAAGGACACCATGAGATCATCCCATCTGCTTAAGTTTTATCATAATCTATTATGTTTCTTCTGGGCACCTCTGCACTGAACCTCCTCCTCTAACCTGTGTTTGTTGAATGCCTGTCTACCAAAGCAGACACTTGGGATTTTGCTTCAGTCATTATTGGTTAAACTGCGGCCTCTGTGTCCCCCGCTGCAGGTGCAAATTAATTCTGGGCAAATAAAACAGCACAGCTTCGTGTGGCACTCTCTGCCAGGGCACTTCACACACGATGCAATTCCTCGTGTTTATGTGTGACAAGGCTGATGCAAGGACATCCCTCACAGTTCATGGCACTTGAGGACTCTGACAGTAGGAGTGGCAGGTATGTCACGGTGTCGTGACAAAATCTGAAAAGACATCTGCTAGTGCAGATGCCATTCTGGGTGACTGGCCATCAAACTCTTTCCTGAAAGACAGGTGTGAGGAGTTTCAGGACTATCGATCCGAAAAATGACTGGAGGACTGATAAAACCATAGCACCGGATCAGGCAGGAATAACTGCAGAATAGGTTTTTACAGAAATCAGAGGGTTCCTTCACTTCATGCCTGTGCAGATGTTGGAAACCAGGACACTTGTAAAGACATTTATCTGTACTATAGCTCCAGCACAACTGAGACTAGCAGCTGGTTTCAGGTAAATGAAGGCAATACTTCACTGTCTGCTCTTCCTCTGTCTTTTGACCCATAACTGATAGTACCCTTCCTTCCAACATCACTTTTGTGCATCACTGACACAACTTGAGCCTGGATTAGGGTGTATATTAACATCCTTGAAGACCTTTGAAGGCAGGCTGTACCCTTTTTCAATCCATTTTGCAACTGATATTATCATGACCAGCATGACAACACAGGTATGGCTGTGCAGAGGAGTATGTTCACCAACAGTAGGTGAAAATAGATCAATATGATCATGGCTGTGAAAAAAAAAAAGTGAATCAAAGGATTTCTGAAGAAGTTGGAAGTAATTTAATGATTTGATGTAGTCATCCCATCTCTTTATTCATGAGAGAGAACATCAGGAGACACAGCAGGAGCATACATGTCAAGTGTGGAAGAAGTGAATCTCCCACCAGGCTCGAGAAAAGGAGAAGCCTTGATGCTGAATTTAAAAAGCGGTAAAAGCACAGATGTCCAGATAAAGAGTCCCATGTGATTCCTTCAACCAATGAAGTCTTTCAGTAGTGAGATGGAAAATAGCAATGAAGAAGAACCACTTGTTTCCTCACAGTTTCACTTTCTAGTTCTCATCTGCAAAGCTGCAACTGCACTGCCTGTAAACACAACGAGAGGACCTCTCTTCCTCTTTAGTTTTTTCCTGCAGTCAGTCATTTCTGACTTTCCTTGAGGTGCCACTGAATTCTAAAACTCAAGGAAGAAATTAGTCAGTGAGTGGGTAGCAGTGTAAAGGAAAGAAGGAGGAAGAGAAGGCAAACAAGTCAAACCAAACAAGCAAAGGAATCTATAGCACCAATATCAAAGGAGCAAAAGTCACAATGGCTGAGAACCTGAGGCTGATGTGATTTACTTGCATGCCCTAGCACATTCAGTTCCACATAATCCACTGTCAAAGTCAATTATAAATATTACAGTATCTGCTACTGGAACAGATCCAATTCATTCAGAAGTAAACATCAAATGCTGCCTGTAAGGTATATAAGCACTTAATGACAAGGATTTATATCAAGATACAATCAAAATGAACAAGCTGTACAAAAGAGCAAACCAAAGCTAGGTTGCTTGTGTCTCTCTGTTTTTAGTATCTGCACTTGATTTCTCAAGAGATTATTTTAAACTAACTTTTCTTCAAGCGTAACAGCATTAGGAAACAAAGGACCAAATAATTTTTTTCAACACTGGCCCATAGAGTTACTTTTCTAAGTCTATGTTAATATATCAAACCAGACATAGTTAGATTTTTCAAACACTCAGAGCCTGGCACCTTCTGTTGAAATCAGTAACACCATCTATCTCTCTCCACATGGCTTTACCACTACTGTGAGGATGATCCACTCTTGACTGTGATGAAGTAGTGCTATTTGAAGGAGAAAACTGCTGGTAGGCATAGAGAAATGCTTTGAAGAGTTTGAAATCAAAGCACAGTCTCTTTTTGTCAAAGATATACAGGTAGAACTATTTATTTAGGACTGGAACCGCTCCATGGATCTTGCCCCATTTTTAGGGCAGACGGGGGAATAACGTATTTTATATATCTGCTTGGCTCAGAAACACCATCCCTTTCTGGCAAAAGAGGACCTTGGCCGCATTTATTTCTGTCTTTGCCCCTCCTTGACTTGTGTATAATTTCCATGTAGTTCAACACAAAGCCTCCAACATTTTGGAAATCTGAGCTGGCACAGAGCAGAGCAGCGTGTGCCTTCTGAAACACACGTGCTGTGAGGGCATCAAATCCATTCTCCCCACCTGAAAGCAGCTTCTCAACGGGCAACAAATGAAGTCCTAGTTCTACAAGATGTCAGGATGTCTAAACGATCAACAAAACTTCAAAAATTAACATTATGATCAACCTAATCTCATGGCCCAAGCCTGCACTCTGGGAGCGGTCCAAACCTCAAAAAACAAGTCCAGGTTTGACTTTCTTTCATCTTCTCCTCTTCTAGCATTAACACGCAACAGTAGGAATAGTATCTATTCTAACCTTAAATTCCATCACACATACTCTTCCTCAAGAAATTATGGAGTGGGGAGCACAGTCAGGTAGCCAGTGCCCTGACATGAGACCAGGAGGAATAAAGCCCATACCAACTGGTGACATGGGTGGGAAAGGAGTAGGGATTGCTTAGCACACTCTCACCCAGTATATAAACTCAACAGAGGTAAGCAAGGCAAGCAGAGGTAAACAGTTGGACTTGATGATCTGAAATGTCTTTTCCAACCCCAGCAATTCCATGATTCTATGAAAATTTCTAGGAGGTGCACAGACGTGCATTCATTACAGAGAAGAATCATCCAATCCTACTGGAAAATCAGAAGACAAGATAGAAGACTGGATTAGATTTTCATTTCTAACTTCCAACAATTCATGGAATCAGATCTGGACAATGCTAATGCACTGATGAAAGAGTAGCTCATGGGAAGCAAGCTGCTTTACTGGATACACTTTGCTAGGAGACAAACTGCTCCAGCACAGGCAGGCTCAGGGAAAACAAAGCCCACAAGAACAGAAAGAATTCTCTAAAGTGATATTCCAAACAGCTGTGGATATCCTTTATGAAGGAAAATTATGCTTCTACTGTTCCTCTGGAAAACAGATGCAAGATTTCTTTCCAGGCCTCTCATTTGACTTCTCCTGAGTATGTCAATAATGTATTCCTACATTTCTCACTTCCCTTTAACAGGAGGATTTCACTGAAAATTGTGGATAGCAAAAGAGACTAGTTTTAGACCTTTTAACTACAGTAAAAATATTTCTACACTATATAATTTCTTTTGCTACAATGAATCATTATAAAGTCAGCTGAAGTTCAAGATAACATATCTTAAGAACCTTAACAGGAAAAAAAAAAGGTATCTACCTAATTATACATCAAAGAGTACTTTTGGAATAAATTCTGTTATCTGCAGTGTTAGAATTTTTTTAAGTGTTCTACTTTAGTAATAAGAACAGTGCTGCTTGAATTAACTATTCTGCATAACTGTGCTCATATATCAGGGTGTCCAAATGTACTTTCACATGTCCACCCTATTATTATCACTACAGATTCTCAGTTCATATTTCCCACAAAAAAATATTCAATTCCTAATGCAGAAGTTCTTCTACTATGGTCTTTTTAAATAACGTCAGTCTTGCCACAGTTCAGCATAATATTTTATAAAGCTTCTTTTTGAGTTAAAGGGCATGAAGTTTCAATAATACCAGTAATGTATATTGCATTTGTATTTCAGTTTTCAATTATTTTCACATTTTTATTATAATTTTCTTCACAAAAATGTCTACATGGGGGCAGTCTCATTTTCCACACAAGAACATATCTAATTCTGACATCCATCTGTCTGGAAATCTTTTTTATTATATTTGTCACAGCATATTTAGAGGTAAACTTACTCTGTGACATTTCAAGATATATCAGTGTTTTCTCATGCAGAATAATGAAAACCCTAAAAATCTCCTAGACTGTGTCGAGAAGTTGCCCTAAATCACAGATATTATATTTTCTCAATGTATTTTGAATCTGCATGTTAATTTTCACTTAAAACACTTACTTAAAGATGATCAGAGTTGGGGTTAGAAGTGACCTCTGGAGGTCATCTTGTCCAAGCCCCCAACACAAACAGGGCCACCTAGAGTTTGTTGCCAAGGACCATGTCCAGACAGCTTTTGAATATCTCCAAGGTGTGAGACTCCATAATGTCCCTGGGCAACCTGTGCCAGTGCTCAGTCACCCTCACTGGGAAAATATGTTTCCTGATGTTCAGAGGGAAACTCCTGTATTTTGGTTTGTGCCTATCAGCTCTGGTCCTGCCATTGGGTACCACTGGAAAGAGCCTGAATCTGTCCTCTCTGCCCTCTCCCTTCAGTTATTTGTATACATTGGTGAGGCCCCTCCAGCCTTCTCTTCTCTGGTCTGAATAGTTCCCGCTCTCTCAGCTTTTACTCATAGGAGAGATGCTCCAGTTTCTCAATAGTTTTCATGGCACTTGTTTGGACTGTCTCCAGTATGTCCATGTCTCTCTTATAATGGGGAGCCCAGAACTGGACACAGCACTCTCGGGTGTGGCCTCACCAGTGCTGAGGAGAGAAAAAGGATCACCTCCCTTGACCTGCCTAATGCATCCCAACAATAAAGTAGCTTTTTTTGCTGCAAGGGCACATAGTTGGCTCATGTTCAATTCGGATACCATCAGCACTTCCAGGCCTTTTTCTTCCAAGCTGCTTTCCAGCTGGGTGGCCCCCAGCATTTATTGGTGCAAGGGGTTGTTTGTCCTTATGTTCAACATAAGCCAGCAGTGTGCACTTGCAGCAAAAAGAGTAACATTATCTTGGACTGAATTAGAGTGTTGCCAGCAGGTCAAGATTAAAATATAAACTCTTGAAGGGAGGGTACTTGATCCAGTATTAATCACTGGGACACACTGCTTGTTACTGGCCTCCAACCAGATTTTGTGCCACTGATCACAACCCTCTGGGCTCAGCTGTTCACTCGGTTTTCAATCCCCCTCATTGCCCACTCAYCTAGCCCACACTTCAGCTCCTCTGTGAGCCTCTCTGGGGAGGCAGTGTTGAATGCTTCACTGAAGTCAAGGTATACAACATCCACTGCTCTTAAGTGTACCAGAACCATGATTTCCTCTCATATTCTTTCATTGTTTATTAACACATCAATATTCCTGATGTGTTGTAGTTAACATTTGTAATAGAGAGTAGGTTAGACACTTGGCATTTATCAATTAGTTCATTGTCCCTGAAATCAGTGATGCATTACTGCTTACACACTAGACCAGGAATCAGCCTTTAAATACTAGGAAAACAGAGCAAGAAAAGCACAGAAGCAACCAAGATCATGCTTTCTTTTTTATCTCGTTAACCTTTTTCCTCTATAAATTCACTTCTTTGAGGTATCCTTGAGGATGTGTCTATGAGATGTCTGAAAGAGCAGAGAATTATGGGCTGGTAATTGGAATGTCCTGTACCCTGCAGTCCTTGGAAAAAAGAAACAAAAGAGCAGGACATGAAAAGCTAAAATCACTAATAGAACAAAAGAAGGAGTGTTGACACAATACAAGACTATTGAGAGACAACAACCTCCACTGCTACTCAGCTTTGATTAAACCCCAGAGCAGGCCCATCTTGTTTACTGAATGAACCAAGGTTTTGGGAAAAAAAAAGTGGGAAAGTTTTGGTGACACAGAACTAAAACTAATGGAAATCATATACCAAAGGAGAAGTCATTAAGAGCAGCTTAAAACTGTAGATTCACTACATATTTTACACAGTGCGGTTTCTTTCCTTCAGACAAACGTCATATTCAAATTTAGGTATGTTTACAAATTATTCATTTCTTTATATGCAACATCCAAAATCTTTTAAATAATCTTCCTTAAAAATAAGAGTTAAATTCCTTCTTTTTTAAGATGTTAATTCTCAGAGGTGTCATAGGAGACAATTACAAAATCTCAAAGTAAAATCCATGTTTCAAAGGGTAAAAAGTAGTACAGTTACATAATTCAAAACGTAGAGTAATAAAATAATAATAACACTGGCAACTTCTTTCTAAAGATCTCAGAAAGTTGTACAAATATTGATGTAGATGTAAGCATTACAATTTATCTGGAAATTTGGACACATTTTCGTTTTCATTTTCATTTCAGAGGTAAAAAAGGCACAGAAAGGTTAACTATTTAGCTCAGGGCCACTGTTTTGAAAATAAAACTGAAAATTGCTCCAAAGTCACATGCCTGCTTGCTGGATTGCATTCCATTCAGGAGTACTGTCTATCTAGAAAATAGAGCACCTTGTGCCTTACATTGGCAAATGGAAGAAGTTAGAAATCTGACAATACAGTGCCTCAGTAATGGAACATGTATAACATACAATATGGAACAAATGAAAAGGCAAAAATCTAAAGATGGGCTTTTTTCATTTTCTTACCTGCTCTTATTACCATAGACAAGTGTGAACAGGGTTGTGTAGAAAGACTAAATGTCTGGAAGAAAGGCAAAATAGAATCACCTAGATAAAATTAAATTCTAGTATAAAATTGTGACTGATAATGAAGTAAAAGGAAGAAAATGCATGCTTACATGCAATAATTTTTTGTCAATGCATGACTGGGTCCATTCTACAGCATTACATCCCAAGGTGAGAAGTAATCAGATTCTATCGCACATCTCTAATAATGGGATAATGTACCCACCGGGCAATACTGCAACACACTCAGCAACATCCTAGACTAGCTTCTCTAAAGAGGAACCATAAGGAGGGTAATTCACTGGCATTATACTGAGATATTTCTAACAGAATTTCTATTAGAATTTCTATAGAAAAACAAGAGAAATCAAATAAAAAATGAGAGGTGAAACTCTTGTTTGATATGGTATTTGTTTGATATGGTTTGATACTCATCACTGTTTTTACTTTTAAAATAGGATACGGGATGAAGCACACCTAATGTTGGTTAATAACCTGTTTCTTACCATTACACTGAATTCAGCAGTTTATTTAACAATCAAAGAATTTTAATCTTATCTGAATGTGACTCCGAAACCTAACATGGCACTTGTATGAATCCAATCTGTTGCTGAAGAAGCACTGCTTGTTCAGGTGACATTTGTGTGGAAGTATCTTTAAATTTATGACTCCGTCATTTCCAAAATGTCATGTATTTCTAAGCAACAAGAATACCAGATCCATGTGATTGTACAATTTTTCCCAATTACCAGTCCAAAACACGGCAGGAATGATAAGAGATGCTTGGCACAGCCCGAACATTGAATATCCCAGGACAATTCAGATCCTATTGCTTGAATGGTTTTACCTACCATTAATGATGAACACACAGTTCTTTCTAGCCTTTTAGATCACATGTCCTGACTGCTATTTTGTATTGCAAAAGGACTAAGTTGTATCAGAATGATTCAATGGAAAATGTTTTGATTTGCTTTAAAGATAATGTAAAGTTTTGATAGAACTCATACACCAAAGACAAAAGGGCCTGTATTTTAAAAAGCTATACCAAAATTTTATTTGCGCTAACATCAGTCTGTTAATCTTTATATCAATTCATCCTTTCAGGAACACACATAGAAGATTAACACACCCACATCCACTCTTTTCCTGTAATTTTAACCATGCACCTAACCGAAAAGACAGATGCTGAAGTGTGCTGCAGTCAGAATTGTATGGATGTTAACAGACCTAGACACATATTTCGATGGTAAGGTAATAAGGAGTTAGAAAATAGAGATATAAAGACTATCAATGTAGAAATTTGCAAACGGAGAGGTTTGGTTAAGGCTTTATCAGGAACTATGAGGGGGTTCATAATTTTTTATTTTTAATTTGCTCATATTAGAAGAGGTGAATTTGTATCTTAAAAAATAAACACTAATTCACAGTGCATTTTTAAAAGTTCAATACATTGAATGTTTTCCTTAGTATGCTCTAAATGCTGTACAGATTCTCCATCATCCTGTGTTTTCTCAGTTCTCTTATTTATTCCTCAGCAGAACAGTGTCAAGGCAAATCATATCAAGACACCTCCACAGGAAAAAAAGATGACGTATATTCAGAAGATATTAATAAATGTTACAATCTTGATTTATAAAAGGCAGCGGCAGGGATTTCTTACATTTTGCACAAAAAATTGCAGTTTATTTTTAAAAATTCAACTGCTTTTCATCTTATGACAGCAAAGCCTTTCTCATCTTTTGAGTAAAACTTTAAAAGGATATCTCAATGTATTCCTTTCTATGAGCTTTTTCAGAATACTAAAGCAAGAATATTCTCATTTCATTACAAATGAAAAATAATTTGGATAATCTGACAGTCAAAACTCACATAATCTAATGGAGAAAAATCATATGAGAAAATGGAAAACAGGAAACAACTTCTGTATCAGAGCTAAAATAGGTGGTATTTAGAAACATAAACAAATCAGGTGTTTTACTTCAGATTTCATGGAAGAGGATTTACTTTCTGTGCAAGTTACAACATCATTAATGTACACAATATTCAGAAGCTGGAATTCTTAAAGAGAAGCATGCAAGAACAAGCACCTCTCAATCAACATCCTGCCAATGAAGGTAATCGAGCTTTTACTACAGCTTACAACTCTATAGAGCTAATTAAATCAACTTACGCCCCTGAACTGTGAGTCTTTCATATCCCAGATAAGTGCCATCAACTGATCACGATAGAAGAGCTGAGTTTTTGTCTCTGCACCTGGAAAGCTTTCTCCCAGCAGACATTTCATGAAAATAAGTGTATTTCTGCAGAAAATTCTAGTTTTACTAAGTGACCACTTTTTTGCAAAAGAATGTTTCATCAGAAAATTCATTACGCGAGTTCTTGAGCATCTCATAGACATTAATATATCTTTCTGATACCATTTTTCATTAGTTTCTTTCCACAGAAAGATTGTAATATATTCTTAATAAAAGAGTTACCTAAGACAGACGGAAAGACAGACACTTCAAGGAATATGGTAACAGTGCACAAAGAGAGCTTAGGAGCCTGCCACAGAATCTATATTGAGTAGCAATCAATTAYGCACAGTATGTATTACACACAGTTTGTAGATGGAGAGTTAGGAGCAGTACTTAATTTGGTCATCTATGGTCCCAAACCAGAGTTCTCATTTTTTTTTGCGTAGGCTGCATAGAAAAACTAGTCTGGTAGTCCTGAACAGTGTACACTGAATCTGTCATAACTTTCTCACTGTTAAAGGTCCACCATAGGCCTCCAAATCCTTTTTTGGCACCTAATTGGAATGGTTAAGACTATAATGTAATTTAACGAGTCCAGAGGCTGTTCTCTGGCTGCACACCACATGGCATTTGACCCTGAGTCCCTCTGGGCCCCATGAACTGCCCCTCTGACCACAAGACATAATTATTTTTACTGTGTTTTCTTTTTAGCTCAAACCACCTGAAATAATGTGTGAGCTGTTAATACAGCACCTCCAGTTTGGGTTGTTCTCTGTCTGCATAATTTTAAATCTAAAAATAGGTCTTAAATAACCCTTCCATAATGATATGTCACAGTGAAAGAGCAGGCAAAAGAATAAGTAGGTATTACCATATACTACTGCTGTGGCTGGTAGCTGTACTGTAATTAAAAATTGTTAATGGTTCTATTATAAGTGTCTAATTTATAGATTTTATCATTTAACCTTAAAAGATAATGCTTTCATTTTATTTAATTTACTTGAGTGAGTAATCCTGATTTGTAAAAGGAGTCCTGTTAACGAGTCACATCAATAAAGAATTGGTCCCAAAATGAGAATAACTTTTATAGTGTAAACTTCAGCTGAAAGCTACATTTCTTTCTTTTTCCCCCTCTACCTCTAAACAAAAAAGAACAGCATTATCTGAATCAAAATGAAAACATGTAGATGCTCTCAGTTAACCCTGGATCTGTTTTCAGAATGAAATGGGAAATTTATCAAGTGAGCAGTCATTATAGAGTTATGATCTCTTTGAAATGTAGTTCAGGTGTTTATCTTTGCTCACAATCAGCRGTCATTGCTCTTCTAAAGCAAAATCCAAAAGATCTAATTGCCAATTTTGCACACCCAGTACACCACCACACTCACTTCAAATCCTGTAGTAATTAGTCAGATTCAAAAGAAATGTTTGTTCCTGGATAACGCCTACATATCATGACTTCTTGTTGGCAAATGTGAGGCTTTTACACATGCTATGAACGTCTATTTGATTATCTAAGCTCTAGTCTTTTTTGCAACTGTCAGTCCCTCTCAGTACAAAAGAAATTCAGTTATTTTGGTTGAGATCTTATCTGTATTTTTATGCTCTGGGATTTCCCAGCTCCGCAAGGTATCCCTTGCACTCAACACCTCACGTTCTGTAAAACCGTATTTTTTCCCACAAGATTATTATTTTAGTCACTATGCTACTATGCTTGCCAGTGCATCAACAGAGGTCTTGTGTCACTTAGCATGCCACCCACATGGAAGTGCTAAATTACAGTGAAGAGTGATGTTTCTTTGAGGGACATGAACTCCAGGCCACAGAGGCAAAAAGAACAACCCAGTTTCTTCTGCTAAGGTGAACAAGGGATGTGAATGTATATTGCAGAAGGTAGGGAATAATKTATGCATCAAAACTGGTGACAGAAGTGTGGAAAATTCAAGGTACTACAGGGCTAATACAAAGGCAGCCAAGCCAATAAGGATTCTGATGGTTTACCTTTCTTTGAGTTGCTTATTTTAATGGGGATATTGAACTCATAAAACTAGGACAGGGTTTGTAAAGGCAAAGTTTGGGCCTGATGAGCTAAAATCCTCCCATGATAAGCCAGTCCCCCAGCTCAGTCCTTTTAGCAATGCAGGAAGCTGCTCTTATCCACACATCAGTTTCAGACCACAAAGAACTTTCAGGACAGAAGTTAAACACAAAAAAAGCACAAGAAGCCACAGATAACACTTCAGCAGTAGAATACAACAGAAAACAACATGAAGGAAAGTTTGACTCAGAGCTCAGKGGAAGAGGCCAAGACAAGGAAGGATGAGCAAAAGTGCTTAGGTGTGCTAGCAGCTAAAGCCTTGCTCAAGACAGCAGACATGGATACATGGATTAAAAAAAAAGTAGGTTAGGCATGTCTTTGAAAAGCTTACCCACCATTTAAATTCCAACAGGTGATTAAAAGAAAAAAATAAAAAACCAGGAGGCCTCTGGCTGAGACTCACAGGAATTGAGGAATAAATTTTATTTATATGCGTATATGTATATGTATATATTTATGCACTGAGCACCTAAGAGGCTTTGACAAAAAGCTAAAATGTGTTGGCTGGAGTAATTGGAAATTGTTCGTGGTGCAAAGATTTTCTTCCAAGTCTTCAATTACAAAAGAACTGGATGAAATGCTCTCAGAACTACCATATGATGAGAGAATGCACCAGTGGGGTGGATCCTTTGGAACAGCCTTGAAAGTCCCAAAGGTTAGCAGCTTCCCTGATTTGTGACATAGCGTGAAAAACAAGATATGTAGATCCAAAATTAAATTAATGCTTCCTCAGTCTACAGAAAAGGTACTGATTTTGACCTGGAAGCAAAGAAAAGCTGGATTATAGAAATACAAGTGTGGGATCGTACTGACCACAGAGGAGGTAGAAATAAAACTCAGCGGGCTCTCTACAGCATCTACCAATTTCCAAGATGACATTCTGAAAGAATTAGCATATGCATTCACATGAAAATACTTCTAATAAATGTCTCAAATTGTCATATGAACAGGTAGCAGCAATTATTGAGCTTGTATTTGTGAAGCAGTGAGACATAAAAAGTGATCCAGCTACTGCACTACTTGGACCTCAGTGGAACACAGTGCTTTCAAACAGATGTTGCTGATAGACAGAAATAAATACAAAATGAATTCAAAGGCAGATAAGTCCAGACTAAACTTGACAGCATCCTTTTTTAAAGAGAGCTGACTTTAAAAGAAAATCCTTAGATGTCCTCTGTCCAGAATACAGTAAAATAGCTGATACAGGGCTACGTGGGAAATTAATAAATAATGCTAGAGAAGAAAGAGGTAAAATAGGAACTCTTAGAAGGAAAGAAAAAATGGAAATAGAGTGTTGGATATTTGACAGTTTGAAAGGGGCACTTTGACAGTGGAAGGAGCTTAATGGTACTTACTCAAGGATCAGTTCTGGGGTGAGCTCTATTTAAATTTTCTTTCATGATCATGACATAAAAATAAGTGGTATGATGACTCAAACAAAGAAGCATTGTCAATACAAAACAAAATCAAGTCACTGCAGAGAAAAATTGGAATGATCTGAGGACAGGACTAATGGAAAGAAGAGCTGGGACTGCAACACTATTACTTGAGGATCTAATTGCAAGTCTTTTTGCAGTAAATTTAGGAAATTACTAGTGAAAAATAATTGAAGAAAAGGACCTGTCTTGGCTATGAGGCACAGATTTACTAGGAAACTAGAATATCCTTCCTCTCTTGCACTACCATTTATCTGAGGATAAATGTACGAATGCAGCACACATACTCCCACTGCATGTGACGCAGTTTCAGATGTTCAGCTTGCTAGATCCTCAGACTGTGACAAGAATGAAACCAAATTCAGGATGTATTTTTTGAAGTATTTTCTGTGGACACTGAGAACCATGTGTGCCATTATAGAAGACATTGGTAACCAGTGAAAATACTGGATTGCCGTTAAATAAAAGGAAGATCAGGTGGAGAGAGGCTACTAGGAAAAGCATAAGATTATGGTTGGTGTATTAGCAGAGCTCAGAAGCTGAAGTTGAAGACCTTGGCCAATCCCTTTTCCTTGGGTTGAAATTGGCAGTCTTTGTTAGCCTGTCTCTATTGGAAGCAAAGTGACTAGTCCTGAACTAGAAGCAAATCTTGTCAGGCATTTATACTTCAGAATTTTTGCATTCCATCAAAATAACAGTTTGTTGAATCTGTTACCCTGTCCTCCACAGTAGCTAGAGGCAGATAATTCATGCAACAGTTTAGGCTTACTTCCTTGATAAAGAACTGTTTGATATCATATTGATCCATAAAGTTCCTTGCTCACATCTCGTAGGTAGAATTTAGATTACAACCCAAAAACTTGTTATCCCATATAATTGCCATTCTTTTGACTATTTCTAATACAAGCTAGCATTACTCTTGTTGTGCACTAAACATCACTGTTAAGTGGAAGTACTCATCTGGAAACATGGACTATATAAGACTTGTCAAAACAACTGATCGAGTCTGTCTACTCTCTTCTGCTATTACTTCTGAGGCACAAGTGAGGAGGGAGCTGCCAGCCACCTGAATAGCTCTATGCCCAGTCTTCTTTTCCATCAGCCCAGCACGTGGCAGTCACAGAAAAATGAGAAAATGTCAGTGAAAGGCTCCTGTGAAAGCAAACAGCAGGGACTGGGATAGGTCAATGATTCTGGAGGTGGCAGCGAAAAACAGCCAAAGCTTTCCTTGATAGGTATGGAAAACATATGCTGCCTATTGAGTCAGCAATATTTCCATTGCTTCAGGGAAGCATCACTTCTTGCAAGTATACCCAGCCTCATTGATTGGGGCACGTTTGGTAAGACTAGTTCCACTAGGATTAATAAGATTTAAGTGAAAATCCTCTGGTCAGTCCGTTACGTGCTGGGCACGTGACCATGGAAGCAGCATGACACATGACCCAAGTGCTTTCATAAGGAGCTGTGCAGCCAGCTGTATCAGAACAACTAGGCATCACCAACATAAATAAATAATGGCAAAAAAAAAAAAATTGTTCACATATTAAAGTACCAACCTAGCATTCAGGGCATGAAAATTCAGTTTTACTCTACACAAGACTCTGTCTGTGGTCCAGGGCAAATCATCTAGTGTTGGCTCAGTGTCAATTCTGCTCACTAGATTAGTGGCATGATAATGCTTGTCTGCCTTTAGAAGCCTTTTGTAAGGATCAATACATTAAAGATTCTTAAATAGTCAGATCATATGTTATTGGATGATTAACTAAGGTAGCAAGAAACGTCAGACCCTTTTATTAATCCCATGAAGTTCATTGCCTCAGATCTTGAAGGAGTGATGCCACATTTGTGTAAAAAGGATTTCCTGCTATGAGTTTAAAACTAAAAGGCTGTGATTTCATTGTGAAGCCTTTGTTCTTGAGTTCTGAGACAGTTACATTGGTGCACCTCCTTGACCTTCTCTAAACCATTAATAATTTATACACCTCTTTCATTTCACCTCTTATTCATCTCTGTTGTTACGTAAATACCCTAATCTTTTTAATCTCCGCATGTATGGAACTCTATCCGTGCCTCTGATCCTTCTCATTACTATTCTCTGTTTCCTATTTCCTTTATGGTCTAAGTGAAACAAAGTGGCCAAACTCAATGAATAGTCCAAATGGAAGGTTATTATTACTTTATGTAAGATGTCTATAATACATTTGATTTATTTCAGCACACTCTCTCTTTTTTCCCCTTGTTTATGTAGGTGTTTCCAATAGGAAGTCCACAGTAACGGCATAGTCTTTTCTCTGAATATACCTGCTGGTCATTTAGAACTTCTCAGGGTGAATAAGCTGGTCTAATAATTTTTTTCCAGTGCCCACTAATCTTTTCTTACTTTATCAGCTGATGCCGGAGTACAGGCTTCCAAACTGTAGCTCCCTGCATTCTGCACCCTAGTGTTCTCTCCATTTTGCTCTAACTTAATTTATTCTGTTTCTCCTGAGTCAGCACAGCTTTTTCCTAAGCTTTGTGCAAAAATCCTGGGTTTTCTTAAATTTTATTTGTTACTCAAATATTTAGTATCCCACCATATCTTGTATTGCTGCCTTATGCCATTGTTTTGCATTAATCCAAACCTGACCATCCAGGCACAATGAGAAGACCTTCATTCATCCATTTCACTAGTCTGTGTTTAGCTTTGCCTTCCCTTATCTGCTCCTGTGGACTGTCTTGCTTATCTGTTGGGATCTTCTCCTGTCTGCCTTCCTTTCTGTTTTGCTTTAAATCAACTGCCTCCTGCCTGTTTGTACAGCACACCCACTGTGCTGAGCCATCATTTTGTGCTACCCATGAGAAGGTGCCCTTGTGCTCCAAGTCCTGTTGATGCCAATTCAGTCAAACCCAGCTGCAGCGCAGTGTGGACTATTGTCTGAGTACAGTAATCCCAGGCCAAACACAAACTTTGCAAAACACCCCTGGGACTCCCTAGTCAGAGCTCTTGCCTGCATGTCCTTCATCAGGCACTTCCCAGAAATGTGTGTCTTGTCTTATGGGTGATGGTTACCAGAAGCAAAATCTATTCTCACCTTCTGCCAGAATTGAGATGGGTAAAGACTGTATTGCATATTGTCTTTGAATTCATCCTCCAGTCACATATATGCCCTCAATTAGATATTTATGTCTGCCAAGCAGACAGGCTCTCTGACCAGACTTAGTGATGTCTGTCATTTCGTATATGAAGTGTTGTCCATTTCATGCCAACCCCTAAGATTATGACTCAATTCTCTGTAAACAAAATTTCTCAACCACATAGCTCATCCATCATCTTGTGTAAGAAACAGCTTCAGGCATTACATGGTCCTCACAATCTGGTCAATGCCAGAGTATAAACTTTTTTACTCATTAATTCCCACTTCAAGTACAGAGTTATGTCGAGAGAGAGCACACGCACATCTCAAGAAAAGAAACAAATATAATAATACAGTCCATTGCTGGAATCCATCTCACACAGATGCGTGCATTGTGTTCAGGAAAGACAGTTCAGTGTCTGCTACCAGCAATGACTCTTGCTTCACGCTGTGTAGTTCTGCAGTCTTCACAACACTCAGTCTGAGTGTACTTGGAATGCAGCTTTTCCGATGGGATGCTCACAGTGCTTGTACATAGAGGTGAGATGATGGAAATATTTGTTTGCAAAAACTTGGTTTATGACTCTTAAAGCCATTTTTAGTGTCTCTTGATGTTTTCTAACAACTTCTAGAAGCTGATGCCTTTAGCAGCCACAGAATCTTTGCCTTCCAGCAGGACAAGTACTTCAGGCAAATTCTTTGGCTATAGTACTTTTATTCTTCAAATCTTGTTCTTGGACCCATGACTCTTCTTACACTGAGCCACTGTATGTTAAAACCTGTCTCAAAGGCTATTTGTGAGAGCATGCAGTATCTAGGAAGACAGTTATTCATCCTCATTTCCTTCCCTCATATACATCAATCTTACACATTCCTAATAACATCTCAAGGCCTGACCATTACTTCCTAGAAATCTACAGAGTTCAGTTCCCCTCACCTTCTCCTTGACCATGTTTTCGCTAATATACTTGCCACAGTACTTGATCATAAATTGTTGCACCTTCATGTCATGGACCCAGGTTGCTTGTTCCCTGGTGCCTCATTTACCTTCAAGAATGTCATCAGTACTGCTCTTAGGACTTCTTCTAGTGCATGTTTCAATTGACATTAGAACTCCATTGAAGACAGACAGATACTTAAAGTGACTTGAGACCAGCAGTGCTAGCCCAATGCTAACGGTACAGGTAGTTGCCTTGCCTTATTATCCAAAATACGTACTTGACTTCACCTAAAATGGTATTTTTATCCTAAAGCAGATCCTACATCCACAGTCTCTGGATAAGACTCACTTTTAGTGTGACTTCAGTACAGGTTCTGATATTACCTGAAGAGTCCCTCATTTCTTATGGAGATACATTCCCACTGTAGTCTGCTGTAAGTAATTACTATACACAGTGTGGTAGTTGGTATGTTTGCCAATTCCCTTCTATGGGGAGCTTAAAAACATTTCATTGTCTCATATAGTAAACATGGGAATATACTTCTAAAACAATCCTGCACTGTAGGTGTGCTTCTCCTTGAAATATATTATCAATCTCCTATTTGCATGCTGCTAGACAATTTTCATTTCTCTTTTCCATCAAGGACTTCATTGCTGTTCAACAGTGGGAGGTAGAGTCCCATTTGGACTACGGGAAATTCTAACGAATAACTAATCAGTGAAGGAGGATGAGTTTTCACAGACAATATGTATTCACTTCACTGACTTCAGAAAGGTTTTACTATTTTTGATCACTTCATAGACACCCTTCCTAAACCTGACCACTTATCAGCTGGTATTACAGTGCAGCTGGAATGTAATTGGTTGCCAGTCTAAAAATGTATCTTCAAACATTATTTGACATGAATATATATATATATACATATATATATACACACATATATATATACATATATTAGTTTGGGGATCGCTTACACGTGGCAGTGATCTCTTCTACAGGCTTCTTTCATTACTCGTACTGCTGCTTACCACTATGATCTTAGCTTCAGGTTTGGGATAAGAAGCATTTCTAGTCCTTATACCTGTCCACAGACTTTTTTCCTTCCACTTGTTTTTTCTGCTTTTCATGCTGCTTTCTGATGTCTGCCCTAGATCACAGTATCAGCCTCAATGTTTCCTAATTCCTCATTTTTTTTATTGTGAGCCAGTAGGTTGGTTTGGGCTTTTTTCCTAGTATCCACTACAACTTTGATACCTTCCCAGGAGAATGCAACAGTCGTGGTTAGTGGAAGTGATGCTGTTGCACTGGATATATGTCTCGCAACAGTCTTTGCTGTGAGAAACTTGTCTGCCACAGATATAAATCTGTCATTAACAAGCAATCTTTAATGTTTCCAGAGTTTCAGGGGCTACAAGAGTTCTCAGCTCTTGTTATAATTATTTCCTCTTCTGCTTGGCTTTACACAGAAAATAACAAAACCAGCACAACAGCCTCTTGTCCATGATCTCCTTCTGTGGCATCATGTTACTCAATAAGCACTTTTATCAGTCTTCCCAGTTGTTCAGACACAACAGCATCTTATTCGCTTCTCTTCCATCTTTTCCCAGAAGGATAGTAAAGAAAACCTTTACTGTCATTTTCTCATCTTTATTCCTTTGTGCATACACTCAATTACTTTTTTAACCACTTGCTTGTTTGTGTAGGTTATTTCATCTGGAAATCCACCATCATGTTTCTAAGTGTCTCTCCAGGCCACTTGTTTATTCCTAGCTTTATTTTCCATTTAGTAATATTCAAAGGGGACGGTATGTCGCTCTGGAATTATTGTTGCTGACATGTTTCTGCACCATGTATTGGACAATAGTAGAAGAAGACTAACTTGTTCATAACTAACCTGACTTTAACAAACTGTTTACACAGATGCTGAGACTGCAATTAACAGCAAAGCCACATGCATGCAGATTAGCTTGTGTGGTCTTTCAGATCTCCCTGCAACCCCTGTTCTTCCCCTGGTTTCACAAAGATTACTGCACTCAGTTATCTTTATTTACTTTCCCAGCGTAAGGAATTGTACGTGATTTAACAGCAGCTAGAGAAGTCAGATGTTGAGAACTCATCAGTAGTGGTGGCAGCTGTTAGTCCAATAAATCTGTCTTTTCCAGCTTGGCTTTATATTTAGGTACACATTTAAGCAAGACTGGAACTATGTTAAACAGAATTCCTAAAATAGAACAAGGCAATATTAAGTATTATCTCTCACAACTTTACGTATTTCCTAGGAAAGTGAATTTTCAAAACTTTGTGCTCATATTGCACATATAATACAAATATACACAGATAAAATCAGCGGTTTTGAGAAYTGATGAGGTTTACTTGAATCCATCACTGTTCTTGTAGATCTTATCTCACTTGAACTGCGTCAACCATAGCGGACATCCAAAAAGACTGTGCCTAATAAAGCAGTATATTATGGTGATAGAAGAACCTTTAGCATACTGAAATTTACTCTTTGATCATAGACTATGATGGTATTGCCAAGTAAAGGATAAAAGGCACTTTCAAAATTACTTCTGGTTAAATATTTATACCTTACTATTTCTAAATTGAAATGCATATAGAGATGTTCTAAAACATACAACCTACTAAAAATAAATTCTAAGATCTTCCTCTGCTTTTTGACTCAAGCTGCTAAACATAGCAAAATATATCACAATATTTTGATAGAACATTAAAACATGACCATTAAAATATGTTATCTACTGTGCAGGTCGCTTCAGTTACTAATCTAGAAACATCCTGTAATAATACAGGCAAATCTGAAATAATGTGGCATGTCAGACCTCGTGCTTCAAGCATTGTATTCTTTAGTGCAAGCCAGCAATTAAAGATTCATTTCACATCTAAAAATTAAAAAAACTGCTATAAATGCATGATACAGCACCAACTACAAAATGAAGACTATATTGCCTTTAAGAAAATCCAGCTTTTTTTCGTTCATCCAAATATGTTCAATCTTTCTTAAAAATTAATATCTATGCAAAGGTATATTGCATTTTTCCAGGAGAAGAGGCATAGTATGTTTCCTTACTTCACACTGCAGTAGAAGTGGCCACATCTGCTCACCTCAGAAAGCCTATGGATGTTCAAATACTGTATCAAGGTATATATTTCAAGGAGAAAATTTAACTGCCTGGGTGTCACACTTTAATTCAATATAGCTGAAGCAGGAAGATGAAAATTTTAAAAAATTTTCTCAGTTAATTGATTGATGAATAACAGCTTCCAAGAGCAGACCTTTATTCATCTCATTTCATATACCCTGATCTGAAATTCACTCAGATTACCTCAGGTCATAAAAAAATGATAACTAAGGACACATTGACGTGTGCACTGCACACTGCACACTTGCATTTTCTATTTTCTAGCATTTTTCTGGGATTTTAATTTACTGGAGATACATGACCAGAATACCTATTTCTATAAAGCTGCTTTTAGAGCTTGAATCAAGAAATATTAGGAGTAAGTATTTCCCTGCAGTGTTTCTGTGAAGGGCCGTAATGACCTGGTGCCATTTCCCTCTCTCAGGAGAGAGAAACTTTTTACAACTCTCTGACATAAACAAATGTGAAAGCTTCTCAGTTTCAATGGTAAACATTTTTATAAATACAGTTATTGATGCAAATATTTCCATTTTTTCTGCCAGATTAGCTTTCCTGCCCAACAGCTTATACAATTGAAGAGCTGTTTGCTAAAATGATAGCTATATATGTACAAACAGCTCAGCAATAAAGGAACACCAGCATGAAGTCTGAAACGTGAAATCTATACATATCATAAGTTATTGTGGCTCTATCAAATTTTACCACAGCTGAATGGTTCTAAAACGTTGAATTCTTTTCATTTGTGCAACTCCAGCAAGCATATAAATGTCAACTCTTTCAATTATAGATACCTAATAGCAGGCAGCCAAATTGTCTAAGTAGTAAAAGGGAAATTTAAGAGATTTGGGCTTTGAGATAGCAAGAGTCAATTAGAAATGTAATAAAAAGCATAAAGCTTTGGAACACAGTTCAAAATATATCTTCTTAAAGAATTATCTACAAATGCATCATATTCAGCAGCTCCATAATGTGCAGTACACCTTGTTTGAACTGGGTAGAGCCCTGTACAGAACAGACATGTTTTTCACAGGGACACACATATTCTACACCGAATAGGCATAACACACACTGACTACACTTAGCCCTTCACTGGGCAATGAATGGAAGACAAAGATAAATAGCTTCCTAGTCTCCCAGACTGGGTGAATGAACAAACATTCAATCTGTGAATAACCAGAGGAAAAATTAAAATTCACAGAGAACTCAGGGTTGTTTGTTTAGCATAATCCTAAAACATGTTCTGTTCACACAAGTTTTTATTAAAATATGAACACTTGTTCTTCAAAAATAAATGTTTTGCAACAGAACTCCATCATCTCTGACACTGATCACAGTGGTTTTCTTTTGCTATTAGAGTGATGGAGTGCGACCAGTTTTAAGCAGGCCAAATCAAGTAATTATTATCAACATCCATATATATTCAATTGGACAGGTAATTTTTTTTTCTCACTGATTTTGGCTTCCATCAGCTCTATGGATTGACCTCCCTTTTTGTCTTCTGGCATGTCCATAATACTACTGGGAAATTGATTTCTAAATTATAAAAGAGGCAGGAACTTTTCTAATAAATAGTGGGTTTTAAAACCTCAGGTTTTTGGAAGTCAGTTTCTAACATTAATGTGAACTGTCATGGCAAGAGGTTTGTTGGGCACAGCTAGGGCAAACAGGACAAGCAAAATACAGAACAATAACGTTATAGAAGAGGACATTATTGAACAGAAGACATAAAATGGAATGCCAAAACAATTATGGTGTGAGGAATCAGAAGGTTTAAGAAACTATGAGCTTTATTGTTTTACTTGTAGCTTGGTGCTGAGAATAAGTTGCCAGCTAACTGATACCATCTGAACAACTGTGTAGAAATAGCCTAAAGCTCAGACTCAAGCTGAATTTCACTTTTTCACAGTACTTTCCTGCAACAGCCTACTCAAGGGTCAGCTCTACAGCAACCCCTCTAGTGCATCTAGCAGAGAAATCCCGTGCACCTTTGAGAGCACATAAGCTTGCTACAGGGATGTGCTGCAGGATACTGTGACTGATTTGCCCTCAGGATGCATCATGTCAGCAAAATGAGTTGGTTCTTCTGAGGTCCACTGAGTCCTACTGCAAAGGGGTTTTGTGAGCTCGAGCTCCAGCTCAAGGAACACTGCTGGTAACAGAGACATACAATTTCAAGGTTTCAAAGCATTCTGGGGCCATGCAGCTCACACGGAATGTGTAGGCAAAGACAGAGGATATTAAAACTTGTAATATCTTTGTACCTGCCTGCTAAGTTACATAAATTACATAATAAGGAGGTCACAAGGCCAAATATCACTCTACTTGCTCCAATAACTATTATCCACACATTTATGCTTCCTTAGCTTGTTGGTTTTCTTCATGGCCTGAAGTTTTGTCAGGGGAAGTTTAGGTAGGATATTAGGAAAACGTTTTGCACCCAGAGGGCGGTTGGGCACTGGAAAAGTCTTCCCAGGGAACTGGTCATGGCGCCAAGCCTGGCAGAGTTCAAGAAGCATTTGGACAATATTCTCAGGCACATGGTGTGACTCTTGGGTATGTTCTGTGTAGGGCCAGGAGTTGGACTTGATGATCGTGTAGGTCCCCTTCCAACTGAACTGATTCTGTGATTAAGGCCCAGTTTCACAAACAATTCCAAGGCCTAATTATGAGGACGCTACTAAATACTCAAGACCTCACATTCAAAACTGTTTGGAAAAGAGACTGTCTTGTGATACAGGTCTGTTAATGTCCAGGGTATTGGGGTATTTGAGTTTGCTGTAATCAAAAGCAAATAAAAAAAAAAAAACAACAACAAAAAAGCAACACATGACAGTAGATTACATCACCTACAAAAGATTTCTTCCACATATTAAAATAGCGAGATTATTTTATATTAACTGGTCTGTAGCTTTGGCCCTCATTCTTTTCCTTTATTCTGTTTTCCTCTTTGGAGTTGGGAAGGTAGTCAGAAATGAGCTCTTGCCCACTTTAGTCACATCTTCACTTCAGAATCAACCAACACAGTCAGTGCTATTGGCAAAGAAAACAATATTACATTTTAAGAGAGAGCAATCTTACTTGCAAACCCTCATCAATCTCATTTCTGAGATTTTTCTGGAAAAAATACTTTTATGTTGCCAYTACATCCTTGCAACAATTACCATCTTCAGGTGTCTTTATTTTTGTAAACTAATGCTTTTTATTAATAAATAAGAGTGGGACTGAACAAAAAATGCTGGCAAAGCTAGCAAAAAAAAAAAGCCTTTGAAGCAAAAGTATTCTGGTCATCATTATCCTAAGACACCGTACTAAAGGCTTTCTTTATTCATCTTCCTTTATTCATCTTAACACTGTAGACAAGAGGTAACTGCTTCCAGAGAGCAGTGGAATGAACGTGCCACAATATTAGCAGTATCACAGCAAGTAGCAGACAGGCTCTGGTGTGACAGAATAATAATAGAAAATACATCCATTTCAGGGAGGAAATATACTAATTTGTAGTCAACTCCACTCGTGGAGAGATACTGAAAACAATTCCTTAAACTGGCTTCCTGAGAAAGATGGTAGGTTATTAGCTTACTGCCTCTTTCTCAAGAGACACAAACATATCCATTACACAGAACAATGACAAATGCTTTTTTTGAAGAAGGATAGTTAACTATCTCTTCTTATACTAATACCACTTGGCTCTTCATCTCACCTGCATCTCACACCAGTTTGTGAAAGTTGYGTTTTATAGTCCCTTTCAGTAAGGGAATTCAAAACCAAAGCTTTTTCAAAGTGGGGATGCCTCCAAGGAACCACCAAAGGAGGAAGAAGCACACTCAAAGTGTTTCTCTTCCTGACAAGAACATTCATTTCCTTCTCCTCATCCTTCCAAGCTCACACCTGGAGTAGGTTCCATACCAGAGTTAGAGAGAGAAGGGTGAAGGCAAGCAGACCGACTGAAATGAAGCAGTGAGGGGAAAATAAGGGTCTGTAAAACCTTGGAGGAAGTACAGTTTGATAGAACAGCATGTGGAAAGCTTGCACAGTTGAGAGGGCCTAGGCCCAGAGGTAAAGATAGTTCATTAACATTTAGCTCGCCTGTCAGCCACCTGTGGAAGAAGACCACAGATATGACAGCCCTGCACTGCCCTACAAAGTTAGTTCTAGTGGGGAATGTGCACCTGTTGCCCGATGAGTAACATTTCACCACAAYCTAGGGGACAAAATAAAGAAGCACCTAACAGAAGCTACTAGGAAATTCAGTAGAAACAGGTAATTCCCTACCCTACAGACTGGGGTTTTCTTTTCTCCCAACTGCTAAATGAGAAAAGGCTCTATTAGGCTCCCAGCTAGTGGAAGACAATTGTGGTCCACCTGTTTATATACAGAAGTGTATTTCTTTCCCTTATGTCATTACTCTTCTACAGAGGTCAAGGAACGCAAGAAAAACTCTCTGTTGTGCAATTCACTGGAGCAGAATACAGAGCTCCTCTTCCAAAAATCCTTTAAGCAACACCTTTGCTAGTAGAGTCTATAATCTACCATATGGAGCACACAGGAGACACTGCATTGGCTCAATTTCAGCAATTATCTGAAAAACACTTTTTCAACCACTAAATCAAATTCGAAAAAAGCCAAATAATTCTCAGTAGTAAGCCTCTGCACTCCTCAGTGTTTAGGCCTCATGGAAACAGTGATTGCATCTGTCACCCCAAAAAACATACTTGCTCTTAGGCAGGTCTTCACCATCCCTAGAGTCAGACTTCACACTTTAAATTCATCACTCTGGATTTAGGCAAGATTTTAAATGTGGAACAGTGCCCCAGTTGTTGCTTATTTGGATCAGAATTCTTGTGAACCATAAATTACAGGTTTTGAGACAGAACTGTTCACAAATATTTATCTGTATCATCTGATTCCTAGTTTGACCACAGACTTCCATACTGCTGCTATGATATGTTTCACGGGAACCCTTCTAATACAATTTAATTTCTTGGCTACCACTTCCTTCACACCACGAAAAAAAAAAGTGAAAAAACTGAAAAACTGGTAGGTACCAGCAGGGCAATTTCAGATAATCCCCCTGTTTAAACGAACAACAATGACAGAAACATTTATTTCTAAGATCTTCAATTCGAACCACCCTTGAGGGGAAATATAGGCTAGACATTAGGAAAAAGTTTTTCACAGAAAGAGTGGTAAAGTACTGGAATTGTTTGCCCAGGGAGGTGGTGGAGTCACCATCCCTGGATCTGTTTAAAAAAAGATTGGATGTGGCACTCAGTGCCATGGTTTAGTCGAGGAATTAGGGCATGGGTTGGATTTGATGATCCTGAAGGTCTCTTCCAGCCAAGTGATTTTGTGATCTGTTTGTGAGCCTTTCAAAATAAATCACACGCTAGAAAGAAAGCAAAATACAGTAGATCAGTTCGTCTTTTCTATAGTAGATCTCTATTCCATACAATATTCCTGCCTATTTAGTAATGCGGGAAGGACTGCAATTTCCTGTTGTTCTAATCCCAAGGAACACAAGTCCCTGGAAAGAACTGCAAGTCTCTGTTAAGAACTGCAAGTCTCTGTTAAGAATCCCTGTAATAAATATGCCCTTTAGAGAAATGGTGTGCAAGAGGCTTGAAGGGTTTAGTTACTACTTAGTCATGTAGAACATAGCACACAACTTAGAAAACAGTTGTCTTTTCACAAGACATTAATTCTATCACCTCATATCAATTCTATCATCACGTATTTAACTCTATCTGGTCAGGCTCCCCTAAGTCTTATGCCTGTGCAAGTATTTTCACGTATTCTAATTTGAAATAAAGAGCCCATAAGGTGGCCATCTAATACTGATGGGACATATAACATCTTTTTGTAGTAGCACAGGTTTTCTGCATTAAAGAATTGTTTAAAATCTTCAAATTCTTAAATATTGGTAAACTATCACATGGACAATTTGATTAAAATGTATAGCCAAAAACCTACTTCGAGACAGATTCTTGCCCTAGAAAGTTGCATATTTAATCTGAAAGAAGTATAAAGCTCATTGCTAAAAATAATCTTTCCAGAATAGACATAAACATTCAAGTAAACTCCTGTTTTAGTATTGTTTGATTGCTGTTGTCACCAAGAGCCATAGTCATGGGCTATGAAGTCACATCACCTTAACTATTGAAAAATTAATATTTACGACATAATTGAGCTTACTTGTACACTGTCAAAGGCAATCATTAAAGGCTTCAGGGCAGAAAACTGAACATTTGATGCCATCAAAAATGAGATAAATGTCTGGTGTCTGCCCATAATACAGTAAAATCCAGTGGTATACTTCTGCAGTTAACAATATTATGAAAAAACCAAACCATATTTGCCACGGAATTATGCTTTGTTTGCCATATCATCACTTCTTTTCTTGTTTGCACAATTCTATTGCCTTGTATAAACACACCATTTCTACATCTTCATTTTTCTAAGGAGAATACACTGGGGTTTTTTGCCTCCCCATCAAGCCTGAACTGTCTTTAATTTGGTAGAGTTAAGACATATGTGAAAAAAATGAAGAAAGAAAAGCCTCTACATTATTCAACAGTGTTTGACATGACTACAGAACTGGGAAAAGACATATCTTTAAATTGTGTGTGCTATCATACTGTGACATATTACCAGGTGGTGATAAAACATGACTGTATGTGAAATGATGATACACCTTTGTCACAGAGAATGTTAGGTGCTTTGGAACAGTATCACATGCTGTTTTGAGAAAGAAAAATTCTAAGTTATCAAGAAACTTACAGGATGGCTGCATCCAACACTGAAGAAAATTACTTGAAAATAGTTTCAACTTCACTGCCCAGAGCGTACATTAAATGCATTATCTGTAYTGAGCTCTGCTGCAGCTCTAAATTTAGCGAAATGTGGTTTTCACTGAGGCTAATGAAACTGGTAATCCCTATGGAGAGTGAAATTTCAGCATTTTCCTTATTCAGTGGCTTCTCATTTTCCAACCAGACCACCTCAGGCTATGATTTATCAGAGCTCAGAAGCTAAGGTTTGAGGGTCTTTTTAAATATGTGGATAGGAAACCTTTCTGGAAAACTTGGTRTTGAAGGAAGAAACGATGATACTATTGCACTATTACAAACTCAGAACTAGTAGGTACCTAGCCACTGAAATTGCCTTCTTTTGACTGAGATCTAAAATACACACGTAATTAGCAGAAGACTTTCAAAAGAATATTGGCATGTTGGTTTTGGTTGGGTTTTTGTGGGGTTTTTTTCCCCCAAGAAGAAATGTCTGTTCTCCTCTTTTCAGTGACCCCCCAAACTGGGGTGATACAGGTCATCCATAGCCAATTGGTATAAAGTCAGCAGGAGCAAACCTAATCTACCAAAATTTTTCAGAGAAGTCTAACCTAGCCATCTAAGTGGGGTTGTTTTATCTTATGGCCAGGGTGGTTTCCATCCAAGACTAAGAGCTCTAATGCGGGATTTAGTGCATCATCATGTTATTGCTTGTACACCGATCCAAAGATCAAAAAGACCCATTTGATGCTTAGTAAAAAGTTATGAGGATAGGACTTACCTCTAGATTAAGACATCTAAAAATCAGGTTCTACATGTGAGCTAGATGCTCTCACTGCCACTGTAGCTAGGGGAAAACTGATCAATGTAGTTGATAGAATCCAAAAGCAATCCAGCTCAAAAGTCTGTTCTGAATTTGGCAGCTCATAAAGCCAGCATAGTCAAGAGAACTGTTTCTGCGGCCAACTTTATACAAATGAATGATGCATCTGTCCATCCACTTCATTACTTTCAACTACTCAACCCAAATGACCAAGAAAACATGCTGTCGTGGTGTAATCTCAGTCAGCAACTCATCCACTCATTCATTCCCCCCTGGTGGGATGGAGGAGAAAATCAGAAGAGCAAAAATGAGAAAATGTATGGGTTGAGATAAAGACGGATCAATAAGGTAAAGCAAAAGCCACACATGCGAGGAAAGCAAAACAAGGAATTCAGTCACTTCTTGCCATGGACAGGCAGGTGTTCCACCATCCCCAAGGGAGCAGGGCTCCATCACGTCTAATGGTTACTTGGGAAGACAAACACTGTCACCCCAAATGTCTCCCCCTTCCTTCTTCTTCCCTCAGCTTTATAGGCTGAGCGTGATGCCGTATGGTATGGAATATGCCTTTGGTCAGTGGGGGTCAGCTGTCCCAGCTGTGTCCTCCTCAACTCCTTGTGCACCCCCACTGGTGCTCACTCACTGGGCAGGGCAGTACAAGAGGTAGAAAAGGCCTTGACTCTGTACAAGCCCTGCTCAGCAATAACAAAAACATCTCTGTATTATCAACTCTGTTTTCATCAGGAATCCAAAGCAGAGCCGCATAATAGCCACTGTGAAGAAAATTAACTCTACCCCAGCCCAAACCAGCCCACATGCATTGCAGGGTCAACCACAGAGTTTTGTCACAAGGCAGAAACTCACATCTCTACGTATCGTAAGCACTACTCTACTTCCACTGTGTCATCACTATTCATATTTGTACTTCACCTTTGTGTCTTTACTTCAAAGCTCCACTATAAAGCAAACAAAAGAGAAGAGTAGCAGCTCAGACTTGCTTTAAAAACATAGTTCAAATGGTGTCATTTCCTATCAGCATTAAGTCCTTCTACAGAAATATATAATGGCATAACCTACACAAAGCAACTAAAATTACCTAAATGCCTCAGCTGCTTGATGAAAATATACTGATTCTGTACATCCTCTGTGCAGCCCTTACAGACTGACACCTATGAAATCCAGTATGGAATTTAAATCTCCCCCTACACAGGCATCTCAAGCTCTGTCCAACAATTACACCTTGGCATTACAGCAAGGTAYAAGCATCCTCTCAAGCATGACATTTAACTGAAAATGGTTCACCCCTCAGGGAAAGTCTGGATGAAGATGCTAAAGATATYCCCTGCAGATGAGCTTAAAAGCTTTTTAGCTTGGCTAATAGATGGAAGTCTCATTGTATTAGTATCAGTTAATTGATTTTGGGGAACAAAAACATCTTGCCTTAGGTTTAGCCTGCCTTACAACTGCCCTATAGTTTGCTGGTAAAGCTGAAATAGTCAGAGAAGAGTCTTAACAGATGCAGCAGAGACTGGAAATTGGATGTTTTCCAACACAGCAATTGGTATAGACACTATCTGGATTATGCAGTCCCTTATTAACTAGTGTCAAGGATTAGCCAGAACTAAAAACACTTGTGGGATTAGGGATTTATTTATATGAGGACAATCAGGAAAGTGAATTAACTAAAAATGTTACTTTAAAGAGAAGCTGTAAAACTACATTAAATCCTAATGTGGATGTTCTCCTTTAGAAACTACATTTGAATGATCTAACTTCACTGATGAAGTAAATTAAATTAAATTAGGACCACTTGAATTCCGGATAAGAAGGTCCTTAGGGGTTTTAATGACGTTTAACTGATCTATTTCTAAGTCACATCTTTCGTTGACTCACATTAATTTTCACGAATTGCTCCATGTAGATAAGTCTCAAGTTCTGAAATGAGGAAAGCCCATAAAAAGAAAAGTGACTGCTAAATTAATGGCAACAAAACACTTCTAAAAACAGTCGCAACACAGCTTCTTYATCTGCAAAGTCAATAGTAATCACAATGACTCTGGAGGTGCATACTAAAGGACAAGATTTAGTAACAGGCTCTCAAATAAGTCTTCTTGTGACAATGCCCAACTGAGATGACTTCTGTACTTCTCAGATTGAAAACTGCTTGCTCGGCAATTGTTGTTTAGTCAGTCCTGCAACAAGATTTTAGATTTTTGGAAACTCTAAACATTTTGGAAGGCATTTAGGTCGAAGTTAAGATTTATAATTACAGAGCTGTAAACTACTGATGTGTCAAGAGAGCAGATCTCTTTTTTATTTTTTGCCCAAGTTCAACTGCTGGAGGCAAAAAGAGTAAAAAAAAAATCCCTCATATCTCTGTTCTTTTTTTTTTTCCTGTTTCTGTAATCTATGCAATCCATGGTTGACAACTTGTAACCAATCTATTTCTTGTATTGTATTAGAAAGCCAATGGGACAAATGGCATTACTGACCTTTCTGCTTTTTGTTCAATATCATATTTCCAGAGTGGTAGGAATTATGTAGTTCTATAATATTACTGATATTTGAATCAAATTGTGCAACAATTCCTTTGTTGTAAATTCAGCTAATTAATCATTGTCATCCTTCTATTGTGCATCTAGACTTCCTTCTGTGATTTTTCTGTCTATAGAATAATTGCTATCACAGATACTCATATTCAGGGCGTGCATAAGACTTCATTCCCTCATACAAAGCTTCCATTTCCTCAAGACGGGTAATATAAGAATATACATTTAAATTTTAATACCAGGCATCATAAATAGCTTTTCATTACAAAGAGATAGTTTTTCGAGACCCTCTCATGATATGTGCAGTAACGAKCATCTTAACATTACTACAACCCATTAGGTGGGTTGTAGTTATTGTTGTTCAGAGAGTACATCTATACTTACAGGGGAAGAAAGGCTGGAATCAGACTAAAATATGCTGAACCATTGGTTCAATTTCTTTTGTCTCTACCACTGTCAGTAAGTAAAGGTAAAAGCACCCATATTATGCCTTAAAAAAGCAACTTACAGATTTTCCTTGTGCACAGAATAATCTGTGAAGACCTAACCATTGTAGGTAATAGCAAACATACGTTTAGATTAAAATATCCTACTCTGGCACACGTGCACTTACAAGGATGTTATGTGTAATTTTGGCCTTTTGGAAGGATAACTATTTTAAGAACACATTTTATTGAAGGCTTAGGATACTCGCATAGAGTACAAATAGAAATAAAGTACTATATGTTGATTCAGTAGAAGTCATATTTCAAAAATCAAGATTCATATGGTGCTTTCTCTTGACTTAAAAGAACAAAAGAGAAAGATACTTTCTACCAAAAGCCAAAGACATTTCATTATTGTCATTAATTATGGTTGAAAAAACATTCAGAGTTGTTAAAGAAGTAGAAAACCTAAAAAGCTGTAGTAGAGCTTAGTTTGGCACCATTAATTTTTTTCTGTAATGGAATGAAGACTTCAGTATTTTCATTAATAATTCCTGATGGTTTACCCATTATATCATCATTTTCAATAGAAAGGAAACATAACCTGCCTATTTCAGAGCACTGAACAAACCAACAATAGTGGGGAAGGGGATGCATTTACGAACAAGGTAGAGAATGGAATCTGTCCCTGAACTTTCTGGAAAACACTACAGGCGAAAACCACAGAGGTTAAGTGGAGGAAAGTTTGCCGGTTTTAAAACTGAACAGGACACCAATTTAACCTTGACTTAGTCAGTGTTTGCAAAATCCTAGCATCATGCAGACCATTAAATGAAAAAAACACCCCTGCTTCTCAATTACTCTGGGGTGACAGGGACTGCAGAAATTCAGAGAGCATCATTCTGTGGTTCTGGTATGCTATTGTCCATAAAACTATCCTGATTTTATTTTCCATCAGGAAAGATAAATTGTTTCATTTTTGTGTTTTGAACTAGTAATGGCTTACGCACACAAGTAAATCCTTCTGATTTCTGAAATACCATATGTTTTTCAGGACTGTGATTGTTTGTTTGTTATGTGTTTCTACACACTTTTCCGTGACAAATATAACAAGTAAACTTGCAAAAGCCTGCTTAGTTCAGCAAAAACCTGCTTTCTGTTTATTTAACAAGCTGAATTCACTCTTGAGTGGTTGAACAAGTAACAGTGGCTATAAAAAAGAGGTTGGACCTTGAGGCAGAAGTAAAGGAGAGTGGAAGAGGAAGCAGAGGATAACAGAACCTGAAATTCTCCTTTCAGCAGTATCAAACTATTAGATGTGCTCAGAGATCTCATCTCCTTGCAGGTCTAAAGACCCAAGTACAACATCAGAAAATAGACAAGTCTCTCTGACTTTTTCTCTTTCCTCACTTCCCAGGGGTACAGTTCTGCTAAGTGTGTGAAAAGAGCTGTTTGGTCTTGTAAGATTTAACAAACTTTTTTTTTTAAATTGATGTTCAAGCATTTCTAGTCCCCCCAGTGCATTGAACACAATCTAATAGAGACAGACTTACCTACTTAATAATAACTGCCATGCTTTCTCATGCTAGTCAAAAGTATTAAGTCTCCAGACAAGACATTTCTATATGGTTTATCAAAAGCAAAGCTTTTTTTCTGTAAAAATTAAAACAATTTCTTTTCAGTTTCCATCCTCTCAAAAAACAGCTTGTGGAGTTAAACTTGAGTCCTCTCTAAGTACCTTTTTCGACTACACATCACACTTCAAAATTTAAAAGAGAAAAGTTTTCCTTTGTGAAAGTCAACATTAAAAGCTTTCAACAAAAAAAATGTTTTACAACTTTAACCATAAAATTGTTACTGGAAGGCTGTATTCTCAAGATGCAAAACATTTTGGGGCAGAAAAACAGAAATTTGTTGGGATACTACTGTAAATAATTATCAACATGTACTGGCAGACTTGGCTGGAATGCACAAAATGCAGTAAAGAAAAAACGTTGCCCTTTTCTACATATATTTAAATTAGACCTTTGTTCAAAAGCCTATTTCAGATCAGATTTTTTTTTGCTTAAACCAACACTGGAAGAGGTGAACTATTTTAAAAAAAGAAAACCCCCCAAATGAAAAAGAGGATTATCCAAATTAATTTTCTGCCCAGTTTTGATAAAACCTCAGTGAAAAAAAACCCTTATATGCTATCCTACATAATACATTGATATATAAGCAGCATGTGCAAAAATCCTAAAAATACAAGAATCTTTTAATGCATATATAAYATCTCAAAGTCATTAGGCTTACACTGTAAAGTAATAACAAGTACAGGGACCACGAAGTCCCACATGACAGTCTTTCATGCTGTCTTCTGTTCTTTTCCTGGACCAGAAATGCTCTCATGGCAGGTTCTTTTCCAAAAGTTACCATAAACAATAAAATTGATGATATTTTCATTCTGAATCTTACATCTACAGACCCTCAGATATACCAGTAGTTTTATTTAAGCAGCTAAATCATACTATTGCTTGGGGAAAGGAAAACAGCTGTGTGTCTGTGTAGGAGGGAAGGAAAGCAGAACCAAATGTGAACTCCTGCGTACAAAAGATGGTGGTAGCAAGTGTGGGGTGTAACATATGTTGGAACACTGTTCTTAATTTTAACGTTCTTTTTGACGGGTAAATTCATCGCAATTATACCACTAAGGTCCTTCAGCCATTTGCAAGCAAGCATAGGAATGCAAGAACAGAAGAATGGTAGGAAGAGACTACAAAGAGGGAATGCATGGATAAATCAGCAGATAATATGCAGGAATATTGAGATGATTGATGGACAGAAAGTAAGAAGGAAAAGCGGAGTGACTAGAGACTTTCTAGAGACACTAGTCTCTCTAGAGTCTCTAGAGACTGAAGTTTGCCTGCTGAGCTCTGCAGCAGTGGCAGTGGCTGCAAACGGGTGAAGCGCATGCTGGGTATGATATGGAGCCACTGGAGACTGAAGGAAAGAATGCACATATCAGGAAACACCATCTTCTCAAATGCAGACACCCTGACAATTACTCTCCTTGGTTCCTCTTTACAGAGCAATAGTTTATTCCCCTGTTGAAGGCAGAAGAAGAGGCAGGTGTGCCAGGAACCTTTGGAAACTAGAATTATACAAAAAAGAATTAGAAGAGAGATGATTATGAATGTTTTCCAAAGGCTAGTTTTTAAAGATCTTCTGTCTCAGATTATTTCTAAAATGGAGATACAATACCTAGCTCATCTACAGAACATACCAAACTGTTGGCAGCAAAGCTCTTTTTAATACATAGGGTACTATAAGTGCTAAGGATTATTATCATTACTACTACAAAGAAAAAACAATAAAATATAGTATTGAACAAAGGGCAACACACTGTAATATTGTTGCATCCTGCTTTAAAATAAATACATTTCTATCACTGGTAGTAAAAATATACTATAAAAATGGAAACTTGTAAAAATAAATCTCAGACAAGTAATCTAAGGAGGGTGGGAGTGATACAAGAAATTGGCATTGGCTTGCTTGACTGCTTTTATGCTAAATGACACGGGGATTGGGGTGAATACTCTAGACTGTAATATTCTCTGTTAAGGTTGATTTGATCAAATCCATTACTCTTGTCAGAGTTTGCTCATTTATGCATCTGTTGGGGAGAGAAATCAAATATTATAAACTCTCAAGGCAATGATGTAACTCCCGTATTATATTTTTTTTCAGTTTGAAGCCACTGCAGACCACTTAGATGTAACAGATCCCTTTATTCCCTCCACAGGAGTCTGAACACACTGACCTTCCTTTACCCTATGCAACTTTAAGTGGAATAAAGAATATGCTGGTTTGACACTAGGCAGGGAGGCTTGGATGTCCATATCCAAGCTGACTTAACCAGCCTATTTAGTGATGGACAAAAGTCCATCGCAAGGCAGGATGAGTCTCAGTACAGACTGTTACAGCCTAAGTACATCAAACAGCCTAAATGAAACTCCAGGCCCCTGTCTGGCTACACTATGCTGGGTACCCACAGTAGCAGTTTTAAAGCCAGCTCGGGTGTACCCCAAGGAGCTATAGTTGCATCGCYAGACTGCAGTGTAGATGTATGATATGAGAGATGACTGCAGATATTCATCAGCTTTGAAAATTAAAAAATGCTCAGGATAAGAGCAGGAAAGAGACAAAGACAATTTGTAAAGGAAATAAGATTTTACTTTCTGGATTGCATTTGGACATACAGCCTGATTAATGAAAATTTAGTAATTTTTTACCATCTAATCACATCTACTCAGGGTGGTTTGGGTTCTCACCAGTGCTGGTTATCCAGTAAATTCCTAATCAATGAAATACCTCATGTTTCCTCAGTTATCTGAAGCTTTGGTGGGAAGATTTCTTACAAGAAACTGATTCCAATCCAAAAGGCTCCTCACGGGAATGCACAAGTTCTGAAGATTTCTATTTTTAACTTCCTGGCAAAAAGCTTGCTCATTTGCTCACTTTGCTCAGCAATTTCAACAACCAAAGGTAGCAAAAGCCTCCTCAGATAGGAGCACTACTTCCTTATGGATTCATTTTTACCTCAATTTTGTTTTTATTTTGAGCAAAATATTTCTACAGGTGTCGTATATATAAAGCTAAAATCCTTAGAAAAGAATGTATACAAAATTTAAATACAACTTCTTTAAAATTCATTAAGTATTTCAAACATTTTAGCATGTGCATAAGTCCCAACAATATTTTTGGGAAGGGAGGGCAGCAGATGTGCTTCTTAAGAACTTTATCATTTTTGAGGAAAAACATCAGAAACTTGCTGTATGAAATTAAGGGATGAAGGCAGTAGGAGTTTCAAATCCTTTTTTTGGTCATGAACTGATCTACAGCTATGTAGGCAATCATGTTATTTCATTAAGATACAATTATTAAGGAACTTAAGCCTGCCAAATTGTAACCATGAATGATTGTATTACCAAGACTAGAAATAATAGAAGACCTTTATCTACTTGGATTCTAGCTATTCGGAAAATGAATAAAAATATTATTTTAAAATTTTAAATATTAAAGATATATATAAATTTTAAATTAGAGAATGCTATCTTTATTTTGATATGAACTGCTTTAGCAAGCTATATTTTTAGGCTTATTTTCTTAAACTGGCCTGTTTTCTGTTCTAAAWTTCCTATTAATCATCCCCTCATTGTACAGTCTAACACATTAAGTATTGTTATCACATAAGTTGTCCCAAAGAAGTGACAAATCATTATATTTCTGAAAAAAATAGATGTGCTAGAAAAACACTTCTAGCAGGAGCAGTTACAGTTTGATTAAAGGGTGAAAAAAATGAAAGTGAATGCTAGCTTTTTGTGCCTCTATAATGTTTTTCTTTACTTGATCTTTAATCTTTTAGAGAGATTAAAAGAAGAAGACCTGTGCAATTTGTCTCAACAATAACACTGTTAGTTCAGAAGGAATGCCTATAAAGATCTGCAGTGTCTGACAGCAAGAATTATTAAGGACAGTGGCAAAGATGTAGTCATGAATTTAAAATATAGAGATATAATTTACAAATCTCATTTTGCTTACCTGTCATTGCAATTAGCAGTACACTAAATGGCTGTCATAAGTAGTCATGGTAACAGGAGACCCTTTTTTTTAAGTCAAGATGTATTTGAAAGAATTTTTTTSAATAGTATATCCTCTCTCACTCTTTGGGGGACCCTTACTGCAACAAAATAGATATGAAAATATAATTGCAAAACCTCAACATCTGCTAAGGCGTTTGGGTATATGTAACATTAGACTGGAAAAAACTTCAATTTTTTTCTCTACCTAGCCCAGAAAATATCAGATAACAAATTGCTGTCTTTTAAAAGATATCTATATCCACCTGCCTGTCTATATATGCATGCTAAATATAAAGTAAAATATAATGAAATAGTTTTGGAAAAAAAAAAATGTGTTCAATAACTTACCTAGAGAAGCAATGAAAATTGTGTTATCTGGAGAGATGTTTAAAATTAAATTGCCCAAAGCACTGGAAAACCATTTTGCTGGAGAAGGCAATGGAGTACATAAACAGTTCTTTCCTATCTCTAGATTCCATGATTCATATAGTACATGAAGATGACCAATAATTTTTTTTTAACCAATAAACAGAAAAACAGCATCTTTTGAAAACTCTGTCCTTCATTATTCTAGGAGATACTAAGGTTGAGATGTCTGACAAGTCCACCAATGATTCTAAAATTGCAACAAAATAAAATCAATTATTTAGAATTAAGCATCATTTCATAAGTACTGTATCATACTTACACTTCTAAAACATGACTCTGGCACATTTACACTTGATCGTGGTCCAACACTACTTGCTGTGTATGCCCAGGGCAAAGTGAAACAGCAAAGACACACAGGTAAACAACGGGTACTCAACTGGTATTTAAGCCAAATTTGAGCTGTAGATCTACTGGTCAAGTTAGAGCAATAAATGACTGATCACATCAGTGAGAATTCCTGAAATGACACAGTGGCCCCGAGTCTTTCCAGCCCTCACTTGGGATATTAACCAAAATGCCTGAACTTAACATTGTCACCTGGAGCTCCACCTACGGCCTTTTATGAGAGAGCTGCTCTACCACGCAATTCTGGCTACCTACAACCCAAAGGAAAACAGACTGAATAGGGAGCCTCAGTTATTGATCCCTGTCCCAAATGGGAGTGCAGTCTGAAAGAATCCTGGCAGCACAATTGCAAATCCTTTGATGGAAATGTTAGCAGGTACTGCTCTGCGTGACCCCAGATACTCAACTATTACAGCAGAAAGCTGTGGTATGCAGACCCAGCTATTGCTTCCAGTTCTCCACAGGGAATAGAAGGGTCATATAGTGGAACCACACAGAGCTTCCTATAGGACAGAAAGAGAAGTAACCAGGCTGTGCACTGGCTGTGCCTATCAGCTACTCTTTATCACAGTTCAGTGAGCCTTGAGTAACCTTGGGTTCCTCACAAACTCACCTCCCTCAGGATATATCCCAGGCACCTGCTTGAGACCATATGCACCCCAGTCACCAAAAATAAAAATCTGAGATCCACTCCTGTGGGCTGATTCTTTCTAAACAAATTATGGATAACTCTTACTGACAACAGTGGTTTAATCCTGCTTCCAGAGTGATAATAACGTTTCTTGAGCTTAATGACTAATAATATATTGGATTGGAGTAGGAGAGTAAGAGGTCTTGCACTTTCTCTGTGCTTACAGAACAGTGCACGGAAGTATCTTACTACTGTCCAAAATTTTAGAAACTCTTTATAAAATAGTAACATCAATATATAGCATGATACACTTTCACAATGCAACTTTGGGGGAGGGAGGGGAGGAGTGAGAGAAGGGGAAGATATTTATGGCATGCTTCTTGCATCTGGGTTGCTGAACAGCAGAATTACATTCAAACTGCATTCAAGGGAAACTTATAATAAGAAGTACATATAGAAAGCAGAAATATTTCTACCAAACCTGGGAACAATGCTCATATATTTCGATATATTTTTCTTTGCATGTATCAAATTCTCCAGGGACTCGATTCAGCAAAACACTTCAGCATAACATTAGCTCTGTGCACTTTAATGGGGTTATTCATGTGCTTAAAGAGAAATACTAGCTTAAGTGCTCAACTTAAGAATTACACATTTTAACAACTTTAAAATTACAGTCTTCAAATAAAACATGCCAAAATAGATTTTATAAAAATAGATCTTATAAAAATATTCCCAACTTGCAAGCAACTTTTCTCCTATCACCCAGAATCTGCAGTTATCTTCACCTCATCCACTGCTACAGAAAATCCTCACATCTGTCTCCTTTGTTATACTCAGACAAATAACCGAAATACAAATGTCCAAGACATCCCAATCTCTAAAGGAAGACCAGCAATTTTTTTTCACAGCTCATCTGTTAACTATCCTAGGATTGAAAAAAAAAGATTTGAAAAATATAGCTAGAAATCTGCCAAGAAAGATGGTTTCTTGATCCAATAATTACACCAAAATGCTTCTGCAAGAGGCTATCTCTCTGATCCTGACTAATAGTCAGTAGCAGCAACATCTTCCCGGCTTCTCAGAAGGACATGACATAAAAGACACAAGTCCAACAGATACATCACCATAAGTGTGCTCTGGCAACACTTCACCTCACCTAGACAGAAGTCTTTCTGGGAAAATCTACTGATTTTTCTCATCTCATAGTTCCAGTTCTTCTGTAATGGATTCAGTCCAATCAGAATCCAAGCAACTCTATCTTCAAAAGAATTTTAAAACTCACAGCAAGAAATGCTTAACTCTGTTACTGTAGGCAAGTTCTTAGATTAACCATGTAGCTAAGCACCAAGAATGCTCCTGCTGATTAGGATTTCCTATGTGCTCCTTAAGGCACATGCATTTTTCTTTTCCCTCCACCACAGGCATAGGATAAAAGTTTTGGTTTAAAAATATTTCTTACATTTCTTCCACAACTACCATCATAGTTTCCCTCTTTTCTGTCTCAGATATCACAATCAATTCTCTTGCAACAGAGCTGAAGGGCAGGAAATCTAGGTCTATTTAGTATTAATGGTTTAAGAACAGAATTTCATCTCCCATCAAATCAAATCGAAACATCTGCCAATCTGCACTACTCTTCTTCAGAGCCCTAAGAAACATAGATTTTATTAGATTTAGGGACAGATATTTAAAACAGAGTCTAAAAAGTAGAATACACTATCACGTCCTTACAGTTCTCTTACTCTATGTGTAAATTCTACTCACCAGCAGACGTGACTGGGACAGCTCCTTGCTACCACTAAGATACCCTGCACTAGACCAAGAGCATAAAAGTTGCAACAGAATAACTGTCTTCAGTTCTTTTTAATTTTTGTTTTCCAATGAAGATATTCTTCTCCAGTCAGTCTAAGGTCATCGGTAGTGGACACTTGGCAAACTCCTCATAGCCATTACAAGGGTCCACTGACCACATTTTGAAAACTGTAAACAGTGTTGTTACCAAAAGAACTGGCCTCTGTGACTATATTCTTCCAGTGGGAAAAGGCTCTGCCATGTGTAAGTCAGGCCTCAGAAACTGTATTTCTCAAAATATGCAGAGTTGACTAGATACGTGGGTAGAAACACAGCGTTTGTTTGCTCATGACATACATTCATGGATGAGCTTGTTTTGAACACTTACCATCTCAACTCTGCTACCCGTGTATTATTTATAACTCCAGAGCATCTCCCAATCCTAGCAGATACCTGAAAATAAGGACAACATAAGCATAGGAAAGGAGGCAATGCCAGTAACTATGTACTAAAAGGCTCAGAAGAGCCATAATACCATTCTGGCCAATTTAAATATTCATCCTTTCCCTGTTAACATAAAGCCTCTCCACATTCAGTTTCTCCATTAAACAAGAGGTGAAGTGGCTTACAAAGCAGTGCTTTAGTGAGATGGAATCTGATTACACTTAATCTCCCGATACACAAAAGTGTGCCTTCCCAAGAGTTAATAAAAAGTGATGGCTAGGAATTACAAGAGTACTACTTCCAAAATGAACTTAAGATCAAGCACAAGAATGTCTAATTACCAAATTAAAAACCTGCACTGAGAGGTATTCCTTTCTCAAGAATGGATGGGTGGAACAAGMTATGATTATATCTCTCATCCCGTAGCATATACATTTCTTATCGACCTACCTTGCACTAGTGCTTAGGAACTTCAATGCTTCTGCTTCCTTATCAAGAACCTAGGTGCCGTAACGTTGGGTGTATGAATAGGATAACACCATATAGAGGCAGAGGAACTAAAATACTGATATTTCATTTTTTCATCCTACTGGGGATTTGTCATTCTTTAGATTGTTCTAACATGCAACAGACAGAGAAAACTTTTTGCCACCATAAATTTATATGAGTCAGGTTTACACACCTAAAAGCACTCAGGGCTTGACCTTGCATTTCCAAATTTTTAGGAGTCTCTATAGTAGTCCAGAACAAATTGTATTATGCTGACACACAGGGCTTATAATACTCTGGACGACCTGGCTGATCTTCAGAAGCATCTCTCATTGTCAACTAAAACAGAGAATTAAATAAAAGTCTTTAATATTCACAGCTTTTCTAATTTCTAGCTGTGAGAATCAGTGTTGACTGTATTCATAAAAACTTTCTTCTATCACATTAGAAGAAACCACATACAACTCTTGCTTGACAGTTCAGGTTAGGACAGCGCACACTAAGCTACAAGACACTAGGGTAGGGTGAGGGGACTACAATGAAACGATATTGCATTTTTTCCAAGCCTGGCAGAACTACTCTAATGCTTTTGAAAGAGCATTTGAACACTGTCTTCTTCTTGTTGTTACCTACCATAATGAGTTAATGAAGAAAACAAGGGAGTCACAAATTAAAGTCACATTTCTCTCCAGAAGAAGGATAATTGTTGCAGAAATAAGAAAATATTAGCATAATTCAATACTAATAATTCAAACGCCAGTAATTAACAGCCCAATAAAAATTGTCTAGGATTTCCACACAAATCTTACCATCTGTCTGCAATAAAAATCATGAAGTGTATCTCTGCTTCAAGTGGAAGTCACATGAAGGAGATGTAAATAGAACCAATTCAGCAAATTAAAGAACCTTGTAAGTCAAGATAACGGGGAAATTTTCCCTAAAAAAGAGCCCCATTATCTTAGAAATTCCTGGATTTATTTTCAGTATTAAGAAATAGGATCCTCTCAAAAGTTGTGTGACTCCATAAATACATAGAGCCTCTGAACATAATATTCAATATGTGACACTGTATAAGCAAAAACAGTACGTAACAAAAAGACCTTTGAATAAAGTAAAAAAATTCTGGTAACCAGCAAAAAGATATCATGATGCAGATAGTTTGGTCACATTCCCTACCTCRTTTGCCTATGTGGACTTGGAAACCTGTGGGAAGAGGCCAGGGACTGCCCTATGCCAGACAAATGGTTCCAGATGGCTTTACAGTGGATCCACYGCAGGTCAAGGCTGAGCCCAACAGCCAAGTTGAAATATACCTAAGAAATATAAGAAGATATCAGCTAGAGAGAAGACGAAGAAGGGTTAGAAAAGAGTTAGAAACAACATAGGGAACACCAAGGTCCAAGGAGAAAGAGAAGGAAGGGGAAGAAGTGCTCTATGACAGATATCCCTGTAGCCCATTAAACACTCATCTTATACCATGCGCTTGAAGTGCTGAAACTACACTCACAAAATACATTTCTCTCAAATTAATGTTGACAAGTTCTTTATGACATTGTGTTACATATGTCTGTTAGATGACAGAGGATGAGAGCAAGCATGGAAGCTGCCATATAGCTTGGATGCTGGTGTTATCCTGGTGTGTCCACCCTCCCACCCCTACTCCCCCATGACAGTAAGGAAATGGCTCTCAGGATGGAATCTTGAATACTGAACAAAATGGTCCACACCTTAGGCATCAGTACAGGGAACAGTTGGAAGATTTGTTCAATCTCTTACCCCTATAATTTTGAAGGTCAATAGTTTGGCACAAAATCCATGGCACAAAGAAGCTAAAGCAATACTTAACATCGTCCTTTGTGCAAAACCAAAGTGCATCTGTTCTATCTTAGAAAAGGGAAATATTGAGATTAGGGTTATCACACAGGCCTTGGCAATTTCGGGTGAGCTCAAGCAACACAGGCTCCATGCAAAAATGAAGCATAATATCAAACAAGGTGGGAGAAGGGAGAGGCCAGGGAGGCTGTAGGCATGTGTCAGGGGAGCAGAGTTATTAAATCAGTATTTGTAAGGCAATTTTGTATCTTTGCATTAAGACAATTTCATGCAACCCCTCCCCCCACCAAGTGTTTCTAAATGCAGAAATACAGAGAGCATAAAAGGAAAAAGAAAGAACAGAATTCACATCAGAAAACAACAAGGAGGCTTTTTTAAGTTATGATATGGCTTGTTACATTAAGGCTATGTTAGTTGCTGATTGTCATGTCAAAGAAGGAGAATGTAATGGTTGAATAACTGCCCAACATATCCTGCCTTGAACAGTGGCTCAGGTTCTCTGGCAGAATAGTCTGTCCTCTAGTCCTGTTTTTGCATAAGCACTTCTGCTACAGTCAAATAAGAAAAGAATATTTGTGTGTGAATTTTATGTGGCTGCTTTCCTTTAGCAATTAGATATTCTTTTTAAAGAAATTAATTTTAAATACTAACTGGATTTTTATATCTGAGAGCATGTATCAGTAAATGGCATAGAGTAGCAATCAGGATTACAATGTTTTAAGATCTATAAAGTGGAACAAATACTTACAGGAGGAAAGCATAAGAAGAAAGTTTAGCAGTAAGGATTAATTACTTTGGGGTCAGTTTCCTCAGGATAGGATTTTAAACATTAAGATTCATTGTCTCAGAACACATATGATAAGAAAAAAAAACCTAGAAATTCAACTGGATAACAATAAATCTGGGATTCAGGCACTAGAGTCATTTGCAAAAAGAGATTGCTGGAGTAAGAACTGAAGACCTACAGATTAGATATCACAGAACATGGTTTCTCAGTTGATATGTGAGTATAAAAGAGTAAAAGTCTCTCAGTAACTTTACTGCAATATATCAGTTTTTCACTTCTGAAACCTCTAATCATTTGATGCCACTGCAGAAGCCAAAAAAATTCAAGTCATGTAAAGTCAAAGTAGTCATCGCTGAATTCTCTTCTTGACAATGATGGAGTCCTCACTTCAGATCTGTATGCAAGGATGGTTTGAAATTACACTATCCCAAAGCACCCATAAGCTCCCGTTTTGTATTGCATATTGCATTTTGGCACAGTTTATTCCACAACAATGTGACTTAAATTCTTTTGCAATTCTAATGCAGTTATTAATGCAGCAGTTGACCAGAAGAATACCTACAAGTAGTCTAGAAAACAGCAAGGAGAAAATTAGTCTGAATTGCCAGCAAGAGAAAAGCACTAGAAACAATCTTTTGAAAATTCTCTTTCCCCAAGGCTATGCACATTTAGATTACAAACCCAATTATGGAAAAATACTGCACAATACTTACAGTGACATTTCCAGGCATGGGGAATTCTTTGCTGATATTCTACTACAMGATCTTCTTTTTTTTTTTTTTTTCCTACTGAATTAGTTAATGCACTGAAGTATTTTTTGATACTGGAGAAGAATTTTCCAACTTAAACAACTTGCTCAAATTTATCAGCCAAACTAAAATCAGAAGAGTTAAGCTTTGATGAATTATGGCAACAGTTTACAGACAACGTGCAAACAAAATCTTCTTCTCCTTCCCCTACATTCAATTGCTACCAGAAATGGTGTGGAATGTTCTAGTGAGGGAGGCAATGAAGAAAAATACAATTCAAGGATGATCAACATCCTACCAAGAAAAATCTCCCACCAATTTCAACAGGCTTTAAACAACATAAAAATCATTCTCTTTCTTCTCTGCCTCTCTGTTCTTTGCTGTTTCCACACATCTTACCCTGATGCTGTCACAGCAGCTGGTGTTACAGAAAACAGCAGAATGCCTCTTTCCCGTATCCTGTTCTCCCCTCTCGCTTCAACAAAATACACCTTAATTGCAACGGAGCAGTGAGAGATCTCAAATACTTAAAATGGATATAGCTCTCACTCTACTCCCCAGAGGTTGGCTTTACCCTCCAGCTGGTTGCCCGAGCAGCTTTGCTGTTCCAACAAAACATTTTAATAAGACCCAGTATCTACAGCATCTAGGTACCTAGCATTTACATGTTAAACATCACACTTCGGATGGGCCATTTAGTGATGTCCCTGAAGAAAATGGCCTTTTTTAAAACTTAATTTTTGTTTTGTTGATCTTCCCCAAGGCAGCACTTTCCTTCTTACCGGAAGGAATAAAATGAAAGTTTTGCAAAAACACTTGACTGCAGCATTTGCCAAGAACAACCAAGTGCTAAGGTGGTTGCAAACACTATAGATGACAAAACGTGTTTCAAGATAGGTACATCAGAGGTCCACATGTTTTAAATGTTGCACAGCACTTACGCATGTGGGTTAGAAAATACACACATAGAATGTTGAGTATGGCATTTTTAAAATTTATTTAAAGAAAGGCCCAGTGTGTCAGTTTTTCTAAGAAGGGATGAAGATTTAGCAGCAGTGGCAGATGGAAAAGCCCCATTTCTTCACAAGAAGTAAAGGCAGGTTGATGCAAAAGGTTATGGTGGCAAAAGAGTATGCCAGGGGTTGGCTAGAGAGAGCAAACAGCAAGCCTGTGCATGCAGACTGGAGTGCTTTTTACCACTGTACAGGTCATGGGAAAGGAAAATTAAGCAGGATAATTAAGACAGAAGAAGCAAAGGAGCAACATCAACACATATTTAAACTATCTGAAAGGAAGAGGAGGAATCTCCAATAGAATGCTGTAAGGTTTATGTTGGGTTTCTCTGATTATTGAATTATATGCCAAATGAAGGCCTTGTCTAAACACACCAGTCGTGCAATTTCTATTCAAAATTCAAATAAATTACAAACCTCATCATAGTTACACAGGTGCAAAGCTCTCTGCAGACCATCTTGTATCACTGCTTAAATGATTTACACATATCCACAAAAGGTCACAGCTGCTGAATTAAACCCCTTTTACAATTATATTAAACTCATGTCATTTTTGTCTACATGGAGACTAATAGATGGTGATTTTTAAAGTGTATTAAACTTCAGATTCCCAAAGATAATAGTGTTATGTTTTCTCTCATTTGAACATTTTTAAACAATGACCATCTGAGCACATAGCTGAAATCAAGCATTCTCCACCACATCAAGTTATGCTCAACTGTGCTAACTGTAATATTCTTCAGTTCAGGAAGTATTGTATCATTAATTTCTAAAGCCATCCTCAAAAAATCTTAAACCAAGCTTAATAACTTGTTCAGCTGTAGGAGCGCAAAGTTGGGAAGATTGTTTAAGCAACTTGTTTATTCACTTCAAACCTGAACTGCTCTTCAAATGCTTTTCTAAACCCAGGTGTCTAGTCCTGTTAATAAACACTGCTGAACTGTTGCTAATGAAGTTTGGTGAAAAGTATGAACCGTGAGTTTGTACTTCTGATTAATAATTTATTTCCTGGATGTGTCCACGTGCAGTTTTTTCTGCTGTAATTTTGTTTGCCATTCTTTCAGTAACAGACTGAATATCAGCGACACATGGTAGCTCTGTTGAGGAAAGAAGAGCTCTCATCTGACATTTTCCTATATGCAGCTCCACAACTTTCAAGATTTTCTCGTTTGTACAAGCATAATATGAATTCTGCATTTGGCATTATCCCCTGAATAATTCCATTATTAAGGAAGTTTGGAAAAGAAAAGAGATTTTTTTCTTTCCTTAAGGCATTTGGCTATTATTTTACATGCTCAGAATAGGAAACTGATTTTCTATACACAAAATGATTCATAATCACTATTCAAAGTCAACTCCTCAGTCACTAATGTGAACATTTTTCTGGGGTTTTGTGTTCAAAGAATGCACCACCACACACAGTGGAACAAATCAAAACAAATTACCTTGAAACAAATCAAAGAACACAAGAGGATGGGGGGGGCGAAAAATAAAATAATATAAAATAATATAAAATAAAAAGAGAGAGATGGAAAACGTCTTTCCCTAGCAAGCTGTTAGTGTGGGTTGAATGCAGTTTCCAGTAAGCACATTTTGCATCTCCTCTACAGAAATGTACTTTCCATTGCTGTCATGGCAGTATATACCAAACCCACTGAATCCCTCCATCTACCTACAGGAGTCTCTGCATTTCCATCTGTGTGCATTTGTTTGATTGATTTTGTCATAAGACTATTAAACCTTATTTCAATTCAAATAATATATTTACAGAAACATTAATAAAAGCTTTTACTAGAACTGTGTTTTTGCTGCCACTAAATTTCATTGCCCAAGCTCTGCAATATTCAAGAGTACAGACTTTTGAACACTTTGAAAATGAATAGGCAACAATATCATTTGTTACCAACGACAAAGAAACACTTTACCATTAGTCAGCGTTCAAATAAATCACATTGTCTGGGCTTGTCTATGCTCAAAAAATTGTCTGATCCAACTCTGACAGTATAGTCAGAATGATATAACCTCCCTGTTGCAAGCAAAAGTTACAGCACGGAAATTCAAAGTAAACACCATATAACCTTATCCACACCATGATCTGCAATAATTTTTAAATAAATCAGATTACAAATCAAGGAAAGTTAACATTGGTAGTAAATTTTACACAAAAAGAAGCTCCAATAGACACCTTTTTTTCCTAGCTAATGTGAATCATCAGTCCTTTTTGACTCCTTAACATCTAGAAAAATGGTTGGGGATGGAAGGAAAAAAAAAATATATTCTTCATACAACACTGCCATTTAGAACAGCTCCTCTGCTGCATCCTTAAGCTTGAACTGCTGCTACCAAAACCAGGATGCCAACTGAGAGAATGGAAATTCAGAAAAGTAGACCAGGACTCAGCCTGTTGTAAAATCAGCCCATACCTTTTAGAAACCACTTGATAGTTGCAAATTTCTGCTCACGTTAGCTCTGCATTCATGAGCCAATTAAAAAAAATCCTTCACTTGAAATGCCAGTTGGTCAGCTCATTAAAAAAGCCTCACTGACAACACTAGAAATGGGGCAAAAGTCTAACTTAGTCTGTCTTGAACATATTATTGGCCTATTTAAAGAAGAATAAGAAAGAACACAGTATTTTTAAAAAGCAACATCAAACAAACCGCAACCAACACAAACAAAAAAGCCCCCACCAAACAAAAATTTAGCCTTTTAAAGGCCAGATTCAGCAAAACTGCACCTCAAAATCATCTGGAAATTTTCCTAGCCTCATTTTAGAAGAGTATGTGAAATGGAGTCCTTTTAGGGGCAACAGTGTATCAAAGTGCTCAGATCAAAACATATACACACACACACCTCACAATACAGTTCCTCTGCTTTCAAATACAGTTGACTAATCCAGGCATTGAGGAAAAATAGTTACATTCTCTACAGATTGCTTAACAGAGCTTTCCTCTAAAGGAACAATTTCAATGGAGTGCATCCATCTCTGGGGTCCCCAGAACAGGAGGGCCATGGACCCATTGGAACGAGGAGGCCATGGAAATGATCAGAGGGCTGGAGCACATCTCCTATGGACACAGGCTGAGAGAGTTGGGGTAGTTCAGCCTGGAGAAGAGAAGTCTCCAGGGAGACCTTAGAGCATCTTCCAGTACATAAAGGGGCCCTACAAGAGAGCTGGAGTGGAATTTTTTACAAGGACATGTAGTGATAGGACAAGGGGGAATTGCTTTAAACTGAGAGGGAGTAGGTCTAGATTGGATGTTTGGAAGAAGTTTTTTACTGTGAGGGTGGTAAGGCATTGGAACAGGTTGTCCAGAGAAGTGGTGGATGCCCCATCCCTGGAAGTGTTCAAGGCCAGAGTGGGTGCGGCTTTGAGCAACCTGGTCTAGCGAAAGATACCTCTGTTCATAGAAGGGGGTTGGAACTAGATGATCTTTAAGGTCCCTTCCAACCAAAACCATTATATGATTCTTTAAAAGAAAGGTTTCAACCTTGCATAGAAAGAAACACACAGTTTTCTTCCTCTGGCAAACAAAACAAAACTAGTGACAACAGCAAGGACTAATTAGAATTATATTAGACAACTACAGCCCAGTGTAGCCCCCATCCATATTAATGAAATTAAACGGCAAGTCTTTAGGACCTCTGAAGAGCCACGTTTGTGTATCCAAGGGAATGCCCAGACCTCCAAAACCAAGCTATTTAATTTCAAAACTGCAGTTCTACATAAAAGCCACAAAATGAGTTGTCAGCGTGAACAGCGCAAACAGCCACGTACTTTTTTATTCTGCCTGTGCTTAGTACCACACTTTTTCTAAAAGGCTGTCGCCTGCCATCTCAGGGTAGAACAAAGGCCAGCACAACCCCTCAAACAGCAATGACTGTGAAACCTTGGTAGCCTTCAGTTTTCTTCACCTTCTCCTTATAACCACAGGCTTCGCAAAATATTTGAGGAAGTTACAAGGCTCCCAAATAGCATTTCAATGGGCAAACTCCTAAAAGAGACGTAAACAAAAAATCCTAGCCCCACATTTGGTGGTCTCCACACCTGACTGACGTGAATATCSCTGGAGGTGTTTAAAGAAAGACACTCAGTGCCATGGTCGAGTTGGCATGGTGGTATTCGGTCATGGGTTGGACTCGATGATCTCAAAGATCTCTTCTAACCTGAGTCGCTGATTGCACCTGTGAAAGCCCTCCCAGCTGAGGCAAGTGGCGCACGCAGGGCTCTCCCTGACCTTGCCCCCAGCTAGTCCTCTCAGCTGCCCGAGGGCGAACCTCTCCCACATCCCTCAGCGCGGCCAAAGCGGTTTCCCCAGGAACAAGTAAACACTCCCAACAAACGGAGTTACCGGCCACGCACTCAAGAGCTGGCCACGCACTCAAGAGCTCGCCGCGCCCCCGCCCCGCGGACTACAACTCCCATCATGCTCCGCGCCGCCCCAGAGCACGCCGGGAGCAGCACCGCCCCGCCGGCCCACACGCACCGCAGCGCCCTGGCACGGCGCCGGGGGGGGGGGGGGCTGAGGGCTGAGGGATCCCACGTGACTCGCATGCCGCACTCCGATTGGAGCAAAGAGCTGCCGGTCAAGTGCCCCGACGTCTGGCAACCGGCGCGACGCCCCCAACGCGCGCGCTGCCGTGCCGCTCCGATTGGCTGCTCGAGGCTGACCTCGCCCCTTTTAAATACCTGTCGCTCCGTGACAGGCCGTCACCGCAGTTCCTGTTAGAAGGGCTCTACCGGAGGGCATCGGTCCCGCCCCCTCGCCTTCTTCTGGGAGCCCCGCCCTCCCCTCCTAGCTCCTCCCGCTCCGGAGGGGCGGCAATGTCAAACCGCCCGTTCGGGAAGGAGGAAGGGAAGATGCGATCCGCCCCCTCCCCTCCCGCGCGGGTTACGCGCGCAGCCCCCTCCTAGCAGAGCCCCCCTACCCACCCCGACGCTGCCCCTCGGAGCCGCGCGCGCCCCGGGCCGTCTCGAGCCCGGCCCCTCCGCCCCGCCCCACGGTCCTGTCGCTGGCGCCGCCCTCCGGGCTCGCGCGCGCCGCGCCGGGTCCCCACCCGCCCCGTGGGACGGTGACGGTGACGGCGGCGGCGGGAGGAGGAAGCAGCCGCAGAACCCGGGTGCGCCAGGAGGCGGCGAGGAGTCGGCGGGGACCGCCGAGCGAGGACGGGCGGGCTCCGCCCCGCCCCTTGTCGAGCCTCCCGCCCCGTGCCCTTCCTCCCTCCTCCCCTCCTCCGCCGCCTCCTCCCTGCACGCGCCGGGCGGAGGGAGAGGCTGAGAGGGAGCCCCGGCTACAACATGGCGGAGCACTCGGCCCCCGACCACAAGCACAGACCCGCCGCCAACTCCGCGGCGCCGCTCCACAGCCGCACCGGGGCGGGCGGCGGCCTGTCGGGGGGCCTGTCGCAGCCGGCGGGCTGGCAGTCTCTGCTCTCCTTCACCATCCTCTTCCTGGCCTGGCTGGCCGGGTTCAGCTCCCGGCTCTTCGCCGTCATCCGCTTCGAGAGCATCATCCACGAGTTCGACCCCTGGTGAGCCGCCGGCACCGCCGGGCGGGACGGGGAAGCGGGAAAGCGCCGCGCCGTGAGCCGCGGCGGGGGAGACCCGCGGCGGGGGAGACCCGCGGCGGGGGAGACCCGCGGCTTCCCTCCGCCGTGGCCGCGGAGACGGCGGGAGGGCCCCGCCGCCCGCCCCCCTCTCCGCCACTCCGCGAAGTTGCGCCCCTGCCTGTTCCCCGGAGGGAGCCGCCAGCCGCGGCCGGCCCAGGAGCCGAGGAGGGAGGCAAGGAGAGAGGGAGGGAGGCGGTGCGGACGGGACACGCTGTGGCAGGTCGGAGGGAGCGTGGAGGGGTCGGCGCCGCGGGGCGGGAGAAGGGACGCGCCGGGAGCGAGCGGCGGTGCCGGGCGCTGGGGTGTCCTCCGTGGCGGAGACCTCGGGAACGGGGCGGCGGCAGTTCTCCCGCATCCCTAGGAGTTGCGGCGGGACTCTCGGAGGGGCACGGGGAAAGTTGTGGCGCTGGCAGGGAATCGGGAGTCGGGGGCTGGTAGCGAAACAGTTGTGCCAGACGTGACCCGCGCCCCGGTCCRGGTTCCGCTGTCGCGGCGCCGGTCCCGTGTGTGCGGTGCGGCTTCCCGAAGTGGTCTTTCCTAGAGTCTTTGTCGGCCGGAGGGGGAGCAGGGTGAGGAATGCGCTGCAGGAAGTAATCTTCATAAAAGTGACTTGAGGGATTACAGCGAAATGGGTGACATTGATTTACTGCCAGGTGTTTCGAAGCTGCGTTTCTGAGCCCAAGGACTTTTGCTGTTTCCCACACATCTTGATTTTTCCGAAGATTGCTTTCCCTCCTGTAGAAGCCGTCTGTTCTTTTTCCCTCTTGGAGGGGACTGAAACCATTTTATGCATGAGATCAAGAAATGCTGCACTCGTTCCTTGCAGCGAGGCAAAGTGAAAGATGACAAGACTTGTGGGGCAGGGTTTTTTTAATGCAAAAACGTGACAATGAATTTTTATACTAGTAGTCACTTCATCTTGGGAATCCGTGGGGTTTTTAGAACTTTAAGTAGGGTAAGCGTCAGATGACTTTAGAATAATGAATTCTCAGACTTTAATTTAAATTTTTATGTCTCGGATCTCACTGTTAATTGCACGGAGGAAGGAGATGCTTCGTTTTGAAATGCACGGTAGATATTCTGTGTTAAGCTTCATCTGAAAGTGTACTTCTCTGCAAAGCATGCCCTCCACTTCGATAGTTTCAAAAGCACAACTTCCTCTTTTCTAGTTGGCTTTTCGCCTTCACTTCTCCCCCCCCCCACCCGCAAATGTAATCCATTCACAAATCATGGCTCAGAATAGTGGATAGAGAACAAGGAATTCCTTTGTTTTTAAATCCTGTGTGAAGTAATAAACCTTTGTGATATGAAAGCCAAGTATCTTAAAATATCTTCAAAATGTCAAGTAATTGCCCATGATTTAAGTGTTTTTCTGCAGACAAAAATGAATGGAAGAAGTGCAAACTTCCAGTTAATAAAGTTAAGAATAAGGGGGAGCATAGTTAAACACATCTACAGTGAGACTATGAACCTGAGGTTGTATCCTGTGGAGTAGTTCTCTTCTAATCTAAATTTAAGCATAAAGGCTTTCCTTTCTGTTATGGAGGAAATTTTTAAGCATGCAACCTACATTTTTGTCCAAATTTTATCTGATTTGTATAATTAAGGCTCATTCTTGTTGGATAAATGGAAGTTTTACAGTGCTGACTTGCACAACTTTTGTTATTAAGCCCTGAAGGACACTAAAATGGTGCTGTGGGAGTTAAGTTCATAATCATGATACGGCTGTAAAGATAAACTCTTGGTTTAAAGCAGTGTGTAAATTGAGGCAAAGTCATCTTCCTGAGTACACAAACAGAAGGCATTGCTGCCTATGCTGCTGGATGCACCCTTGTTAATTAGGGAATAGATGAAGTTGACGAAACTCATTGATTTTAATGCAGGTCTGTGAGAAGCAGTTGAAATGTCAAGAATCATGCCAGTGTCGTGTTTCTGCATGCCAGAAATGGTAGAGGCAAATGCACTTAAGTTAATTAGTAGGAAAGAGAACCTAAAATGGTAGAAACTGAGTTAAAACAAAGGGCTTTCTCTATTGCAGCAGCAGTATTGTTGGAAAGACTAAAAAATGATGTTGCTCTCTTAACCAGTGTTAAGTATCTAGGTGGGAATGGTTTTTCATACTTGAAAGGGTCTTACAAGTCTGAATCTAATGAGGGAAAGAAGCTTGTGAAAAGAGACTAGAAGTAGTGCTATGTTTTTAAATTTTATTAACCACTTCTTTAGCAGCTGCTCCAGGTAAACTAGATTTTTTTTTTTTTCAGGACAGTGGCTGTAGTCTTTTCTGTGGAAGAGTTTCATCTTTTTCTCAATTCTTTTGGCTTTTTCTGTCAAGCATAGGAGGTCTTGCAATGTGTTGATGAGTCAGTCACCTATTCTCTAGTATTTGTTTTGTGATCCAGAGAGGAAGGTGAGGTATATCTGATAAAATGAGGAGCATTAGGCAAATCGTTTATTCTTTTGAATGGAAAAATGTTGTTGCCTCTAAGGTGTAGAAAACTTTCCCATTTATTTAAGAATCCAGTTTTCTGGTATGGACATACGAAACACAGGACATTAGGGGTGGGAAGAAAGGCAGAATTGCGTTGGGTTTTCTACATATTAATTGAATCAAATACCACTTTTTTCTTCCCTAACATCCCTTTTGAGCTGCCTTTCTGACAGTAAAATTAGGTTTTCTGGGGTGGAGGGGAGTTGCTTGTTTTGTAAAATTAGCCACTGAGACTCACTCATGTTGGCATTTCTTCCAGAAGTGACCCAAATGTAGTACGATAGACCAAGGCAGTAGAGAGAAGACAGTGTTTGAGTTTTGATCTCCATTGAAATACAATGCCTGTGCAAGGTAAAACCAAACTGGTATTTTGAGGTCACCATGCTGTCACTTAAGAACCTGTGACCTGTTCATTATGACTAGGTTTACTGGGGATTTTTTCACACTGACTACTTCTTTCATGTAGTATTTTCACTTTTTGATTTATTTCTCATGTCGTGTTTACTTTCCAGACTTGAGCTGGTTGTGAGACTTTGAAAAATGTGTGTACTTTTTGGCAGCTCCTAGGTCAGGTGAGCTGATTCATGAAGTCAAGCAGCATCGACATTAAAATGTGCCATTCACAAGCGTCCAGCATTTAATTTCAGGATTTCATTGTAAGGCTAAGAACTTGAAATGTGGATAGTGACAGTACGTTGGAATGGGCAGATTTTGTGTCTGAAATTTGGTTCATCTGTTGGCCGGTTTGGGAGCTGGGTGGACCAAAAGCTTAATTTTGGTGCTGTGTACACACAATTGCACAGTGAAAGCTGTTGATGAACGTACAACAGTAGGTTGAAGTCGATTGTCAAGCAAGAGCATTCTTTCTGTCAGATGTTGCCTTAAATGCCAAGATGGCTGCTGAACCGAGGCAACCAAAGTTATGAAGCACTTGAAGAGGGGCTACTTTCTATGCACTGGTTTTCTAAAGTACAGCTGCAGCATGCCCATATGCTATGTCTTTTTGCTGCTTGCATCATAATATATATGTGTATGTATATATATAAAAAATAATCTGTATGTGTGCATATGTATACATAGAAGATATATATATATCTAGCAAGACGGTTGCATTCTGATACTGCTACTAAGTGAAATGGTAACAACTTTTGGTACATCAGTAGTCTTCAGGGAGTACTGTCAAAATAGTACATTCATTTTGTTTGTACAGTTCTTACCATTAAGTCACACATGTGAGAACTGTATCTGAATCATTAATCATATCCTATGACATTAGATCAAACTTCTTTCCCCTGAGAATTTTAACGTCTTGCTAAAAGCCAGATTAATATCAGTTACCTTAGTGAAAGCTTTCTTAAGCTGGAATACCGAAGCTTGTATGTCTGAGCATGAGACCGTCTCCATACCGGTTTGCACGTGCAGGATGGTGCACCAGTGCAGTTTTTGTCAGTTCCATTTGTCTGCCTCTTCCTGCTGGGAACGTTGTCTTATACATCCCTGTGAGCTCTTGGTACTGAAGAGCACTACCACAATCTCATACACATCTTTGCATCTTCCAAGCCAGCAGCATTGATTGCTCAAAGCATCAGCTTTTTACCTGCCATTAGGGTGACCATTGTTTGTTGTACTTCACTCTGAGGTAACGTAATTGTCCTAGTAGCAAATATGGCTTACAGATATGATAGCAATCCACTTTCTGGGCACTGATACTATCATCGAACATTAGTGGGATTTGGTGAGTGGGGATGAACTGGTGAAAATAAACCTAAGGTCRGTGTCATTGCTTGCATTTCAGAGGCAGACAGGTTAAAGGAAGTTGAGATTTGTATCTCGGGCACTGTCAAAAATATGGGGTTTGCTATGTTCAAATCATGTTTGCCAGATGGATTCTTGAGCTGTTACAAACTTTTTTCATTAATGAAAACATAATTTACTCTCTATATATAAGACATGAAAGCTTCCATAAAATTTGAAGTGTGACTGAAGTGGGCATTGAAAGTGGTGTATGGAATTGATCGATCACTGGAGATTGTGGGTTTGTGTTGTAGTTAGCTGATCCGATAGTTAACTTCTGGAGGAGTTATCCTGTGCCACGCACTGTGCAGTCCTGCTTTTTTCTTCATGCTTGCTATAAAGCAGCCATAGTAAGTTGATTCAATGAGGGAAATTGTTAAAATACTGTAACATTTTCGTTTCCTGAGCTGGTTTACCAGCAGTTTTTATATTACAGTTTAGCCTCTTACTTTTGAGGAAGAATGTAAACATGGGGAAGGAATGTAAACAGTGATTGATGTTAGAGGATAAATTTGCATTGAGTGATAGGGGGAAGACATGTATACATATAAAACCAGAGCATGTTAAGACACTGGAGCAACAGGAGTGATGAAGGAAGGGGTGAATAAGAGTATGTTGAGCTGGTGTTCATAAGGGGAGGGCAAAAAATCATGTAAAGAGGATGATAGTGTTGATAATATCAATTAACAATGCCCACCCAGGTAATTCATCTGGCCATTCCTTCCCTGCTAGCGACTCCTCTTGCTGGGCAGACAGCAGATTGTGTCGTAAATGTTCTTGAGAGTTGGCAACCACTTTTGTCTCCAAACTGCTTTCTTTCTGGTGTCTTTCARCTCGTCACACAAGTCCTGTTCAGGTGGAGTGCGTGAATGTGGATCTGTTTAGGAAATATTTCTCAGAGACTCTAAGATTCTTTCCCAAAACAATTCCTTTTGTTTATAATCTTTAGACAACTTCCAGGCCTTGGGAAAGCATTTGATTCCAATTCAATTTGAATATAATTGCTTTGAATTGATTTTGAGATGTTGCAAATTTCATGAGATTCATATAAAAACTTACTACACTGTCTTCATTCACGTGTTTTGAGTCTGTGAAGTACTCTATTTCTATTGTATTGAAATATATTTTAAAATATTATACCTACTGTTAACATTTAAATGCTTTTTATACTCTAGTAATACTAATAATTTTAGCAGAACTTCAGGTAGCTCAAACTCGTTTCTACCAGTTTATTATAGTATGAAAAATACTCCAGCATAATGTCTAGATCTAATTCAACCTGTGTGTTCATGAAAGGAAAGGTTAGAGATTTTTATGTGAAAATAGTCCTCCAGGTTTCACCACCCCACCACCTACCCTTTAATAAGGAAGTTCCAAATCAGGCATCTTTTTTCATCACTTCTACTGCAGTATGACATGGGTTGAGAAACTCTGTTAGCACAGGTTGGTCTGGCTTTTGGGGTTTCTCAGTTGTAAGGTATTGTTGACCTACTTGGAGGGAGCTGTTTCAAAGCCAAGTAAATTTTTCTGTGAGGTTGATACGGTGGTAACAATAAAGATGATGTGCACTTGACTGTGCTGGACTTCTCTGGTGCTTGTGAAATTGCAGAAATAGGTAAATACGAGAAATTTAATGGAAGGAGGATAATCTGGAAAAAGAACATTGGACAGAGTTGAAGGCATAGCAGAAACTGCTTTGTGATTGGGGAGACCTCAGGCTAGATTTGTTCAGTTAGAGTGACGCAGCTGAAAAGCACTCCACTATGTGGCCTCATAAAACAGCAGTCATGTAAGAATCAAATCCGTGCTCTGCATCTACTGTTGTCTTCTACCGTCTTTACTTAGCAGCTAGTGTTTCTTTCCTCACTTGCACTACTTGTAATTGGGGTAAAAACCTCATTAGATTTCATGTGGGCGCAGTAATGGGGTTGTGCATGATAGGTAGGAGGGGCAGTGTTCATAAAACACGTGCAGAGTGTGGTTGAGTACAGAGATTCCCTACAGACTTCCTTTGGAAAACATACGAGGTGAGACAGAATGCTTGCAAAGTGTTGACCCTTTTATTGATTTATGGATAGCAGAATGAAACATGAAAAGGAAAACATGTCCAAATGTTTTATGTAGGCTGGGTTGACTGAACCATCAAGTTTAGCTTTTAATGCCATGATTTTTTCTTAAATGATCTTCAGCAAACACTTGACTAACTAGAGGAAATGCTACTATGAAAATCTGTGAATGGACTTTTTTTTTTTCGCAGATATCCTATTATTTGAGCAACTTAATATGTTCTAGTTTTAAAACAGAAATTTGATTTGATTACATAGGGTTAGAGTGGTTTATAAAGGTTACCTTTTGCTTCCTATCATAACTCTCTCTAATAGTCACTAGTTTTGGCAGCCTGTAATCTTAATACTCAAGTTTTTATTTCTGTCTCATGTTGAACTGGTGGGGGAAGGGGAAAATAAAAATTTTGGCCAGTGTAGTTAGCAGGAAAATTCAAAATCCATAGGTTTTAAATGGATTTGGGGTGCACAAAGTTTAAGGAGGTGTCTTTGCTGTTCCACAAGAATGTCTTCTAATTTAGTCGGGTTATTTTCCATTTAATGTCAAACTGTGCACGTGTTGCAGGGTTGCCTCCTGAATTTTTGAAAATTCCATTCTTGCAAGCCCTTTGAGGTACATTTGTACTGACATTTAGGGCTATTCCTGAGGGCTTCATTCTACTTAGCAAAGCAATTAAAGCTGCTACTTTTGGGGCCTGTGAAGCCTGCACCCTGTAGCAGGATGCGTRCCGATGTTTTTATTAACTCCTTTAGCAAAACTTCTTCTGTCAGTCTTACTGCTTGCTTGGAGAACAAGGTGAACTTAGGACACCTATTGCTATGATCTTTTCATAGGATGTCCACCAGATAGACTTCATTTCCGGCCCCATAGCTGAGCAGAGTTTGTGGTCTTCATCTGAGCTGTTGCTGGGAACCAAAGTGGGGTGTTTTTAATGTGGGTAGCTGCTAGGGCTGGCATGGAGAGGTACCGTGACATTGAGTCTAATGCTGCACCACACCTTATATAAGTTGAAGCAGCCTGAGGAATGAATTTAAGGATATAGATACAAGCAAAATAGATCAGCTTCTGTATTTCCCAACTTACTGCTGCTTTGCCAGGGTAAAAGCTCCTTTAGCATATAGAGAATTAAATACTTCCTATACTTCAAAAGTTCTTGCTGTTATAGAAGGCAATATCCCTGTGCTTTAGGAAAAGCTGTTTTTAACAAGGAATAATCGAGTGATTGTACATGAGCACTTTAAGAGCAGGAAATGGTATTTAAAATGTCTGTCTGCTGTGGGGGACCCAAGTCCAGTATCATATGCTACATTTTTCAGCGCCTATCTAACATAAATACCTGGGGTACGTGGACTGTAATGATAATTACTTCCAGGTGTTACCATGCTTATCGTATAACTTTCTATGGCAATCGATTTATATGGGCTATGTTAGTTTGTTAGGTAAAAGAGCATGTTCAAGTTCTCTTCAGCTGATAATCTGTGAACAATTGCGAAACACCTTTTCAGAACTTCCCTCACTTAAACAAACAAAATCCTTGGGAAACTACATTGCAATGGAGGATGTGAGTTCAGCTTGATGATTGATTTTTGGTGGTGTTCTCAGTGGGATCTTCTAGACTGTTTTACACAGTATTATTTACATTTATTTAAAATAGTGGCTCACCGTATGTATGGCACTCTCTATCCCGTTGGTTTAATGTGGATTTTGCAGAAGGGAAAAATAACATGTAATTATGTAATTTTGAACTGTTCTAGCACACATGGCTGGGCAGCCTACATTTTTTGAGTTCTTGGCTTTATATTTTTAGTCTCTGCATTCTCTTTTTGTGATTAATATGCTATAAATGATAGTCAACTTCATTAAATCCAAGAAGTGTGATTTTATTTATTTTTATTTTTATCTTCACAATAGATTGATATGTTAAGAAACTCTAGGCATGGAAAAGACCTCTTTGAGGATGCAGCTGACTGAGAGGAACAGATGTTGAATAGAATACGTGTGTGCTATAGCCAGAGGATTTGAAAATATAGCCATGCAGAAGCAAAACTTAACAAGACAAGGCTTCTTGTCCTGAGTACTTTCCTGTGTTTATCCAGCCTTTTTTATATATATATAGCCTATTGCATGCGTTGAATGTGCTTCCTTCTTTTTCTAAACTTATCCCAAGCAGCATGTGGAAGTTCAGTTAAATAGCTTAGGATTTCATAAATATTGTTTTGAAACATTTATCTTGGAAAAGGTGTTTTCATCTTCATGGCTGAAATACTTGGTCATTTGGGTATTAAAGGTCTTTAAAATGCCTTTAATTCTTTCTGTGGCAATAAATAAAATGCCTTAAAGTTGCAAGTCTTCTAATTTAGAAAGTCAGCAAAACAAAATTGGAGCTTTGGCATTGTGATGATAACAATGAAAGTAAATGGGCGTCTTTTTGGCTCACTTTGTTTTAGAACTAAAGTCATGAAAGACAGTGCAGTGTTTGAGTTTTCCAAGGAGCTGTGTAATGCTGCTGTGTTTAGACTGTTTTCTCTTACTCAGGTGACTGGAATGATTCATCTATTGTCAAATGTCTGAAGTAACATTTGAAAAGCTATTGCATATGTCTCACAATTAATTTTACTCTGTAACAGTTTTAATCTTTCACTTGCCAAATAGAAAATGGATCTTGACACTGGAGAGACTACCTTGAACATTTGCAAGAGTATCTTAATTTGTGATGTCTGAGGTCAGCTAGTAATGACAAATGTAATTATTCTGCTATGGCTAAACATATTCAGGAGCCAAGGAATCTTTAGTGCTTTAATTTTGTATTCCACCACTGCTTCACCAACACTCGCCCCACCCTCTCACAGTAAAGCCCAGTTTTTGCTTGGCAGAAGATTGGATTATATATGTTTTGTGTGAAATGTGTTATGCGTGTAATTGTTCCACCACTGAATTTTATTTTCTGTCCTTTGCTTTTGTAAGTCAACTTCAGGGTCGTTTTTTTCTTATGCTTCCATAGCACTCTGGTTTCAGCAAAACATTCTTAGCTATGCACATAGTGGTTTTGCTTTGTGAGAGTGTGTTCCACACGGTGCCATCTGCTGTCTTCTTTCAGGGCTACCTTCAAGAAGAAAAAGCCACAGAACAGCACATTTGTGGAGAGAGAGTTGAGAGGCCACACGGTGGGGATTGGASCTTGAAAGGTCCTGGAACAGACTGTTTTGATTCATATTTGCAGAGCGAGGAGAGAGAAGATTTAGGATTATGTGACCTAAGAACTGTCGCTTGAGGACTTCTGCTGAGTCCTTCCTAACAATTCTCACATATCCCCTGCAGTACATGACTTCTCAATCCCACCTGAATTGAAACTGAACCTCGTGCTTTAGTATCCTCCTTTCCCCATTTTCACGGGCAACCAGACATTCATTTTACGTCACAGTGAGGCAGCAGGGAAAGAATGCACTTGTGATTTAATAAAGTGGCTTTAGAAATGAAACTCATTCTTTTACTGTTACGAGAGAGGGGCTGTAGCTACAAAACTGTATAGGCCAATGTAGCCAGCTGGTCAAAGAGGGGATTTCTTTTTGAAAGAGCTTGTTCCTGGACATACGATAGGGGAGGCAATGGTGGGTGTAGTCTGTGAATATTTCTATGATAACATTTGTGACAGCTTCAAAGCATATGTGTGTAATAGTAAGCCTAGCTCATCTTAGCAGTGTTCCCCCACCTTCACATTTTAAGGTAATTTCTAAACATTAATTGTATTTTACTAAAGGGACAGAGGAGCAAAGTGAAATAGCTCAATATCTACAATGTCATAAGACTGAGCAATACTAGAAATTCTATCACGTAATGAGAAAATAAACATGTAACTTCAATTTCACATTTTACATGGCAGGAATTTAATATTAATTATAACTACTGTCTTAAATGCTGAACAGTGCAGTCATCACTGTACACTTAATCTTTAGCATTTTTGTGAGAATACCTAAAAAGCAAATAACATTTTGTTATTACACTTGTGTTTCTTGTGCATAGTCTTTAAAGAAACACTGGTCACCATTAAGTAATTCTTAACAGGCTGAATTAAATTCAGTGAAAACTTAGGGTTTTTTTAATTTGGACTTATTTGAAACAGTATGAAATATGTAACATAAAAGCGGTTGATAACCGTTTTTAAATTCTACTTGCTTATTTGAGAATAAATCGGACACTGAAAGTGGAACAAGAATGCAAAATATGGTTAGAAAGATAAACCCGCACTCTCTGTATCGTGGGGAAGGATGAAGGCCACTTTCTCTTTTCAGTTACTTTCCTGGTCTTTGTTTATTTTATTGTTGACGTCCTATTCCCACATTAATTTTCTCCAGTGTGAGAATATTACAATCACTCTGCAAACAGCTGGAACTCTTTTTGCCCTTAGCAAGGGGCCACCGTCCCTTCTGTTGGACTGTATTAATAGATCATGTGGATGCTTTTTATCTGCTTCAGAGTAAAATCAGTTGAAGTAGTTGAGGTCATAGAATCATTTAGGTTGAAAAAGCCTCTAAGATCATTGAGTCCAACCATTAACCCAGCACTACCATGTCCCTAAGTGCTGCATCTATACTTCTTTTAAACACTTCAATGGTTGGTGACTCAACCACTTCCCTGGGCAGCCTCTTTCAATGCTTAACAACCCTTTCAGTGAAGGAATTTTTCCAAATACCTAATCTAAATCTCCTCTGCTGCAACTTGACATTGCTTCTTGTCTTATTACTTGTTACCCTTGGGGGAAGAGGCCAACCCCCACCTCACTACAACCTCATTTCAGATGGTTGTAGAGAAGCAATAAGGTTCCCCATAAGCCTCCTTATCTCCAGGCTAAACACCTCCAGCTGCTTCAGCTGTTCCTCATCAGACTTGTGCTCCAGATCCTTCACCAGCTTCATTGCCCTTCTCTGGGCTTGCTCCAGCACCTCAATGTCAGTTTTAGTGAGGGGCCTAAAACTGAATGCAGGACTCAAGGTGTGACCTCACCAGTGCTGAGCACAGAGTGGTGATTTCTGCCCTGGTCCTGCTGGCCACACTATTCCTGATACAGACCATTGGCCACCTTGGCCACCTGGGCACTGCTGGCTCATGTTCAACTGGCTGTCAGCCAGCACCCTCAGGTCCTTTTCCACTGGGCAGCCTTCCAGCCACTCGTCCCCAAGCCTGCAGTGTTGAATGGGGTTGTTGTGACCTTAGTGCAGGACCTGGCACTTACCTTGTTGAACCTCATACTGTTGGCCTCAGCCCATCATTCCAGCCTGTCCTGATCCTTCTGTAGAGCCTCCCTGCCCTCCAGCAGATCAACACTCCCACCCAACTTAGTGTCATCTGCAAACTGAGGGTGCACTCAATCCCCTCATCCAGATCATTGATAAAGATATAAAACAGGACTAGCCCCAGCACTGATCCATGGGAACACCACCAGTGACCAGCTGCCAACAGGACGCAACTCCATTCACCACCTTTCTCTGGGCCTGGCCATTCAGACAGATTTTTGCCTAGCAAAGAGTCACCTGTCCAAACCATGAGCAGCCAATTTCTCCAGAATACTGTGGGCAATGGTGTCAAAGGCTTCAGTATAGTCTAGGTAAATAACATCCACAGTCTTTACCTGGTCCACTAAGTGGGTCGCATTGTCATAGAGGGAGATCAGGTTGGTCAAGAGGTACCTGCCTTTCATAAACCCATGCTGACTAGGCCTGATCTCCAGCTTGTCCTGTATGTGCTGTGTGATTGTGCTCAAGATGATCTGCTCCATAACCTTCCCTGGCACTGAGATCAGGTTAACAGGCCTGTAGTTTCCTGGATCCTCCTTCTGACCCTTCTTGTAGACGTGTGTCACATTTGCTGGCTTTCAGTCAACCGGGATCTCTGGTTAGCCGGGACTACTGGGAAGTGATTGAAATGGCTTGGTGAGCACTTCTGCCAGCTCCTCAGTACCTTCGGGTGCATCCCATGCAGCCCCATAGCTTTGTGCGTGTTTGAGTGGTGCAGTAGGTTGCTGACCATTTCCCCTTGGATTATGGGGGCTTCATTCTGCTCCCCATCCCAGCCTTCCAGCTTAGTGGGCTGGGTACCCGAACAACAGCTGGTCTTACTGTAAAAGGCAGAGCCAGAGAGCATTAGGCACCTCATCCGTTGTCACTGTGTTTCCTTCAGCATCCAGCAAAGGATGGAGGTTCTCCTTAGTCATCCCTTTGTTGCTGATGTGTTTATAGAAGCATTTTTTGTTGTCTTTCATGGCATCTTTAGAGTGGTTTGCTTTTTAGCTGCAATTCAAGCTAATTTGCCTGATTTGCGCACAGAAGTGGATTAGGAGCGCTTCTGCGCTCCTTTTAGCTAGCAAAGGTTAGTTGAAGGATAACTGCCACAGTTAAATTTGCGAGTGTGTGATTCAGTACGAGGCGTCCTAGAGTTGGGAGTACTTTTTTATTTTCCCCTTACCCTTTTGCACATTGGGCTTTATCCATGCCTTTTTCTTTTCAGCTTTATTTGTTTAGGGCATAATTAGATCTGTCTGTAGGTTCCTGTAAACCCTGTGTGTATTGTTTGGTTTGTTCTGCAGGTGGAGCTATCTATATATGGACATACCCACGGGTAAAAATTGCCTGATCCCTTCTACATTCCTGATGAATGCAATGTTTGTGTCTATTTATGCCAGGTTGGTGAAGGGTTAAGCAGAATTTGAGGAGACATATTTAGGTCTTTAACCTGGTGTTAATCACAGGACAGAAATTGTTCAAGTTAGACTGTGTCTGTTCTGCTCTGATGATGCTTTGTATTATCCAGTCTGAAACATCAAGTTTTATTTTCTCAGCAGTCATTGTATTAAAAAGTCAGTAAGTCAATATTGCAACAGATGGAGCTCAACAGGTGCACTATGAGAGATCCAGCTTCTTGGCCTAAACATGATCTACATACAGAAAGAACAATGGAAAGTAAGTATAGTCAGAGAATTCAGGCCGTGGAGATCTAGATGCAGGAGGAAGAATAGCAGGTCCATTAAGAAATGTTCTAAAGAGAAAATATATAAGGATTTTTGGATGAAACACCACCTTATTTTAACTTGCTAGACTGACTTAGACATGCAGCCGCAATACTGTAGATAGATACTTCTAATTTCTGTGAGCTAAAAAACCCTATGTTGCTGTAATATGTACAGAGTGGTTTGATATCTAATGTCTGATTCTGACTGGATTTACCCTTTGTCATGTTACACAGTAGTTCAAGTAACAGACTTTTGGCTATAGAGGGTTGTACAAAATAATTTCTGCTAAAGCTCTTCTGCAGTGCTATAACTGTTAAAATGTTCCACCAGAAATAAGATTGTCACTGCTTAAATATCATCTGTGATGTGGAGGATCTGGAGCCTTTCTAAGGGTCCTGTTTACTTTTTAGCATGTCTTATATTTTACAGGGTAGAAGCAGTCTACCAGGCCATCTTGCATGCAGACTGATTTCCTAAATTTCTCTTAATGGGAAGTGATTGTGAACTTGGTTCAGTTGCATTTTGGTGTAGCTGGTACTTCCTCAATTGCCACTGTGTTGTAGCATATTGGTGACTTTATTATGTACTAGAGATGAAGACTGTGCCACATACTCTCAAATAGTTAAAATATAATTAAAGTACTCTGCAATTAATAATAAATTTCCTTTATTTTACTCTGTATTTTGGACTATTAAAAAAAACTAGTATTCTCTTCTGGGCCCATTAGATCTTTCTACGAGATAGCACGTAGTATGTTTGAGATCAGTTTAATAGGAGTCCACTGTAGTTGTTTAGGTGTTAAGAGGTTGCTTTTCTATACTAGAAAACCGTGATAAAAGTGGCTTGGGAGGTAGCTGTCCTCTGTTCCGTGTCACTTTTTGTGAAGCAGTCATGTTCACCTGACTGATTTTTAGTATCAGATTTTTCACAGAAAGGATATTTTACATCTTAAAATACATTGTGCAACTAATGACCTTYTAAGTCCTTCGTTCCAAGCAGAGCCTTATGTAGCGGCCTTTAACTTAGAAGACCTTGGACTTAAGCTGCCTCCATCATGTTAAAAACAAGTACAGCACAAATGTGTTTGATCTAGAAGAAACACCCTCTTGAACATACTCTTGAATTCAGTGCAAAGCCTTCAGAGTTGCAGCATACAAGGCTTATTGTGGCACAGAGTAGCCCGATAGCACTCAGACAAAAACAGACATAGCACTGTAGGTTTTTTTGAGTTTGTGGTAGTTAATACTATACTGAGCAGAGAATTGATGCCTCTCAAGAAGCTGATGCTGTCAAAAGATACAGGACCAATATGGTCATCAATTTTGATGCCAGTTGTAGTGTAATGTCTGGAGTGAAGTGTATGTCCATAGAAAAGAAAACAAGCATTCAGTTTTCTCCTGTGGGAATTCTGTTTGCATCTTGTCTTTGAAACCTCTTGGGAATTTTGACTGTCCCAAGAAAAATGTCATCATCACTTTCTTCTTAGGTCTGAAGTGTTGTTACACATTATGAATGGCAGAATTCACTGGCAAAGTATGCCTTTTAATATTGATAAAACTGATGCTTTTCATAATAGTTCGCCTTAAGACATGGAGTAGTTCAAAAGCAAGACAGAGAAAAAGTAATGAAAAAGCCTAATAGGCATCAGAGGAAGTGTCTGAAGTTGTAGACAGATCTGTGCCCACTGCAGTGGTGATGGGAAGCATATCATGGCTTCAGATGGTGATACATTGTGTGAAAAATAAAAATTGTGGTCAKGGAGTGCTTTCAAGATCTTGCGGATTTTTAGCAAAAATGTTGGAGGTGCCCTGGGTTCTCTGAAGAAGCTGAGTGAGTGTATGCTACTTGCAGAATTTCATATCATTAAGCTACTGACAGTTCCCGATTTCAGCACTTGCTAAGCGTAACATCTTATTGCAAGCAGTGAAAATACCATGCCAAGTAGYGGCAGTAGGAATTCTGTAATCCTTCTTGAACACATTGGGGACATTCTGATATTCTTAATGGTAATTCTTAATGGTTATTCTGTAAACATTCTGGTATTCTTCAGGATTTCCGTTGAGCTTAGTTGAATGGTGGACCTGAAAAAAATAGGTGCCCTTATGATTATGTCATCCACCTTTTTTTCTGCCTTGGCTTTCTACTGTTCTACCCATCAGGCATCATTCTAATGGTATTACAAAAGAGGGGAGTTTAGTTTCTCAGCTGGATCTCAGGAACAGAACTTTCTTCCTCCTTTGACTCAAAATTTCCATTGTTTTTGAAATTAGGGGACCACATCACTGCAAAAAACATCACTGCATTTTATTACATCATCATTCTTACTATCTTAATGTAAGAAGGGAGCCTTTGCCATGTTTTTCTGAGTAGGTGGGTTTGTTCAGATTTATGAAATCTGAAATCAAAAGCAGGTCCGTGACCAACTTTGAACTTGAGGACACTCAGAATGGCAGTACTGCTGCCAGTTCTTTTGTCAAACGTTAGACTTGTGTTTGACAGTCAGCTTGCAGGATGTGTATCTCTCTTTTTCAAATGGCCCTACTTACATCAAAACCCTTGCAGATCGTTTGAGTCTCTAAATGCAGGGCAGTCTTGGGAGCTGTCACAAATACTTGATATTAGGTGAGGCTTATCTCAGAATGCTAAGAGTAATTACATATCCAGATATTTCGATACAAAAACATAAAGATTAAACAATCAAGAATTGTGTATTTAACCCCCCAAAAATCAGAATTAGGATGGTATTAAACTTCACATCAGTTAGAGCTTATATTTTTTCTTTCTGGTGGACTTGTATTAATAATCATCTTTCAGTCAACTTCAGCAAGAACTGTGCAAACATGTTCTGTGTCCCTTGGGAAAGACTGGGTAGAGTTAATGTGCTCATGACTCCCTGGGTGTTTGTTGTCCAGTGAGGTGCAGAAGCTTCAATTGAGTGTGAAGTGATAACAGCTTCCACATAAAACCATGGCAAGTGTGTATGCTGAGAAATTCCAGAAAAACAGATTTGTGGACACGTAAGGACTTAAATTGAATATAAATGTGCTAATTAGGGACAATTCATGTAGTGTATGTTTGTATTAGACTTAGGACCTAATAAAACTGTTCCACTGACATGAATTTAAGTTAAAAAGAAAGGAACGTGAGTTTTTTCTGAAATAAAATTACCTCGTTGCTCTTCCATTTTGCAGAGTTATGTCAGTTTTGGCTCGGATAAACAGGACCGCCCTCTGTCTCATGGGCTCTTACACGGGTAGAGCTCAGTGTGTGTTGTCTCCATTTTTACTGTGAGGTCTAACACCTTAAGTTGGGGTTGTGGGCACTAAGAAAGGCTCTTTACCTGTCATAAGTACTTTTGCCTGTAGGTATTGCTGCTCCAAAATTCTGATCTTGATTAGTTGAAAATGGCCTAAATGTCTGTACATGCTTACCAAGGTTGGACATGCAACACGAGTAAAAATTTTCCTGATGGGAGAGACTTCCATAGTGCATTGAATTCATTATGCAATTGATGGGTGCTATACTTCCATTTTAAAAACCTTATGCAGAACTCACTGTGTTAATTGCTTATTTGCAGATAGAGAGTTCAGAATAAGACTTGCAGGATGTTGTGCTTGTAGTATGGTATGTGGGCAAGCAGGTGTTTTAAAATTTAATATGGAATAGTGTATATATGTTTCCTAGTTTCAATGGAAGTTACTAAAGTTTCTCATTAGGTTTTTCGTAAAGTGTTGCACTGAATATATTCTTCTTTTGGATGCAAAGGATATGTGGGATATGGAGTCAATCTGCAGCTATCTTTTTCAAGAATCTAGACTTGCCATCTCTAATTAGGTGCTGTATGGCCAAATTGATTCTGTAATCTACATTTGCATTAAAAACTGACTCCTAGAATTACTCAGATAGCTTGTAATGTTCACAGTTTGTATCTTGTCATTTTTCTGCATTTGCAGATGTGAAAATTTTGTGCATCTGCAGCTGAAGACTTTTAGAGCACAGAAGCCTTTATAATTGCAGGCTTAGAAAATTTTCAACAAGATTCTGCTAGTAAGGAGATTACATATTCTTAGATGGCTGTAAAATGCTGGATAAAAAGTCTAGATGATGGGACAGTAATAGCATTAAATTGATTGAGGTTTAGACAGTCACCATTCCCACAAGAAGCAACACACTCATCTTGCTTTCTGTTGGAATGGAGGGGTCAAATGAATTCCATTGCTGTCAGTGTAATTTGCCTTAAGTGTTGCTAAGATCTGGATGAAGTAACTGCATTGTCGTACATGTGCTCTTATTTTCTATATGTTCTTATTTTCTCAGTAGGCTGAATTTAATACTCAAATAGTACTTTGTCAAGGAAATACTAAACTTAGAAACGTCAGAGCCAAAGATGTCTCTTTATAAATATAGCAGTAATTGTTGCTGTGAAGTGCTGGAGAATTCTGTAGCTCCTGGATAGAGAGTGATTGCTGTGACTAGCATTAAGTAATCATCTTACAGTATTATCTTGTGTCATCAAAAAGGCGGTTCACAGCATGAAATGAAAATCAAACCTAAGCATGAACAGATAGTTAAGGTTATATATTAACAGTGTGTAATATGTAAGTGAAAACTTTACAGGGTTTGCTTTGCAAGTTGCCTAGTTAAGCTTTCTAAATTAATGCTGCTACTAAAAAAAATTATGCCTCTGTTTCAGTTATTTTGCTGTCGCTGCTTATACTCTGTTCTGTGTTAAAATATTCTCTRAAAATGAGAACCATATCTTTGTTAACTTATCTCCAGTTGTCTACTGAACCAGCCGTAATGTGGGTATCTCCAGTAGTGCCACAAAATTAATGGTACCATACACAGAGCACTTMGGTGATCATTAGAGCATCCCCCTAAAGGTTCTAACTACAATACCAGCCTAATGTGGCAGTTGGGACTTTGAATTCTGAAATGTACAAAGACTCAGGATTGATTATTCCTTTAAAGCTTACCTTGGAGAAGGAGACAGTTCAAGCTACAGACCTGACAGAAAGAGGCAAGGAGAATGAACAGCAGAGCATCACTTTTCCTCCTAGAACATCAGCTAAAATAAGAAGTCAGCGCTTACTGGCGTCAGGCCCTTAGCTGAATATTAGCAAGTGTGTATCTTCTTCAGAATATGGACTGAGAACTTGAAGATTTGTCTTCAGTCTTTCTATCTAAGTATTTAATTAACATGTGCTTTCCATAATTTTTTTCTTTATTCTTCCTGGGTCTGTTTCAAATTGACTTGCCTCATAGGGGATGAGAGAGGATGAGAGGGAATCTTGAGAAATGGGTAAACTGTTCCCATACCTCAAGATCAGATGTGTGTGAGGGTTGAGGGTGGGAGAAAAGGGATCCTTTCCTTTGCTCTGGTTCTGTCACATGGTGCTGCATTCTCTTCAGTCAGTGCAACCAGCAGCGTACTGCAGTTCCAGTGTCTCCTTGGATAAGGTGTAGCAGGTCAGAAGGAGGGCTGGATAAAAACCCTGAATGTCACCTCTTGCTCCTGCTGGAGGTGGAAGAACTGGGGCAGGCAGTGGCACCCAAGCCTGAAATGCAACCCCCACCCAGCACTGGCTGTTCTTGCTTCCATTCTGATTACTCCCTCAGTTGCAGCCCCTAAATCTCCCAGATGCAGGTGTAGCCGAAGGTGGCAGTTTTTCTAACATTTTCTGGGGCTGTTTTACACCCCTGTGAAAGCTATAGATAGTTGCAAATACTGTGACAGCATTGCTGTAGAAATACAATACCGCTGTGCTGCATTTCAAGCACAGTTTGAAAAGTACCAAGATAGTAAGGAGGTGTGACTGTGGTTTGCAATGTCACTGTTTGTTAGCAGCTCTCTCCATTCTGGCCAAAAAGGYAACAGTTTCTCAAGGTTCAGGCTTGTCCCTAAAGGAGAAGAGTGCTATGAAGGGGTAGGTGGTATCAGATCATAATACTGGCATCATCATATGATTGCCAGACCATGCTGTTGTCTGACGCACTGCCCATTGCTGCCGGTTTTACAGTGCTTTACGCTGGCTTTGATATGCAGCATCACCCATCAAGCTTTTCCTGATGTGTGCATATGTTTATATTGACATTTTTACTTATTTTTGTTTGCAGGTTACCTAGTGGGAGGTGAAGTGGGCACTTTTTTTTAAGTCAGAGTGAGGTTCTGAATTAAGCCTCTAAATATTTTTTTTTAGTTTTTGTGTCCAGAAAGTTATTTCTTGTTCCGTCTTACAGGTCTTCTCACAGTGAAAAATTAAGGTACCTATAGTACTACCAATAATTTCTGCTGTAAAGACATACCCAGCTGTCACTGCATGCTTTCATTTGTGACAAAAGAGTCAATCACTTTCTGAAAGAAGAGTTAATAGATTTGTGTCTGTCTAAGAGTATACTAGGAGGGAAGATTAAATTCCTACCTCTGAAGTGGTAGAAGTAAAATGCTGTTATGTTGCATTTCAATTTTGAGTGGTAATTCATTCTTGTTAAAGACTTAATGGGATGCTGCCAAAGCACAAGACAGTTGTTCGAGTCCTTCTAAGTCAGTTATGAAGCTTTGCTGGTTCGAAACATGAGGAGAATGTCAATATGTATTATTCTTGCCTATTTCATTTGTTTAACTAATCTTTTAATGCTCCAAAAGTAAACATTAGTCATACTTTTGTAGCCTCTGTGAGTTTGAGTCATGATTTAAAAAGTCAAAAGTAATCCATGTTAGTAAACATCTTTCTTGTTCCCTTTTTAAAGTTCTAGGATAACAATATTGACTGGGTTCTCAGTGGTTTGAGTCTGGTCTGTAGCTCGCTGAATTGTGTGTGCCCTGTGCAATATGAAACGCGGGTTTTGTTTCATACCATGCTGCAGGCAGTTGACACTAAACAAATTAACAATAGTCCTTGCTATACTAAGATAAGAGGCTAATTTTACAGGTACAGCATTTCATAAATCACATTATAGTTGACAGTTCCGAACTGGAGAATTAATTAATATTTAGAAATCTAGTCAAATGGGAATAGTTGTAGGCTTATTAGAAACCAATGTCACRTTGCTGTTTGAATCAAAGATTTCTAGGTCAGAATGACTGATGTTCATGTGAATTTTCTTACATAAACATGACTAATGACTTTTGAAAGTCCACAGTTTTATCAGTTAATGTATCCTATATAACTGCTTATTTAACATGTAAGAGAGTGTTCCTGAAAATACTTCTATTTTTTATTTACTTATTTTTAATATCATTTGACTGATGCTGTGATAGTTCAGTCAGTTGCAACATGCAAAATTACTGGCATCTGAACCTGAATTTCAGTTCTTTTTGTTCTTTCACTGTGTAGATGAAGAAATCTGCTCATGACCTCAGTGTGGTTTTACTTCAGATATTAGACTTGTACTGATTAAACAATTAGGAACTTGATGGTTTTGCAGTCTTAAATTACGTTAGCCTTATTCTGTTGAAATGAATTAGTTCAAAGTAAATCTGCGATATTTTGGAAATCCTAGATATGCAAAAGAATTTGATGTAGTTTAAAATTTGTGTTAGAAATGATGCATATTTCTGATATAAGAGGATACTTCCATAAAATAGACAAAATGAAAAACACATACAAGCTTTTCTAGTCTTGAGTACTAGCAGTGTCTTTGGAAGTCTTTCATGGTCGTTTGCCCATCTAACCTGTTGTCTCTTGTGGTATTCCATTTAGTCACCTGAACTTCTACTTAACAAATGAATAAAATCTTTAATACTTCTTTAACTTACGAATTTCACATTGTTAACTAAATTTCCATTAGAAGAGTTGGCTTTGTGGATATTGCTTGTTTTAGAAGTTGTGTTCACCCCAGGCTTTTCTACACCTAAACTTTCTCTACAAAGCTTCACATTCTTGATACCTGTAGCCTTTTTATTTTGGATTTTGAATGATCATGAAAGAGTTGCTGTTTTGGGATCGCATGCACTGTAGTTCTTCTCACAGTCTGATACCTAATTTCAAGAACTAATGGGAATTTTAATAGTTGAAAAGTTTTGTTATCAGAAGTTTGAGATATTTTTGTGCCAGGAAGGTGGAAGATTAATGCCTTACTGTCAGTCTGGTGATGTTTTTTAACGGTTTGTAGACGGTGTGAAAGACTGAACTGAAGATGTGCATGGGAGACCTTTTGTTCTACAAGAAATTTTCTGCAGCAAAGAATGTACAAATTTTGAAGACGAAACTTCATCTACAGAGATCTACATCGTGTACATTCTTACTGTTTGAAAGAAGGCCATTACTGCATGAGTCACTTCTCAAATTTTACGTGCAGTAAGGCAGCAGCAAATGCACTGTGTAGCTCTCCTGTCTCAGAATGGGAGTCTTGCATTGGTTCTTCCATGATCTTAATTCTGCTTCCGTGGTGTTTTGGATGTGATAGACTACATTTGAAAACTATTAGCTTTAAAAAGGAAAAAAAAAATCTAGAGTGTTTATCAGAGTGATAGAAAATCTTTTCATGTTTATACACAAAAAAGAACCCACCAAAAATTGTAACCCATCATCTACGTATATGCACTGACTGTAGAAGTGAAGAAAATATAGTGGTTAGCAGCTGAGAACTTAGTAATTTACTTTAAAACTCAGTAGATTTAGAGAGGACCGTTATACTTATATAGTAATTGAGATGCTAAAGTTCTTGATTTTTATCTTAACATGTTCTTGATTTCTATCTTACCCTTCTTCTGTTTCTTTCTAGGTTTAACTATAGATCAACACATCATCTTGCGTCTCATGGGTTTTATGAATTTTTAAATTGGTTTGATGAAAGAGCGTGGTATCCACTAGGAAGAATAGTAGGTGGAACTGTAAGTATTGTAATAGTAACTTCAAGATGACTTTCCTGTAAGTTTTTTGAACTTTCAATACAAATTTGACATTGATAAAATGAGAATCTTAATAAAATATGCTTTTAATTGTCAAATTGCTGCAGAGGGAATATCAAGATGTTTTTAATTTTTAGCTGGAGAAACTAAGACAGTAAGTCAATGTGCCTTAGTCTTTATCCAACAGCATATTGTGAAAAAGAAATGCAGAACTTCCTTACATTTGAACTTGTAATAGTAATAAGTAAGAGTATTATGACTCCTGTAATTCTGGTACATGAAATCAAAGAAAGGAATTTTTTTTTTTTTAAATTTAAAAAAAGTTTAATTTTTTAAAAAAACTGCTACCTAAATCTCTTAAAGTGCAAGTTTTAATCCAGTTTTGTGTAGACTATGAGTAGACTTCATGTAAGTATGGAAAAAAAAGATTTCACTGGGAGAAGACCTTGTGAGATTAGGTCAGTGTGGCACCTGTATGAAGCATCAGGACTAGTTAAGTTTGGTATTGATGCAAATTACGAGACCAGAAAGGTGTACAAAACAATGTTACCAAATCAGAATACAAATGTAGTTCATTGGAGTAGCTTTAGTAACACTAATACAGCCATGTGCTTCCTCATGTGTGAAAGTTCATTAAAGCTTTTTAATTATAGTGAATACCACTTAAAGGCATGTATAAGGTTTTTATGTAACAGATCACCATTTGTTTTAGTATCTTAGAGATACTGCAGATTCTTTCTGTAACATAAGTGTATGTTTTCCATACCTATCTTACATGAAGTAAAAACTTCTAGGAAAGAGAATTGAAATACTTGCAGGGGAGCATTCAGTCATCTGTTAATTTAATTTAGTACAATGCCCTTCTTAGTTTTTGAAAGAAACCAAGACAGGTGAAGTACATATTAACTTTCCTAGCACATATTGATTTTTCTAATGTTGATAAATGAGGGAGGGTAGAATTTCTGTTAAGAATACTTTAAAGTTCTCCAATATTCTATGATGGGTTCAATAGATTTGTGTAAGTCTATGCTACCTTTCCTGGAGCACACCTTAATTAAATTTTACAGGGCTTTATTTTAATCTTTCATATCCAAAGATGTCTTGCAAATATATAGTACTCAACTGACTGACCATCAACTTTTCAACTTTAAAAAATTAAATCTTGTTGATGCACATTTTCTTTCCCCATTGGTACCAGGAAGTGAAAGAATGGCATGGTATATTTTGAAGGAAAATGGATAGGGCTGAGAAATTTTGGGTTTCTTCTTGATGTCTTAGGCTTTTGGGGCTTTTTTTTTTCCTTAAAGCTGTTAACTGGCTTGAAATTCTCTTGCAAACTTTAGCTTCTACTTCCATACCCTAATGACAGATTCTTTTCAGTATATGATAAATGTCAAGCAAGATAGGACGTTATCTGTATGCTGCTTATTCATTGATGAAATAGATTATGTGTTATTGTTAGCGTTTGGATAAAATTTAAAGAACCTCTGGTATTCATTGGTGTTGTCAAAACATGATTGAAGTAGTATTAAAATAATTCTGTTAGCTTATGCTAATACTCACTGCTTATATCACCTTGAAAAATTATTGTTTCATTGCAAGTTATATGTAAACAAACCTACCATGATAGTCTTCTGTAATAACCTAGTGTTTTGGTTTGTTTTGGTTTTTATCTCCGTGTAGGTATACCCAGGACTGATGGTGACAGCAGGCCTTATACATTGGATTTTAAATATGCTTAATGTGACAGTCCATATAAGAGATGTGTGTGTGTTTCTAGCACCAGTTTTTAGCGGCCTTACAGCTATTTCTACTTTCCTGCTCACCAGAGAACTGTGGAACCAGGGAGCAGGGCTTTTAGCTGCCTGTTTTATTGCCATAGTTCCAGGTTACATATCCCGATCAGTAGCAGGATCGTTTGACAATGAAGGCATAGCTATTTTTGCACTGCAGTTCACATACTATTTATGGGTAAGTAATTGCTGAGTCTTTTGCTTTGGAAAGGTTTTTTGGTTCCTCCTCCAACCAAATGACTGATTTTTCTTAGAATCCATTGAATTCTTATTTTCCTCCCTCTCATCACTCTTCCCCTTGGCTCTTGATTAGGCAAGTGCTGAGAAGTCACATGATCTGAACCACTCCATAATCATGCTCTTTAGTTTGCTGTGTAAAAGCACTGCTCTACTGAAGTATGTGTGTCCTATAGCAGTAATAAAAATGGTGATGAGTCTCTAAATTTAAAGCAAACAGAGGGGTTGTTTGTTTTTCAGTTTGGAGGTATTAGTATTATGTGTGCATCAAATTTTAGCCTCCTTATATAAGTGGTGAAAAGCAGTAGAGTCTGAATATGAAGTGCTTTGAATTGTCTTCTGGAAAAACTTTTGACTGTTTGGAGGGTCTGGGCTTTGACTTAATATCCAAATTAAATACTCAAAGCTGTCTAGAGTCAGATATTAGTGTTATTTGTGTGCTTAAAAACATGATCTTATGTCTTTTATTTAGCCTGCTTGCTAGAGCAGCATGTCTGTCACTCCTTAATATATGTAGAATTTCATCTGTGATGTAATTTTGGAGTTTAGACAAGCTGGAGTTCTTCTAGAGTGGTGCACCTACTTTGGAAATAACACAAATAGCATAACTATATTGTTAATTCAGCATAGAACACTGTAGGGTAGTGTCCCCTGTGTGTTCCTGGAATGCATATACTTTTCATTTAGAGTGGCTCCACATAAGTACATGGTTATTATAGCTTTCCCCATAATTTTGTCAAGAGTTCTGGTTTTTGTAAGAAGATGCATATTCACAAATTTTTTTAGCTTTAGAATATTTCAAATTTGGGATATGATTGGTAGGAATATAGTGGAAAGGAATTGAAATTTTTCATTACTTGAGCGACTGGTGTTACTTAAATGCAGTTTTTTTAAGTCTGGTTTTAGAGTAGGCTGCCGCTGGAAAGGTGCACTGTGTTTGATAACAATAATAGAAACAACCTCTGTTGTTACTTTAGAGCGACTGAGATGCAATAGCAGTTATCTGTTCTGATGGAATTCATATTTAACTAAACTGCATTGCATAGTGCAGTAATGTTTGCATGAACTCTTGTAGAACTATGTGTGAATCAAGTATATTTTATAGACAACTTTCTAGCTTTATTTAATGTCTCTTCCTCATTCCTGTTTTCCCTCACCACAATCACCCCCATCAGTTTCAGACAAATTCATATTCCTGGGGCAGTTTCTGGATCCTGCTAAACCTTGAGTAGTATCTGGATGCTCTTATTAACCTTAAGTGAGTTTTTCAAAATTACAGAATAGCTCTTTTGTCTGTAATTTCGGAGATGGGTTGGATGCCAGATGAAGTAAGGCATGGATAGTCTTCACTTAGAATTATAAAGTGGTCTAATGCCTCAGAGAAAGCATCACAGAAGCATTGCAACTATCTTTCTACATGAGATCATGAAGCAGACAGTTGAATTGTATGCTCCCTCTGCTTTTGCTAGAGAAATTGATCTAAGCTCCTTTTGTGTGTGAAAGAATTGCATTTGTGTTGTGATTTTATGGACATTAGTTCAGAAGCACAAAATATAACTTGATGTGGGCTAAAGAAGTTCTCTTGACAATTGCTTTGGAATGAAACTTCTGAATATTATCCAGTGTTTGTCATTGATAAATACGTGGTTATTTTTCCAGGTGAAGTCTGTGAAAACTGGGTCAGTCTTTTGGACAATCTGCTGCTGTCTATCCTACTTTTACATGGTAAGGCTTTGATATATATAATAGCTAAACTATTTGAGTAGGGCTTACATCATCCATATGTTGACAAGCATAGAAGAAGGATATTTTAATCTTTGTTGGAGCCATAACATAAAATCGTTGCTTCATATTATTATTAAAACCTTAAATACGTGACTAAACAGCATAATAAATAAAGTGGAATGTAAAGTATTTAAATAAACAGTTTCTGGAAAAATTTTGAAATGTAATGACTTTATTTACAATTTTTTCCCATGCTCTGAATAGGTCTTCTGATTCAGTTGGATTTTTATTTGGGTACAGATAAATTAAGGTATAATTTTGATATTCATGTGTCTGTGTGTCATTACTAAAATGCAATAATAATCAGAATATTTAGAATGTAAGGACAAAAGTTACATTTTTATAACTTCGAGAGCTATTTCTATGGGTATAATTATGCCATAAAGTAAAGCTTAGCACCAGAACTGATGAATTGTTTCAATGTCATAATAAATGATCATAAATGCCCTTTTCATTCTCGATCTATGAAAATGGAGGCTATTGCAGAGATTTTCCTAAGGGCTAACAGAGGGGGAAAACAGTAGTAAAATTGAGGAGATAAAACTAATGGAAAAATTGAAGGAATTGATTTTCCTCCTCCTCCATCTTCTGAAACCTTAGACTTGAAGAATTTTCCTGTTTGAATCAATGTCTTTTTTTTTCTCTGACTGATAAACTTTTTCTTTGTGACTATATGAAAAATAAATTATCCTCAAAATAGCCAGTGGTGGGAGAACCAGGCTGATTGCTTGGTGACAGTTAAGATTGAGGTCTCAAATACTGCTTTTCTACTATCAGGTAACCGGGTTTGCAAGAAAAAGGAACTTCTGGATTGGTTCATGTGCCTTAAAGTACAAGGTTAATTCAAAGGTTGTCTGGATGCTGTCTAGTTTTCCTGTGGCTTTAATGTCCGTTTGGTTTCCTGGGAGACTTTTGCAGTTAATATAGGAAATAATAGCCCTGTGTTTGTCACCAAAGAGGATAGGATAGCTATTTCTTGTTAAGAGTACATTTATTTCATCCCATTTCTCCTCCTTTTTGCCACGTCGCTAAATAAAGAGCCATGTCTTTATACACAGCATTGTGGTTTATATAGCATTACAGTGAAAAGGTCCTGTAGCTTTGGTACATGCTTAAGTGCAGTACAAAAGCAGGCAAGCAAGTTTTTGAATTGTTATATTTATATACCATAGTATTTTTTATATTGTGGCAGTTCATTGGCAAGATTCTCTAAAAGTGCCCTTCATAAACATACAGATAAGAAATACAATACTTTCACAGTTTTACTGCTGAAAAATCACACAATAACAAGTTCTTAGGATCTTGGTCCCTGGGATTGTATGAGAGGGAGGGGATGTGATCTGGTGCGTGCATGGTATCAGAACTTAAGGAATCAGTGTCGTCATGACATTAAATCCTTGAATGTAAATGTGAGGGTGTTTTATTTTCCTTTCAAGTGCTATCAGCTTGTGAAAGGTTTAGATTTGTCCATAGCTTAGCTTCAAATCTCCGCGATTTGATGATAGAATTTTATTGCTTGTACGTAATTCATCCCACGTAGGTGATGGCTTTCCATATATTGTATTTCCCTGCTGGAAAGGATTTTGTTAAATTGCCCTTCTGGACATTTTGCTTAAGTGAATTTGTAGGACAAAGCATAATTGTACTATTTATTATATAGTAATAATTTGTCTTTCTCTGCTGGAATTAGGCATTTTCAGTGTTAGGTGTAAGTTAAGTCAAATCACAGTTTTGAGATAGTAAGAGTCAGTCTTTGCATGGGAAGTTTGGGGAACAGCTTCTTGAAAGGTGAATGGATGTTGCATGAACTGACAAATCTTTCTTGATAACTAAATCTGCTTTAAAATATACACCTAACTCACTGTGGTAATTTGACTCATAGCATTGCATTGCATTCAATATAGAGAAGAGTGTGTTTTTCTTGCATTTATATTTTTAGCATTTATTTTACTTCAGCAGCTTCTCTTTCATACAGCTTTTCATGACAAGGAGGTAAAATAAAATAAAGCTTTACACTGAAGCAATCCTGCAGCAATAATAGCTTGTTTCCACTCTTTTTGCCAGTCTATGAGGATGCCTCCGTTTTACTTTAAAAGTTCCAAAGTGCAACTTCAGTATAATCTTCAGTGCTTAGATTCAGGTTGATATTTTGATAATCAGAGATGCAGATCTCTGGTCCGTACAAACTGTGTGTGACCTCCTTGATTCAAATCTTTCCCTAAACGTGACAGTGCTCTAAGTGCACGTTTGAACTTACTCTGTTCTGCCTTACCTGTCTTCATACAGTGTTTTGTCCCATTAAATAAACTTGCCTATGTAAACCATGATGCTTCATACTGGTAGTTTGGCAATAGGGTTTTGATAATCTGGAATGAGTTAGTAGAAAACTTACATGATTTTATTCTGCTTGTTCAAATTTTCAGGATTGGTGACCCCAAATTTTGAAATGCTGGGTTTTCTAGTATTAGTGTCAAAAGACAGTAATACTTGGCCTCATCCTTTTTTTAAAATCTGTTCTATAGAACGTAGTAATTTGGGTTTCCTTTCGGATTCCTGGGCTTTAAAAATATCTACATGAATCTAGACACTAAAGTACAATTAAAGTGAAAACCACATTAGCTACTGCGTGCTAAAAATGAAGATCTAGGGTAGGCATGGTGCATATGGGAGAAGTMTAGACTGTAATTTGACAAGAGGACGTGTTAAAATACGATTGTCTAGTCAACATGAGCCCTTCTAAATATGTTAGAAATTTAGATAACGCATTGTAATGATACCTCATTAAATCCTTTTCTAAACCAGCAATCAGTGATCTGTTAATAACACTGTAGTGTTTCAGTTCTAAGTACATCATAGCAGTCCTTCTCAAGAGCTCTCGTTGCCACAGGTTTGCAATATCCATGATATTGTTGTATATCTTTCCACGGTGCTTAGTCCTGCTTTCATGTGCATCCATACCCTTCCTTTTGTTTATTTCCTTACACTGCAACCTGCATTAGCTGCTCTGCTCCAGGAGTTCTGCTTCTGGAGGTGCACCTTGCTCCCTTTCTCCTCTCTGCCTGGAGATAGTGTTCCCTGTGCAGAGCATGGTGCTAAATTTGTCAAAAGAAAATTTTGAATCTTACGTGGGATCGTAGAATATCCTGAGTTGGAAGGGACCTGCAAAGATCATCCAAATCCAATCATTGCCGTCTAGATCCTGCTACTGCCTTGTGCTGCAGCCTTCACCATTGGGAAAAGCCTCCAGCATCACATTCTTGTTTGCCAATATGACCAGATTAGCTTTGAAGGAGGATATCCAGGAAGGATAGCCTTGGAAATCCATCAGCCCATTTCAAATGCCTTTGATATGTGGGTTTTGTTGTGGTTTCTTTTTCTTTTATAATATATATTGAGAAAGATTCTGGTGATATTAGTAGTAATTCTGACTGCTCGTGTAGATGGGCTTTGTGTTTTCTCATTAGACCATCCAAATGTATAAAACCAGCATTGACTTCCTAAGAATTTGCAGATGTTTTCAGATCTGATTTCCTGTTCCATTTGTCGTAGGTCTCTGCATGGGGTGGTTATGTTTTCATCATCAACCTTATTCCACTGCATGTGTTTGTTCTCTTGCTGATGCAGAGATACAGCAGGAGGGTCTACATTGGTAAGTTTTGTCCATTGAACAGTCATTCTCCAATACTTAAACGTGAGATATGAAATTAATTGTACTGATGTGTTTTGTATCAAGTGGGTATTAAGTAATTGCATATCAAATTGAATGGTTTTAATTTGATTACTGATTATAGTTAGTTATTTTCTACAACATGGAAATAAGGAGTTAAAACGTACTTCCAAAATTTCATATATGTAGCTGCTAATTTCCTCCTTTCTAGTGCRTGGGAAAGAAAAATGGGTGGTTTGATGTAAAAGAACCCTGTTAATGTCTTTTAAATATATATTATGTGTGTGCCTTTAATAAAGTTTTATATTTTTGTCTTTTCCGAATATGTAAAACAATTGGTATTTTTAAAAGTTGTAAGCAAATTATGCAAACATATAGTAAAAGACATATGAAATTTTAAGCAGACATTTATGTTTTATATAACCAAGACTAGGATTGCAAAAGAAGAATCTGTCCACTCTTTATGACTCCTTAAAATTTTATTGGGTTAATTGGTCAGCCTTCCTTCCASTTTCAGGAATGTGGGAATAGGGATCTCAGGAACCTCACTTTTTAATTGATTTGCCTGACATTTAAACACTCTGTAAACTGTTTTTACAGACACTTTACCAATAAAATCAGTTGGCCGTGATGTAGGTGTGTGAATGAAATAATTATTAAGCAATTCAGATATTCAAAGGTTTATAAGTTAGCTAGAACATTTTTAATGTGAAGCCGTTACAGTAGGTAGTTCAAGAACATAATACGAGCTGAAGTGTAATCACAAGGCATTTCATATCTGTAAATACATTTTCATTACTCATTTTAATACTGCTTTATCTTTGTATTTGTAATTATTTTAATGCCTTTTTTAGTGCCTGCTAGAGAAATTGGTATATGTACATATATATATGAACCGTTATATACCACAATAATTTCTCAATTTACTCAATTTTGGTTTTGAATTTTTGTTACCAAAATACTAAATATTGGTTCCATAGTTCTTTGTTACTCTATTTATCTAATTGAGAATTGGAAATTCATTAAAATTAAAAAAAGAAAGAGAAAGAAAAAGCTCTAACCCATCTTTAATTTTTAATGTCGGTATTACTTAACTTCTTCGTTAACTACTGCTTCATAACTTAAGGGGAAAGTAATTTATCTTGTTTTGCTTTTAAAATTGTTTTATTGGATATTTTCATTTTCTGATTTCTATGAGTTAGGCAAGAGAAAATTAAATCAACTAATTATAAAATCCTGAAGCAATGTGGTAGCCAAAACCAATAAAGAATAAGTGCTCTTGGTTTTTCAGCTTTCAATGATCTAGTCTTTGAACTTGTGTGGGGAAAATAGTAGTGCAGGTTTTGGCAGATGTTTGTTTTGCAAATAGCTACAGTGTTCTGAGATGTTATTGCCCGTCAGCAGTGAGGGATATGTGCTGCCRTGGAGTTGTCAGAATGAAAATGTGATCACTGCTCTGCTGTTTCGTTGCAACTGCTGTCTTAATTTAAGCTTTCATGGGAAGCTCTAGAGAAGTCTGTACATCTCACATTACTATGTCATTTCTAGGTTTGTTTAACAGGATGTTTTTGTAAAACAGGTAAGAATGTTCAAGCATTTCTAAGAGGAAATTCAAGTGTGCTTCACTTCCAGACTATTCAGATTGGGAGAACAGTTTGCAAAAGCTCCTTGAAACAAGGAGATTAAAGATATTTAGGGAGTTTCTCTGAGATGCAATTGCTATTGTGCCTGCAGCAGTCTCATAATTCTTGAAAAACTACGCATGTACAGCTAAAACTTTTGTAAAATATTGTCAGCTATCAGTAGCTAATAAGATCTGCATCCATTTTACTATTATGGCGAAATCTCGGGGTTTTAATCTCTAGATCAGTTGCTTAAGTTTACTTTAAGCCAGAATGAGCCACTTTGTAAAGGCTATGTTATGTTTAATCCAACATAATATAAATGTAGAGAACAGTATTTGGCAGAACCAAATTTTTACAAATAGTGGTGGTTTACTGGTATGTATTTTTCATATGGGTGTTCATACACCAAATAAAAGGTGAATGGGACATTATTGATATGTCTGGGAGTATCATGTAACATGTACATGAGAATCATGTAACAAGTAAAAATTTCCCAGAATGTGAAGTTTTTGCCAATTTTAAAATATTTTAGGGCTTGAAGGCAGATGACTTTATCAGCCAGATAGCTTCTGACCCACTTGGCATTAATGGTGATGATGCTACCTCTTTTTGAAAGCTCAAGCTGTGCTTTTATTTATTCATCTTGACAGTGGCCAGTACCTTTCATTCAGATCCTACTAGTTTAATCAGTACAAACAAGTGCTTACAATTCCAGTGTATTAGCAGCACTTGTAGAGGTGAATAACCTCTTTATTCAGACACAGCAGCCATTGATACTGTTTTCTGTTATTGTACTTGTAGTTTCTCTTCAGTTTATTATATGTTCAAAAAATAAATGGTTTTACACCGGGAAGGGTATAGATTTGTCATGTTTGCAAACTTCAAATTTATTTTTTGTGCCCTTTTTTTAGTTTCTGTATAATTATCAGAATATTTTGTATTGAAATACTTGAGGATCTTCCAGAATTTAAAACTTAATTTCAATAATTCCTTGTTCTGTGTCTTGGATTTTATAATTTGAACAGTGAACAGGTGTATATTTATAGCATCTACTTTAGTATTCTGAAACTTCAGATTGAGTGTTTATTTCTGGTGATTGTAATCCATTAATTGAAAGTATGTGAGCAAGTATATGATCATACTCTCTGGAGAAGCTTTTCAGTAGGTCCTTCCTGTGTTTGTGTGGTGTATTGCAACTAAAATTGTTTGTAAAATGAGTTTATCCACAGTAGGTCAGAATGGCTTTGTCAAAGTTATAGCCATAAGAGTAGCATGCAGGAATCAAAATTAACTTCTTGTTTTTGCAAAGACTGGGCAAACAGTAAAGGAATAYGGAAAACTTGTGATGATACATTACCTTCATGTTTCTAAGTTCCTAGAAAAATTGCATTGTTGTGTAAATTACCTTTTTTTTTAATCTTTTCAGTACCAGGCAATATATAGCTTTTTGAAAGAAGTGGGAGTAAAAGATTAAGGTGGGGATGGGCAGTGCACATAGAAAGTATAGCATTTGCAGGATTGGGCTTAAAAATGGTGATTTACAGTGGTCTAACAAATGTGAAACATAGTGATTTATGCCAATCATTGAATTTCCACAGGATGGCAGTGTTGTAACAGTTGCTTGGTACAGTAAATGATTTATGTTGTAGTGAATTCTTCAAAAATTGAGCTTCCTACTGGAAAAATRTATCTCAGTGACATAAGACGGCATAGGTCAGTAGCTAGGCCAAGTCGTGCAAWACAGGTGCTTGGAAGAATACACCAAGTGCTTGGAAATGTCATCACTGTCACTTCTGACTAGTTTGGAACACAAACAGTACCCTGGGAGCGTAATCCCTCAGCGAGACCACATAGGTGCTGTGGAAACACCACCGCTGGTCAATGATGCACTCCCCAGAACTGATCTCATGGAGGTCAGTAAAGGATTATATGAGTACAAGGTTTTCTTCATAAGATCCAGGCCWTAACCAGATAGAGGTTTAGGATTTGTAGGAGTTTAAAAATCTGAAAGGGGGATTATTGCTGTTGGCCAGTGAAGGAACAGAACTGCGTTAGGACTTTAAGTTGGCTGGTTACTTCAAATGTCACCACACTCGTGGCTGTTCAGATTTGGTATTTTTATCTTCCCCACCCATCTCTTCTTCACCCTGTATACTGAGGACCAAAGCCCATTTCAAAATAAAGTATACGAATATTAATGCATGTGTAATAAGAATTCGTATTATTAATACTAATGTTAGTATTAGTGATGCTCTTGGCCTCTATTTTCTGGAGGGCTATAAATCTCCAGGGTTGATACAGATCTGCCAATATATATGCTTAATATTAATTTTTAATTCTGTTGCTTTTCAGTTTCTTGGCATCCCTCTGCTCTTGTGTTAAAAAGAGAACAATCGTACCTCTTTGCATTTTCTAAATAGGTAGTGAGCTCTTGAAGGTTTTGTGCTTTTGAGGTCTGGTCTCTTCAATTTCTTCTCATATAGAAAGCTTCCTTTATCTCTTGTTATTTGAGAGCTCTTCTCCCATCCATGACTCTCAAAAACAAGATGGGAAAACTTCTTCCAATCTGGTGCTTTTTAGGTAGATGTGTTATTTCCCTAGGAGAAAAAACAGTGCAATTAGGAAGAACAGTACTCTGCTACATCCTCTAAGATAGGATGCAATAGCTTTATTCTAGTCAAAGAAAAAAAGTAATTAGGATGGCTGAAATATTTAGAATAGTACAGTTCTGTTTCAGTGTCACTGAAGTTAGGGGCAAGATAGACTGTACTGTGGAACCGATGCTTTTTCAAACATGTAACAATTTTGTTCCCGCCTTTCTGTTCCCCTCTCCTCACATTTTTCTTTCCTAGCATATAGCACTTTCTACATTGTGGGGTTAATATTATCGATGCAGATACCTTTTGTGGGATTTCAGCCAATTAGAACAAGTGAACACATGGCAGCTGCAGGTAAGAAAATCAAACTTCTGTTTCCACACCCTGCTTAACACAATAAAACCTCAAACACTTGTGGCTTTGTTTCCTTGTATTAGAACACATGCTAACAAACCAAACTGCTAAAGAAAGAGGTACAATTTAGTGTTTCTAGGGAAGTTTTCTTTCCAATTGACACATTATCCTCTCTTTGTGTAAGCTAATGGAGGTAAAATGCCTCCATAAGACTGGATCCATTAGCGTTCTGACAAGTACTTACTTTACACATTGATAATCTCTGCTGTTTTGCAATACAATGTTGCCTTCAAGCATTGTACAATTGAAACATTCCTTATTGGTAACAGAGTTTTTACTGGGCAATTTGGTTTTAGAGTTGATAGTCTTCTGTAATTTTTCAAAGTGGGTTAAATACAAATTACTTAAATTACTAATCAGAAGGCTGATTTTTAAATAACTGATTTCAATCTTTTTTGGGTTTTTTTAAATTTCTTTGAGTTGATTTTTCAGTAGTTGTTGACAGACATCTTGATTTCTTGACAGCGATAACCTCTGCTAACCTTAACTGCATGCACTGTTTGTGTGATATAGTTCAGTTTGTTAGATTCCTCAGGTTTTTTTCTTATGTTTAGTCACTTATCAAAATGTATTTGGGACAGTGATAGGAATATCATTAAAATTTAACACAAAAATACTTCTAAAATTGAGGCTTTTTTTCAGCAATCCGAATAGAATGGAAAAAAAAATTACCAAGCCACATCTGGATTCTGAAGAATTTTATATTTATTTAGTGAACAGAATTTTTGTCTTTCTCTGGAAGTTCAGAACTAGTGAATTTCATTGTGCACCTCAAATTCTTTATTAATTTGAAGGCCATACACTGAAGTTTTATTTTATTCCTCTACCAGCTACCAGTGGATTTTCACTTTTGAATGGAGTCATCACTGAATTAATCTGGTTATATTCCTTGAAGTGAATAATAACTGAAATACTGTGTCCAAGTTCTGGGTTTAATGTTAAACTCTGAACAGCCTTTTTGAGTATGTTGGGTGTGTCACCAGTGAATTCTGGTGTTTCAACCCTAACTTTATATAATTCAGTTGTCTGTATCACTTAATACTTGTTTGGTTTGGTTTTTTTCATTAAGTCCTCCTTTTTTGTTCAGTAGCTTAATTTCCATATATTTCTATATTAGCCTTATTTGTGTATTGCCTGAAATCTGTCTCTTAATTTTTCACCACATGTAGCTAGGTATGTTAACCTGTATTTTTGTCATAATCAATGCAATCTGGTTTTCAGGTGATTCTCTGCTTTTCCCCAGTTTAATTTGAGAGCAAAGAAGCAATATTGGAGGCTAAAAGAGGGCATTTGAGCTCTTCGTATAATTAACAAATAAGTTTTGGAGAATATTTTCTTGCATTGGAAGTTTCTGTCTTTGGAAGAAAATGTCATTCCTGTTAAGTATTGGAGGTTGTTTGTCAGAAAGTGATTTTATACTAGTTTCTAGATATTAGGGTGTACCTTTTGTTTATTTTTCGCATTCAAATATAGCTAAAGTATGCCGGTTGGTTTAACAGCTGTTACTGCTTTTGAGCATTTAAACAAAAACTTTCCTCTTTCCATAGGTGTTTTTGCACTGCTGCAGGCATATGCATTTTTGCAGTATCTGAGGGACAGATTAACAAAGCAAGAATTTCAGACATTGTTCTTCTTGGGTGTCTCACTAGCTGCTGGTACTGTATTCCTGAGCGTCATCTATTTGACATACACAGGTAAATAAATGTGAAACTAGTTTACCTTTAGAGCATGTAAGCCAGGTGATCAACATTTGGTTTAGCCTAAAGTAGTTAACATTTTTGACTATTTAATACCACTGTTATTTTTGATACCATTATTCAAAAAAAATTCTTAGAATCTCCGTTTATTTGAAATCCTTCTGAAACATGATGATTTGATTTGCTTTCCTGTGCATATGAGCAGGTCCTTAGCAAAGGTTTTCAGACTGGCATATCAAAACAAAAATTAGTGTTTAATCTCAGCATGCAGCAAAATATGTATTCTCTTGCGGTTCTTAAGAAGTGTTGATTTCATCTTCTGAAATTCACTGATCAGTATCACTGCTTCATCAGCTGGAACATGCCTTGTTCCCTCAGTTTCTGAAATGCTCTGTGATCTGGGCCCCTGACCACTTTCCAGCACTCTGCTCTCCCTCTATTTTCTTAATAATCCTCTTGCAGAACAGGGTGCCCTCATCTGGACCCTGTATCTGGACCATGTATCCCATGCGCAGCATCTGGAAGAATGGGCTTCGGGTTTTGGGCTGAAGCCCTACCTGCCGCAAGGCGCGTCAGCCTCTCTTTTCAATTTAGCTGGGTTCATTTTGGCCTCTGGGATATTTTAACTTTTTATGAGCCACCAGCCAGACCCCARTCCACTGAGTACTACCTTGAGCTTATCAGGATAGCCAAATTTCAGCCCATCAAATAGTCCATTTTTCTAGTCCATTTTTCTTCAGCTATAAATGAGAAATGAGGAAAATGGTTCAGAAAACATTTAACACTGTATTTCAGGAGGCTGTGCTCCATGATTTTCAGCAACTCAGTTTATTGGCCTGTAGCTTCCTGCACATAACTTCCTGCCTTGCCTAGAGGTGCAGCAATAGCCAATTCCTAGGCACCAGGCACCCTTATCACCCAGGTGAAGACAGTGCGTAGCTTTCATGTTAGCAACTCTTTCAGCACCCTCAGGTGAATGCCATCTAATCTCATGTCTTGGAAACATCCAGAGAAAATCATAACCAGTAGTTCCCTATGTACTGGCAGCGCCTTCTTCATGTGCATGCGGTGGATTGGGAGCAAGCTTTTCATCTGAAGAATGAAGGGGAAAATATGTCTTGTGCTAGAACGTTAACCACAATATTTAAATGTCCAAATTAGGTACTAAACTGAACCCTTTAGTCAGATTATATTAATTTTAAATATAAAATAGAGGGAAGACTTACTGAGTCATGCACAAAGACTTGGGTAATAATAAAAGGATTTAACCTTCTCTTATTTCACCTTGTCTCTATGTGTCTTCAGGAGGAGCTGAAACAGTTGCAAGGAAAGTGGAAATAAAATTTAAGAATAATCTAATAATTTTTAGTAATAATTTTTATCTTTCATCTGATAATTATACTGTTTCTTTTCATCTTATGATATTCAAGTATGTAAAGGCCTTGTTTTAAAAAGCAATATGTAAAGCTTACAGCATGTCTAGTAGCATCTTTTATATTCCATGCCACATGTAGATCCACCAGGAGAGAAATAAAAGAAAACCTGCATTTCATTTAGAGTTAGTGTTTTGTTTATAGATTGTTCCCAGTTTCCTGCTCTGACATTTCAGAAAAATGAAATACTTTCTTATCAATTATGTTTTCTTTTTCTCATACTCCTTCACAGAGTATAGTTTGCTATCTGTCACATTCTTTGAGAAATATTTATTGTTGCATTGCTTTGACTTTTGGAGGTGTGCGTGCCTTGGTACTCAGATTGTACTCAACAAGTACAATGTGATCCTCTAAGTGTGTTCTGAAACTATCTTGCTTCATGGTTGGTAGATTTTATAGCCTGCCTAATGCAGTAGGTCTGGTTCACATATATTACAAGTTCAATGAAATTTCTTTGGTTTTGTGTTATAACTTGAGGGAGTAGAAAAATTATTGCATTTAAAAACCTAGGCAGCAAAAAGGTTTTTCTTCCCTCTTTTCTTTTTCAGGTTATATTGCTCCTTGGAGTGGCAGATTTTATTCATTGTGGGACACTGGGTAAGTAAGGATACGAGATTTAGGTATCAGTAGCATTTTGCTGAAAGCTAATAATCATTTACTCTTCTCATCCCCAAATCCATTTAGTATTTTAGTCAAGGAGAATCAGTTATCTAAAGAGAGTGTTTGTAGTAAGTGTTTCATGGTCTTTACAAGCATTTCACTAATTTTTCTACTAAATTTCTTGCTTCTTTGGAAGTCTTTGAATATGTAATTGTATGTTTTTTCTGTATGAAACCATAGTGTGTATGTCAGCATAAAATAACCAAAAGCTGTGCAACACTTAAGTACACATTTAAAAATTACAAAGAGCCTTAAGCTTAGACTGTTTTCATTGTGCAACATTGCACAAAATCACAAAAATGTTGCACATACGATCTTGCATGTTGCCTATATATTACTTTCATACATCTGTTTTGTGTATACAGATGTCTGCTCTGAACAATTCTGTTTTATTTATGTGTTTTCACAGGTAAAAATCTTGTTAAAATTTGGTTTTAGTTAACCTTTAAAAATCAAGTGTTGGATTCTTTAGTTAGCCCAGAGAATAAGAATAAAATGGAAAGTATTTTTCTCAGATAAATATTTTAAGGTGAAATTCGGTTGGTAATTTTCTTTTTTTTTTAAGATTAAAAGCAGGAATAGAAGAACTTCAAACTTTGTGCAGTTCAGGCTTTTTTTCAGGCTCCAAAACCCAGATCATACAGGATTCTGTTCCCGCTCTGTGATAAATGTAGTAGAACAGATGTCAGTAAAGAAGCCTCAGATTTACTTGAAGAATATATAGATGTTGTTCTTTGCCTGTCTATATATATACACAAAGCATTAAACTTTTGAGGGCTTGTCTACATTAGAAAAACGTATTGTGTTAAAACACGCAATACAGTTTTGAATGAGAACTAGAGCTCAGTGAAGAAAAGGACATATGTTTGATACCTCACCATTCAATCATGGTAGCACCCTAGATTAGGCCCATATGTACAGTTGTCTGTAATACAGAGCACAGTTTTGTCCTTGTCTGCACTGAGTGTTTGACATGTTGTTTAGATGACGTGCATTTCCAAGTGTAGACAAGGCCTGTTTTTTTCAGCATCTAAAAGAATGTGGGTGCATCAGTAACTGCTGTGGTATTCAATGCTGTAACTTTCTTTACTAAGAACGTGAAGGTATTCTATGTAGAGGAGAGTTTTCAAAATACAGTGTTGAAAATTTAGGAGACTTACTGGCATTGATGATTCTCTTCAAAAATGTAATAAAGGGGCTTCCATAGCTGTTTTCATTTTGATGAATTTGGCTTCGTATTTAGCAATAAACAAATAAAATATCCATCATTTTCATTGTCTTAATTAGTATGGAAATAATCCTTTATATTGTTGTTTTAAAAAACTATACACCAAATGCTTTCTAGATACACTAAGGCCTGGGGACTTCTTTGGTATAAAAGTATCATCAGATTTCTTGCCATTTAAAATTGAAATGCTTCCTTTGAAATGAATTTCAGAATTCCTAATGTTTACAAGTTTTAATAATTTTATCTTTTCAAAATAATTTGAACTGAATTTTTTTTAAAAAAGGTATGCGAAAATTCACATCCCGATCATTGCCTCTGTGTCTGAGCATCAGCCTACAACATGGGTTTCCTTCTTTTTTGATCTGCATATTCTCGTGTGTACTTTCCCAGCAGGGCTGTGGTTCTGTATCAAAAACATCAATGATGAAAGAGTCTTCGGTAAGAGAAAATATTTTAAAATTATTTTGAAAAATTTTGCCTTCAACTTGATTCTATTTCAATTTTGTTTGCCAAAAGCTGATGAATGGCTTGTTCTAAAAAACGGTTTAAAAGTGATGTGTTTAAAGATGATTGTTGAAAGTTGCCTGCACCCAGCAGTATTTAAAACAGTTTATAAAAATGCAGAGGTTACTGAAATGGTGATGGAGTGTAGTCCCAGGAGGTGGAATCGAATCATTTGTCGTTGGTGTTCTGTTCTGCCACTGGAGTTGCATCTTCTGCTGGGGTACGGTTCCTCAGGACAGGTCAGCCAGGAGAATAGCTCAGTGCTAAGGGAAGGCCCCTACCCTGGGTGTCTACTCATCCCATCAAGATGACAATTCAAAATGCTTTCTTTCCAGATTTTCTGCTACTTTAGTGAACAGAATCACTTGCTGTGGAAAAAGTGCTAGATAAGGCACAAGCCAAAATAGAGATGTGAGGTCTCCCTATGTCAGTTACAACAAATTTTTGTTTGCACAAAGTTGTACTGTGAAAGCAAACTAAGTTTGAATGAGGTTTGTAAGGAGTTGTAACCCATATGGAGGCGTGAAGGTTACTCAGGTCTTGGACTTTTACAGGCACAGAAGGCTCCAGTCTCTTAGACTACCTAAGAGGTGTGTGGGCAGGAGGAGTGTTTACTCTGAGGTATTCTGTGCTGTGTGGCTTACAATGAATGTTTGTCAAAACCAATGCTGGGCAACTTGCTTTCAGCCTCCTACTGCTGCACCTTCCATTTAACACAGCAGAAGGAGACCTATGAGTGAGGATGGAGAGCCATACTGCCTCCCCACAGTAGAAATGTAGAAAATATTTACATGATGTAATCTGATAAATCAGTGTCCCTTGGTGATTCCTGTGGCAAATCTTTGTCAAGAGGATATTGTTAAACTTAGTAGACAAGGACTTCACTAGAAGGAAACCACTGTTAGATGTTCCCTATCAATGCATACAGAATTGTTTGGG
>JACAXG010000381.1:0-87190 GCA_018881555.1 Amblyornis subalaris
GTTTCTTATGCAATCGCTGTGGTAAGCCAGGCCATTATGCGAAACAATGTAAGTCCAAATTTCACGCAAATGGCCAGCCTTTGGGAAACTCGGGAGACGGGCAGAGGAGCGCGATGGGGAACAGCGCTCAGACACAAGTACCTCCCCAGAATATGCCACAAACACAGGCTTGCTCAACCAGCTCAGTGGAAGCACAAAGGCGTCTGCCGGCCTGGATGTGTGCACCTCAGAATCAGTAACGTTAAATTCTAACCGGGTGCATAAAGTCCCCTTGAATGCACATGGACCCTTAGGTCATGGCTTAAGTGCATTGTTAGTGGGAAGATCAAGTGCTACATTATAGGGTATCTTTGTGCATCTGGGACTTGTTGATGCGGATTTTATGGGACAAATTTATGCCATGGTTTCTACTCCTACACCCCCAGTCACCATCCCTGGAAAAACCCGCATCGCTCAACTTGTGCCTTTTAAGTCCTGTGTCCTTAGTATGGAGCAACGGCCTCGAGGAACTGGAGCCTTCAGATCTACTGGGGCCCCTCAAGTTTTTTGGGCCAGGAATCTCTCCGATCAGCGACCACACATGACATGTACTCTTGTCCTACCCGGTGCGAGCCCATCACAGATATGACTTCGAGGTTTGATTGACACAGGTGCTGACATTTCTATTGTTTCTTCATCTGCATGGCCTCCTTCATGGCCTTTGACCGCAGTGGAATCAACCATCGCGGGCCTAGGAGGCACAACACAGAGCCACCTCAGCACACACCCTGTGTTGGTGAAAAACGAGGAGGGTCAGACAGCCACCATTTGGCTGTATGTTGCAATGGCACCACTGAACCTATGGGGGCGGGATGTACTTGCAGCTTAGGGTGTCAGGATTGGCACAGGCCTTTAATAAGGGCCACTGCACAGATAGGCAGCACTGCAACATTGCCACTGCGATGGCTCACAGAACAACCAGTGTGAGTTGACCAGTGGCCCCTGAATAAAGAAAAACTAGCTGCCCTGCAGGACTTGGTGGCAAAACAATTAAAGCAAGGACATACCGAACCCTCCACCAGTCCCTGGAACACACCTGTCTTCGTCATAAAGAAAAAATCAGGGAAATGGAGGCTGGTGCATGACCTCAGGAGGGTCAACGCGGTAATAGAGAGCATGGGGACATTTCAGGCTGGGATGCCATCACCTACGATGTTACCTATGGGGTGGGACATTTTAATCATTGACCTAAAAGATTGTTTTTTCACAATTCCTTTGCATCCTCAGGACGTACTGAAGTTTGCTTTTACTGTACCCTCGATTAACAATGCTGAACCTGTAAAGCGGTATCAGTGGAAGGTCTTACCTCAAGATACCGGTCCTCGTTGGATACCGGCACAGTGTGTGAGACCTGATCTGCAATGGCGTGGCTGTCCCCTGGACGACAAGGATGGATCTCGCACTTAGAATCATGCTTATGATGCTGTGTTGCGGTGCAGGACCGGGAGCGTCGATAGTGCCTTTGGTCCCGAAAGAGAATGTGTGGATAACCTTAGCCCAGGCCCTGAATCAGTCATCTATATGTCTGTCGCTTGCTACCCCGCAATCGCCTTTTCAAACATGCTTAGTGGCTGTGCCAATTGCTAATCAGACACTTGTTAAGTGGTGGGCCAACGGGTCTAAGAATGGGGGGGGAATCCGTCCCTGACAGGCTCCCGCCGATGCTAAATTTGGCGGAGCCGCAGGAGCTTGATATTTTGGGGTCCCTGAGGGCAGTGGCATGTTTCGCCTTCAGTGAAAACGTGACATACAGTTGGCCCCAAAAAGGCTCCTGGTCTGTTACTCCATCCAAAGCGTGGTATCACAATTCCTCGGCATGGTGTAATCAAACAATAGGTATAGGTGGGAAGAACCTACACATCCCTCGTCAGTTTCCACATGGAATGTTTCTCATCTGTGGCAATCGAGCATGGGCAGGTATTCCGTCCCGAATAGATGGGAGTCCCTGCACATTTGGCCACCTCACTATGCTTTTACCAAACATGACCATAATGAAACATTTTTCGTCCCCATCACACCGTCGCAGAAGGGAATTGTCAGGACTTATGCCTGAATGCAGGGATGATGCTAATTTTTGGGGGGTAGAAAAACGCATGCTTGCTTCTATTTTTACCCCTGGCATGGCTGCAGCAAAGGCTTTAGCAACCTTTAATAAACTAGGCTGCTGGTTGATAAAGCGAACAAATGCCACATCTTCAGCACTGACCGATCTTTTGGCTGATGTTAAATCAGTACGCCAAGCTTCGCTGCAGAATTGAGCTGCTATTGACTTCTTGCTTTTAGCTCATGGACATGGGTGTGAAGATTTTGAAGGAATGTGTTGTATGAATCTCTCTGATCATTCAAAATCCATCTCTGCCAACATCAAAGAGCTGCAGGCAGGAGTTGCAAAACTACAAGAAGAACGTGGATGGTCTGACTCCCTATTGGGGGAGTGGAACGTCTCAGGGTGGCTCAAGGAACTGGTAGAGATAGGATTTTTAATTGTGTTAGTAATTATTCTCATCTTGTTATTTCTGCTATGTTTGTTGCATTTGCTGCGGAGGACCCTACAGCAGATGACACACACAGCCTTTCCAATTTAAAAAAAAAAGGAGGAGATATGGGAGAATTCATACCTGAAGAAGGATGGCCTGTTGATGAAACAATTACAGTGTATCCTTAAAAATTACAGAAAGATGCGAGAATAATGCAAACGCAAGGCTTTTCAGCTATTTTAAAGATTGAGGAACTAAAAACCAGATGAACGAATGCAGCCTCAGGAAAATCACAAGAAGATGTTTGGCTGGAGACAGTGCTAAAAAGTATTTTTATCTATCAGCAAAATTCTGTATTAACCAATCAAGACGCTGTTGCAACAGCACTGCTTTAAGCAAAGTATGTAAAAAAGCTTGTTAGAATAAAGAGAGGAAGCCTTTTTTTGAAAAGCACTCGGTGTGTGTGTTTGTCTGTTCCAACAATCTGATTATCGATAAAAGGGTTAAAAAACTTTGTTTCTAATTTCTTTTCAGAGATTCTAGGGCAAAACCTGTCTACTTTGATGAAGCAAAGTTGGGCAACATGTTTAAAAAAATTAAGCACTCCCAAGTTCTAGTTCTCATCAGTATTGTCATTTTCTTTTAAGCATTTGTAGATGTGACCGCTGCTCAGCCTTAACGTCAGCATGAGAAAGCGCATACCAAAGGATCACAACCAGCCATAAATACTTCTGTGAAAATGTTTAATTAGCAGCTCTGAACACGGGGCTGCGGCTGTGAAAGGTCTGTTAGAATGTTTGCGATAAGAGCAAGAAACATCTGCTCTGCCTTTTGTTTGCATGTTGGTTAGTAGTTAGTGTCCTGCCTGGCTGCATAGTTTTGATCCTAAATTGTAAACACCAAAACATGTAAAAATCTCACCCGTGCTTAATAAAGTGATTCTGTTGCACCCCAATGGAGTCCATGATTCACTCGCTACAAATGGTGCCCGAACAGGGACACGAATTGTGAACCTCTGGTAGCAACGCTGTGTTCAAACCGAGTTGTGTGAAGAGGAGATCCTCATCCTTTGTCTCTACCTGCCAAACAGGTGAGACTGTGAACACAGAACTATGGGACAGTCTTCATCTCAGGAGCATAAGCTCTACTTAGAAATTTTACAAAGAATTTTAAAAGAACAGGGATTTAAAATCCTGTCAGTTAAGTTAGCTGTTTTATTAGTATGGCTGAATGGCAATTCTAATGTATTCCCCCCCACGGTTCCTACAATGCTAAAGTGTGGGAAAGGGTAGGAGCTGAATTAGAGGCACAGAAAAAACAAGGATGGCCAGTCACTGACGATATGTTAGTTACATGGAAAACTATGTATACTGCCTTAAAAACTTTGCAGCCTGCTGAGGAAGTTTGTGAGAGCCTTGTCACAGATATTTTAAATTTGGAGACTGATTTGAATGTTAGCCATGTCTATGCAGAAGTACCAGCTGAATTAGGAGACGAGGGTCCTTGGGAGCCTGGCGATCCTTTTGATCCTCATCCTATTGATCCTGAGAGGAGGCCTGATCTTTATCCTCTTTTAACTCCTGTAAAAATTCGACTGCTGAGTTTCCCACTATGACTCAAATATTAGCTGATTCTTATTGTCCTCCTCCTACAGCTTCTTTACCTGATTTACCGCTGCAATCTCATTCACCTCTGACATGAATAGAGAAATGCAGGGAGGAAGCCCTAAAAGGGGGGGATGTTCCCATGATATTGGCCATGCCTGTCAATTATCAGCCTAAGAAACCCCCTCAGTATGTAAAACCTCCGTTTGAATTAATAAAAGAAGTTTGTAAAGCTGTCCGAGATTATGGACTGCACACACAATATACTATGGGATTGCTCGAATGTATTAACCAAGGGTACACTATGGCTCCTAATGATTGACGGATGCTTTTAAAACTTATCCTAATGTCAGCACAATATACAGTGTGGCTGGCGGAATGAACAGGTCTTGCTACTGTACAAACTACGGATAATATTGCAAATTTAGAAGCAGGCAGCCTTGATGAACTGCTGGGGCATGGTGCGTATGCTGCCCCCACTGCCCAAGCTAAATTAGCTCGCACAGTGCTACAGCAAAGCTCCGAAATAGCCCTAAAGGCTCTTAAAAGAGTCTCAGCGTCTGGACAACAGGACTCTTCCTTTGCATCCGTTCGGCAAGGCCCTCAAGAATCATATGTAACATTCATTGAAAGATTGCAGACAGCCATAAGTAGGCAAATAGAAAATGAAGCAGCAGCTACTATATTGTTATTGCAACTAGCCTTTGAAAATGCTAATGCAGATTGTCAGAAAGCACTGCTCTCTGTAAGGAATGAACATGCTAATTTACCCTCCTACATCAAAGCCTGTCAGAATGTGGGGACAGAGGAGCACCGTGCATCTGTTTTGGCTGCTGCCTTACAGCAAGCCCCTAATACACATAAGAAAACTGGCCCCCGGTGTTTTAATTGCCAACAAGAAGGGCATTTACAGAAAAATTGTCCCCCTCAAAAGAAAGGAAAGAAGGGCTCCCGCCCTGCCGTCCCTCCCTCTCCATGTCCGCGATGTAAAAAGGATTATCACTGGAGTCAAGCATGTAGGTCAAAATTTGATAAAGACGGCAACCCTCTCGTCCCTCAGCAGGGAAACGAGAAGAGGGTCTCAAGACCCGGTGCCCCTCAACCCAATGGGGTCTTTGCAATCTGAATCCAGGAGTCTCAATCTCCTCTTTCCTCGCCAGTACCCGCGGGAGCGCAGGTTTGGACTTACCCCTCTCAGACGATGTCCTAATCAGACTCAGCTATTCATGTGCTAGATACAGGGGTTTATGGACCTTTGCCTGAGGGATTGTTTGGACTTTTAATTGGTAGATTGTCGGCCACGAAGAATGGTCTCATAATACATGTTGGTGTAATTGATTCAGACTATTTAGGGGAAATTAAAGTGATGGTTTCAACTAACACCTCACCTTGTTTTATCTCAAAAACCGAAAATATTGCACAGTTGCTATTGCTTCCTTTTTTTGTTCTGGAAGCAAAAGATGCAGTCTGAGGAACTGGTGGGTTCGGCAGCACTGATGTCATCTATGTTCACTGGCTCCGGCAAATTATGAGTGGAAAGCCCTTACTAACTTTACAAGTAAATGACAAATTTTTTACAGGTTTACTTGACACCGACGCAGATGTTTCCATCATTTCGGCATCTTCCTGGCCCCCACAGTGGCCTCTTAAAACAGCAGATGCCTTAGTGGAAGGCATTGGGGGACATCAAGCCCCTAAACAAAGTGCACTTATTCTTACAGTCATAGGGCTGGATGGACGCCAAGCAACTTTATAGCTGTATGTTTTGCCTTCTTAATTTACGCTGTGGGGTTGTGATTTACTTTCTCAATAGGATATTACTCTTGCAGTGAACACAGCGAATTTAGCAAACAGGTCACTGATGTAAATCCCCTGCTCAAATTGAGGTGGAAAACATACACCAGTTTGGGTTGATCAGTGGCCCTTGAAAGAGGAAAAAATTGACACAGGCTGAAAAGCTTGTTGATGAGCAATTAAAATTGGGACATATCATACCGTCCACGTCTCCATGGAACACCCCCATATTTGTGATCCCAAAGAAATCAGGAGAGTGGCATTTATTGCATGATTTATGGGCTCTTAACTCAGTCATAAAACCCATGGATGCCCTGCAGCCAGGCACCCCGAATTCTACTCTGTTGCCCAGTGGATTGGAGTCTGCTTGTTATTGATTTAAAAGACTGGGTTGTTTTTTTTTTTTTTAACTATTTCTTTGCATCCTGACAATTGGCAGTATTTTGCTTTTTCTGTCCCTTCAATTAATGTTGCTGAACCCATATATGGATATTGTTGTATAGTGCTTTCTCAAGGGATGATAAAGGGTCCTGCTAATTGTCAAATTTTTGTGGCCAATGTCCTTGTGCCTGTGTGGGCTTGGTATTTTCAGAGCATCATTTATTGTTATGTGGATGATATTTTAGTTTGTGCACAGGATGATTCATATTTGCAGGATTTGGTGTCAAATCCTAATCTTACTCAACATGGGCTAGAAATTGCACCTGAAAAAACTGGAAGTATTTAGGGTGGATACTCACTGAATGAAATGTGAAACCACAGCAATTAACTTTAAAGCCTGGTGTCAAAACATTGGATGATTTACAAAAGCTACTGGGAACAATTAACTGGGTAAGGCCCATGCTAGGTTTAGCCACTCGTCAATTGAAACATTTGTTTGATCATTTGAAAGGAGACCCTGATTTATCTTCTCTGAAAACATTATCTGAAGAAGCTATTCGAGAATTAGATATAATTAACTCACAAATCTCTACAGCAAAAGTGGACAGAATTGCATCAACTTTACCAGTTCACCTGTTTTTATTCTGTACTGCACCTTATATAAGTATTAATAGGGCACTTGAAGGGAGACAACACGATTTACTGGATTTTTTTTGCTAAACACACCTAAGAAAACTATTATTATCCTGATAGAACTTTATGCATCTTTAGTTAAGAAGAGTAGATCTCAAATTGTGCAATTGACTGGATATGATCTGGATGTTATTCATTTACCACTTGTCCTTAGATAATTTTGAATACTTGTTACAAAACTCAGATATTTTTTATATAGCATTGGCAGATTTTATAGGATGGATTTCTTTCTCTTTACTTTCAGATAAACTGTTGCAAAATGTTGTTTACTTGCCTTTAACACTACAAACTATTCTGTGCCTTAGTCCTATTCTTGGTGTGCTGTCTCAGTTTTGAGACAAATTAAGAGAGAAACTCTTTGGACCAAGTCTTTCTCTCAAAAAGGGTTCCAAAAATCCCCTTTCCACCAATAGGGAATGAATACCAATAGACGAAAGTGAAAAAAAATTAAACGGTTTATTAACAAACAGAATGCCCGCACACCAGGCAAGGGAAAACAAAAGGTAAATACCTGTTAAGCACTTAATCGTCAGAACCCACTTCCCGACACACACACAGAAACAAAAAAAAAAAACCAAAAGTGTCCAGAGAGTGGAGGAAGTGTAGGAGGAATACACCTTTCTCAACATGTGGTCCAAAAAGATGGTGCCGGCTCTCCACATGGAGGGGCAGCAGACCCCCAGCTCCCATGGAGTAGTCCTGTAGCAGAGAAAAAATTCCAGTGGCTACCTGGGATTGACTTTTTTCCCTCCCAAGGCAGTTACAGCAGGCGAAAACAGCTAGGCTGGAGCTCTTTGGTGTGCTTTCTCCCCCCGGCTTGGCTCTCCAGGGCTTGGGGCTGGGTGCAGAGCCACTCAACTCTCGGAAGTCCCTCTCCTACCGGTTTCGGAGCAGCAGCCAGTTCAGTTCAGTTCAGTTCCCAGCAGTTGAAGAAATGCTGCTCCAGCTTCTCCAATCGAGGGAAAAAGAGAAGTGTTTTGCTTGGGCCAAAAAGCAAGTCAGCCAAGCAGAGGAACCACGTGGCTCAGCACTGGTGGAGAAAAAAAAACACGCTGCAGTGCAGGGCTCTGGCGGGGGCAGCCCTGGTCTTGACTCTTGGGCAGCAGCCGCCGTGGCAAAACACAGCAGGGCACAGCAAGGCAGTGGGTCCAGCAGAAAACAAAACAGCTCTGGTCTTATCTCTCTGCCTACGCAGCCAACACGTCCCAATCCCAGAACCGGAAGAGAGGGTGGACCTTCCTGCCCCCTGAACCAGAAGAGAGGGAGCAACATTCTGGTCCCCCAAACCCTGCTAGGATCCCAGCCGGGCTCACGTGATACCCCCAAGCTGGGGGGGGGGGGGGGGGAGGTGTAGAAAAAGAGAACAATAACAATTTTTGGGCATAAGCAGAGGGTCATGTAATAGACTAGATCACTCCAGGACAGTGTGCATAATGTTTTTGTTGACAGATTAGGAAACATAGGAGAGGCGGTCTGTCGCTGTAGAGACGGAAATGACGACACAAAGACGCGCTGCTTCGGGACCATGACGCCAAACTTTTTAATAATACAAGGCCTTTTTATAATATTTCTCAGCATTCATGTTACATGTTCATTGGCTGCAGCAAATGACAATATAATAGTATTGGTTATCTATACTTAGCACATGAATACTATTGGTCACCTATTCTTAGCATGAAAGAAACTATTTGATTAGAATACATTCCTTATACATATAAACTAATAACTCCCCACCGCAGGTGCAGATAACTTCTTCTATTGTTGTTTTTCTAGCTTCCATCAGTGTCATGTTCTCACGGGTAAGCTGAATTCTTCACACGGGTACAGCTGCATTCTTCACACGGGTACAGCTGCATTCGTCTCACGGGTACAGAGAAATTCTATCAATGTCTATATCCATAAAGCTTACGGACCATTCATCTGTCCCCACAGTTCCCCCTTTTTGTTTTTCAACCATGAATGCAGTGTTTATAGTCCTCTGCAGGGCCCTCTGCAGAAAAGACAACAAACACGGCACAAGGAATAAAACAAAAGGATAACAATTACAATTATACATCCCGTTTTATAAGATCTTTGACCCATCTAGCAAGTTGTCAATTACCCAACATAGCCTGTTCGAGAAGATGCAACTGCAGCTAAGGAACAAAAGGAAAGGTCCTGAAAGCTCTCAGTGACCGCGAGAAGCAATAACTTTATCAGATTCAGATAAAGATAAATAATCAGAAAAAGGGGAAGGATCCAGCCAGCCATGATGTTTAGGGGCTGGAGGCTCTGAGAAATCAAAAAGACATACTTCTTTTCACCAGGGCTTTTATAGCAATTAAAACCAGGCTACGCAAGCCACTTCCTAGAGTGGATAGCGTAATGGTGTCAAAGCTACCCATTATTCTGGATGAATCAACAACACGTGCTATCCTTAGGGCTTTTCCATCAATTCCTCTCAAACATGGAGGCCCTCCCCAAGCACAGTTTTAATTCTAACTAGTGAGGAGTAGGAGCGAGAACACGTGAGAGAAACAACATGGAGGCCCTCCCAAGCAGCCCAACAAAACACAAATTCAGTGGCAATTATTGCAAAAGTCTCAAAACTCACAGGTTGAGACAAGAACAGCCCGATAACTGAAATGAATGTCTGCCCTATCAGCTTTTGATGGTACTGTCTGTGCCTACCATGGTGACCACAGGTGACAGGGAATCAAGGTTCGATTCCGGAGAGGGAGCCTGAGAAATGGCTACCACATCCTAGGAAGGTAGCAGGCACGCAAACTGCCCACTCCCGACCCAGGGATGTAGCGACGGAAATCAACAACACAGGACTCCCTTCGAGGCCCTGCAACTGGAATGAGTGCACTTTAAATCCTTGAGCGACAATCCATTGGCGGGCAAATCTGGTGCCAGCAGCTGTGGTAATTCCAGCTCCAACAGCGTATCTTAAAGTTGCTGCAATTAAAGGCTCGTAGCTAGATCCTGGATCTTCACACGGGTACAACTACATTCTTCTCACGGGTTCAGACTGCATTATTTTCATGGGTACAGAGAAATTCTATCAATGTCTACATCCATAAAGCTTACAGACCACTCATCTGTCCCCATAGAGGTCATTAGCTAGCAATAAGATAGCAGATAGAAATATGCAATAATTCAAATAGAGGGTTTCACTCAACAGGTTAAACTTCTCACAGCGATGTTAGCTTTAATGGTTTTTAAACAAGAAGCAGTATAGTTAGTGATTCTGAATGTGTTTTTAGTGTCGTAAGACACTTTTATAGAGTGTTAGCCATAAGATATTGTTTGATGTTACTCATATACATTCCTTTTGTTTTTTGAAGTTTGTTTATGTTACCATTGATAATTTAGCTAAATGTAGATAACAAAGCCAATTTGGCTGCTTTAGAAACTTTCACGTGACCTTGTGTAGTTATCTGTAAGAAAGGTATCATTTTAAGTAACTTTCCCAACGGATTAATAGAGACTTGTTTGTAGGATATTGTAGACAAAACCCTTCCAGTCAAGGCCTGGGCTCTGGCCAAGCCCTGGCCCCAGCTGATTGGGAAATGCCATCAGACCCAGGTGTTTCTGCACTAAAAATATAATCGAGTCGCTTGGACTTGCTGATTTGGGCTCATAAAAGCTGGACCCCTTTCGGGGCAAACTCGGAAACCTTACCTGGGAAGGGTTCTCTGTGTCCTCGCTGTGAAACAGGGCTCCCCAGTGATTGCAGACTCTGGATGATGGTAAAGTGTTTAGGCGATTGGTGATATATCTCTTTAAGTCACTGTCCTTTCTCTCGTGTGGTAATGATTAGCTGTATTACCTTGTTTATTTTTGCTTGGTGCTGAAGCTGAGCATGTGGTAAGTTTATTGTTTTATTACATGTATTGTTTTGCTTTTGTGTTGCTTTAATATTCATAGTAAGATAAGAAGTGTATGTTATCAAAAACAAAAAAAGGGGGAACGACTCCTCAAGAACAATTAGATAATACAATATTTACACTAAATTCTTTTAATGTAAATCATCAATTTCGATCCTTGGCAGAGCAACACTGTTCTGAAGGCTTGCATGCACAGAACCAATTTCCAAAAGGTTTTATATAAGGATCCACAATTGGGTGTGCAATGGCAAGGCCCAACTGATTTACTAACCTGGGGAAGAGGATATGGTGTGTTCTATCGCCAACAGGTCCAGAGTGGTTACCTGCTCATCTGGTGAAACCTCACCATGAGCTGGAAAGACCAGTCCAGCAACCTGATACCCCAGCTGAAAAGGCTCTCAATAGCAAGGAAGAGGTGCTGCATGACACCAGCCAGCAGCAAGCAGACGAACCCAGAGATAACCTGGCAAATGCTGAAGCGACTGCAGCAAAGAGCTGAAGTCCTAATGCAGAGTGTAGGAGTGGCACCAACCCTGAAGAACACCTTCTTGGCCTACCTAGCCATAGTAGCTAGCAACAGTACCGTAAGAAGTTTATTCTGTTTTCTTTTTATCATACCCTTGGTGACTGCAGAACAGGTATATTGGGCTCACATTGTTGATCCTTCCACTTTCTATTGGATGGCTAATAGCTTTTATCATGTCTGCAATAATAATAGCATCTACAGCTGTTATCACTACGACAGCACTTACAAAAGCTGTGCAAACTGCTCATGCTGTTGCTGATGTGTTAGGTAATTCTACAGCCAAAATGGCCATGCAAACAAGTATTGATTAACAAATATTAGCTAGATTAGATGCATTAGAAGCAGCACTGGTGTGGTTAGGAGATCGACAAGAAGCTTTAAACACTTGCCTGAAACTTCACTGCGATTGGGAACACCAACATCAGGGATTGTGTGTTATTCCCCTCCACTGGAATCAAACCACTTGTGGCTGGGAACATGTTAAAGCCCATTTACAGGGTGCCTTTGCTGCTAATATTAACGGCGAAGTGCAAGATTTAGCCCGATCCCTAAAACAGCAGATGGAGAGTGTACAAAAGCTGGCAGAACAAAATGTATGGGATGAATTGTCTAATAGTGTACAATGGCTTAACCCCAAGCACTGGTTTAAGGGACTAAATTTACACATATGGCTGTTTGGCGCTTTGGGGATGGGTCTTGTTTTTATTCTCATTACAGGACTTCTTTGCCCCTGGAGACTGTTCCGAGTCAGCAAAAAGGCAGAAGCAAACATAATTGCTGCCTTCATGATCAATTGCTCCTTAAAGAAGGGGGAGATGTAGATGTGACTGCTGTTCGGCCTTAACATCTGCATGAGAAAGCGCATACCAAAGGATCACAACCAGCCATAAATGCTTCTGTGAAAATGTTTAATTAGCAGCTCTGAACACGATTCTGTTGCTGTGAAAGATCTATTAGAATGTTTGCGATAAGAGCAAGAAACATCTGCTCTGCCTTTTGTTTGCATGTTGGTTAGTAGTTAGTGTCCTGCCTGGCTGCATAGTTTTGATCCTAAATTGTAAACACCAAAACATGTAAAAAGCTCACCCGTGCTTAATAAAGTGATTCTGTTGCACCCCAATGGAGTCCGTGATTCACTCGCTACAGCATTCAGCATTGGACTATATTAAAAATAAGACTAGTCAGTCTGCATATTACACTTTCAGCAGTGAATAAATAAAGGTTTGTAACTTCTATAGAATGAGGTATGCCATGAAATGATGCCTTCTGCTTTATATACTACAACTCAATAAGTGATCTGGGAAGGCATATAAGTTGTACTCCTGGCTGGTGTAAAAAAAGAACAAAACTACCCTAACCACTTTGTTCAAAACTGAATTTGACTGAGATCCAAAGGGGTACCTGAGTTTTATTTACAGTTGCCTGCAGTTATGCAATAATGTATAAAAAAATAGAATGAAGATAAATCCTGTAACTACATTAAGTATGTGCAAAGAGTTGGAGATTGGAATAGGAATTTTGTGTAACCAAGATTATTAGTTGATTACCAAACTACCTATGCAAACTTTGATAACTTCTACATAAACTGTTTTTTCCATGATAATCTCACACGGACCATTTACTATTACAAATGTATATAATAAAGCAAAGTCAAAAGCTCAAATATTTAGATAAGATTTAGTAGTGGTATTTTTAAAAAGTGTTTTCTATCTAAACAGCAGCCCTGTCCTCTCCCTCAACACATTTTAGAAACATTCTGACTAAATTCTAAGGAGTTTAAATTATAAGCAGGTCACAGAGGAAGTTATTACATGAAACTGATCTAACTTTGCAAAGAACCATAAATATCTGCAAGGTTTCTGTGAATTACAATGCCAAAAAGCACTAATAAAAAACTGGAGTAATTGAAGTGCATCTAAAAAAAGTGTTAAGACAAAAGCATTAAAGCACAATGTACAGAGAGAAGCAAATTGAATTTGTTGTCAGTAAGTGCACATGGGACCAGAAGAGCTACTGTGACTATTGAGGATGATGTCATAGAATCATAGAATCATAGAATGTTAAAGGGTTGGAATGGACCTTAAAGATCATCTAGTCCCATCCCCCCCTGCCATAGGCAAGGATACCTCCCACTAGACCAGGTTGCTCAAGACCATCCAACCTGGCTTTGAAAACCACCAGGGTTGGTGCAGCCAAAATTTCCCTGGGCAACCTGTTTCAGTGTCCCATCACCCTCACAGTAAAGAATTTCTTCCTAATATCTAACCTTAATTTCCCCTCTTTCAATCTGTATCCATTACTCCTTGTCCTATCACTACAGTTCCTGATGAAGAGTCCCTCTCCAGCTTCCCTGTAGGCCCCCTTCAGGTACTGGAAGGTTGCCATGCAACCTTCTCTTCTCCAGGCTGAACAGCCCCAACTTTCTCAGCCTGTCTTTGTAGGGGAGGCGCTTCAGTCCTCTTATTAACTTTGTGGCCCTCCTCTGGACTTGCTCCAACAGTTCCATGTCCTTCTTATGTTGGGGACACCAGAACTATATGCAGTACTCCAGGTGGGGTCTCACAAGAGCAGAGGGGGACAATCACCTCCCTCAGCCTCCTGGCCACGCTCCTTTTGATGCAGCCCAGGATTCAGTTGGCTTTCTGGGCTGTGAGTGCACACTGCCAGCTCATGTTGAGTTTTTCATCAACCATCACCCCCAAGTTTGTCTCTGCAAGGCTGCTCTCAATCACCTCTCTGCCCAACCTGTAGGTGTGTCTGGCCCTATTTCTTTAAGTATACTGAAAAATCCAGTCAAACAAATTTCTTCAAAGAATGACGTTTCTGGTCAGTTGTCTTTCAGGATTGAAGGTATTTCTACTAAGAGAGCAAATGTCTGACATCTTTCAAAAGAAAGCAGTCTGCTCAGATGTGATGGAGCTCTCTAACTGTTAGGGTGTATATAGTCCATTAAACACCATATTAGCCTACTAAACACCATGTGAATTTTTGGAAATTGGTTCAGATGTCAAAGAACTACTGCATAATGCACTATCAGTAGCCTTCAATCCGTTTTCCATAAATTCCAGATTTCAGTGACAGATAAAGCAGAACTGGAAACAGAAAAGCCAAATAGATGTAAACACACAGATCCATCTACCAGTTGCTTAAGTGGAAGGGCACCATAACAAAACTCAGACAATTACTTTACACATTCAAAATAAGCACAAAGGCCAAACACAACTCTGAGAAACAGCTGAGAAGGTAACGCCTGAGGCTTTAAACATAAGCACGATTGGTTTTAGCAGGTCCCACAATAAAATTTTAAAGCCAGTATTTCAACTTATCTAGGGACATCAGAGCTGCTTAGATGAGGCAGATTCTGGTTTTTGGCTCACTCAAGCGCTTAAACTAAAACAAATTTTTGATACTTTAAGAACAGAAATAAATATTACTGCTTATGAGTGTTGATACCAAGTTTTCTGCAACAGGAAACAATTTTGCTGAGCCTGACGTATAATGGGGACAACAGTTTTATTGGCTTCAAAAAGATAGAAGCAGAATTTGATGGGTGTTTTGGTTTTGAGGTTTTTTTCAACTGACCCACAACTTAGGAGATTTAGAGATGTGCAGACCCACAAATAATTTGAAAACAACAAGAAAACCTCCATAGGATGCTTTGTCATTCCTTGATCTTAAGTAGGACAGTCTAATAAACTACTGGGTCACAGGGTATGGTGAGAATATTGTTTTATATGACAGGAATTGTGTTCTAAATACAAAAGATAGGCTAAGAAAAATTAGAAATGTGAATGAGTCATATATATATATATGAATTATATACACACACGAATATATATTAATGCTTTTAAATACTGTGTCAATCACTTGCCCTTTGTTGCACAACTAGGAACAGATAATCATAACAGTATGGATCTACTAAAAGACAATAGGGCAGAAAAGAAAAAGCATGCAAATGATTCAGTTTGCTAAGAAAAGTGCTACTTGGTTGAACTACTTTTCATGAGAAAGTTTGTAAAACACTTGGAATCCACTGACCAGTAACAGCCATATTTGATGGAAGGAGAGATCCAAAAGAAAAAAAGGACATCTTTAAGTACCATGAATACCAATAGTTCCAAAATTAATAATCCTACAGTTGACAGATATTAGTTGTTTAGCATAAATAGGTTTTAAGTAGAATGAGTTACATGGAGTTATAATACAGTGTGATTTAGTATGCTATTTGCTTAGCTTTACTTGCTTAGCATGAGGAACTAGATTAGCTGAAGCCTTAGGCCACAAGCTGTGAACTTACACCTAGAAATGCTTTTAGCTCAAACGGAGTTAATTTTCTTAGCAATTTTCCTAGTAGCTGGTTTTGTCTTTAGTATGAGAAGAATATTGATAACACACTGATGTTTTGGTTGTTGCTAAGTAATGTTTATCCTAAGGCTAGGGCTTTTTTAGTTTCTCATGCTCTGCCAGAGAGCAGGTGCACCAGCAGCACAAACCAGGAGACTACAACCATCAGCAGAAGCTGAATATAAGGGGCTAATGTGTATGTCTCAAACACCAATAGCTGGATGGCTGTGGAGCAAACCAAGGATTGTTGGTAATAACACACAAGAATTGTTGGTAATACCCAGGGATTGTTGGTAATAACACACCATGAGAAAAAACAAGATGTGGCTGGAGAAGGGGGCCATGTGGAGGTAGGGCAACACTTCTGGGACAATGTAGCAGGGCATCTCGCCCCCCACAAGAGCTTATCTGTTGTTTGTTAACCAGTCAGATAACTCAAGCAGGACAAGCTGTCTTGTAGTGAGTTATTTTGGCACCATGGGGTTAACAACGGTCTGGCATCTCCCAACTGACAATAAACATCTTACTGTTGAAGTGAGATCTGGAAAGATAAGCTGGATTTCTGACTGTCAGACACCTCACTTTACAAACTATAAAAGCCACACCAAACTTTCACAAAGCAGAAATTCTCTATACATTCCGTGGAAATGTGTGGAGTTTCTCCTGTGAGCAGGGAAGCCTGCTTCGCCATTACTCCCCGGGAGGTTAAGTGAAAGGAATCTGTGTACATTATCATTATTTCAGTAGTAAGTTGCATTTGACTCCTACTCAATACTATTTCTTTTGCTAGCTTTAATATAGGTACCTTGATATCGTGCACTGTTTTATGTTATGCTGTCATCTACTAGTAGTTCTTTTTAGTTTTATACTGTGTAGTAAGTAACTGATTAAGGTCTTTTGTCTGTTATCTCCTGTCTTTTTAATAAATAATTCATTTTACAAATAAACCTGATCTGCCATCCTTAGAACTTGCGGGCCAGAGTGATTTCTTAAATTCAAACTGTTGCCAAAATCTGAGGCTAAGGCAGGGCTTGTCTGAAGCTCCCACTCGTCCCGTGACAGACAAATGTCCTTGTTCTGGGTCCTGGAGATAAGCACAACACAGTACAGTGCACATGCAGAAATGAGGCTGAGAAGTGAGCATGGATGGGGGGGGTCAAGACCACCCAAGATCCCTGAAGCCCTCCAACCCATTTCCAGAAAGGTCTGAAAGAACGGATTGTGCATGATAACTAATTTGCATAGAAAGTGAGAAACTGATCTTCAGGGCAAGGAAAACCTATCTATACAAAGGTACTCCCACCAAGCCCAGTTGCGTGCACCAGGACCCTGGACATCCCATCAGCTGGACTGATGCTGGAGCCGGAACTGGTGATCCATCCTTCCTTCCTTTCTTCCTTCCTTCCTTCCTTCCTTCCTTCCTTCCTTCCTTCCTTCCTTCCTTCCTTCCTTCCTTCCCTCTTCCAATTTCCATGTATACCAATTTCATGTAATACCAATTTCCATGCCAAGTATGTAATTTATTAATAAAACTTCCTGAGTTTTTGAGGACCCTCTGACTTTTGTCATTCCTTTTGACCATGAACATCTACGAATCTTGGGTGCTCCTTTCCCCTTGAGAGTGGGACATCACAGAATGGTGTGAGAATTCTCAGGCAGTGGCTTCTGCTTTAACATTTTGGCCACCCAGATGGGACCCTAGGCCACCACCTTCAGATCCTCTCATCTCCAAACATCCAACTGCTGGCAGCAGGTGAATTCATCTGGGACTTTTGGAGTGGGAGGCACTGAAGGATGAGTGCTAAAATTCCCTGAGTAGACTTAGTGGAAATAGAGAAATGTGTTGATGCAGCTTTTGAGGTAAATGGCCAGATCAGTATAAACCACACAAGGAGACAGGGTTGGTGTGTGGCCAAAGTAAAGCACATGAGGATAAATAAGGAAACTGATGGGAAATATACCCAGCACAGACAAGGGGACACCCTTGGCTGAGGTACTACAGAATTGGAAAAGAACTTTTGGTTCAGCAAATCTATCAAAGAAACACACAAATATTTTATTTAAAAACTCGCCATTTATAACTAGAACTGGAACCCTGGCAGAGTGGTGGCCACAGCAAGGGACCTTTGACCACTGCAGATGTACCTTTCTGCAACATCAACTAGAGGTTGGGTGGCATCCCAGGACAAATAGATTATTGGTATGTGTGGAATAATTGGGCATATGACCACCATAAAGAGGATGGTCAAAAATGAGTACGAAAACCTTGAAACAAGTAAAGATAAGGATGCCTGTATAACAAATACCATACATCTATGTACTGCCTTGGCAGAGAGAGATCATCATGCATCTCTGGCCAAACCCCAGCTGTGTCATAAGAAAGTTAAATATTTAAGAGTTTATCCTAAGGGAAGGGCAGCAAGTAATAGATCCAGAAAGAATATAAGCTATAATAAAGTTTCCACATTTGATTACAAAGAAACAGTTGCGTGGATTCCTCAGAGTGCTAACACAGAAATCAGGACCTCACCAGAGACCAGTTGCATACTACTCCATGCAACTAGATCTGGTTGCAGTAGGAGCACCAGCCTGTATTAAATCAGTGTCAGCAGCAACATTATATTAGAAAGAAGTTGCCCCTTTCCTCTGGGACACCCTAAAACAGTTTATGTCCCACATGATGTGGAAATACTGTTGAAACAGTATGCAGCTCAAGCCTTATCACCACAATGGGCACACAGACATGAACTGATCCTTCTAATGGCAAATAATGTAACTTTAAAAAGATGCAATACCGTGAATCCAGAATCCCTAATGCCTTTGCCTGATGATGGGGAAAAACATTGCCATTGTGAGCAGGTGATGAATGCTTCACATAAACTACAAGTAGATTTAATTGATGTTCCTTTTCAGAATCCAGATCTAACTTTGTTTATAGATGGCTCATCTTACTACCTGCATGGACAATGATGGATGAGATACACTGGTCAGCCAAGGGCAAGTAATAGAAGCTGAACCTCTCCCAACAATGATGAGTGGACAAGGAGCAAAACTGGTAGCTTTAATGCGCACAGCACATCTGGGAAAAGGTAAATGGGTTAATATATATATACAGGCTCTCACTATGCCTTCGGGGTATGTCATGCAACTGGAATGTTACGGAAAGAATGAGGATTTATCTCATCATCAGGAAAGAAAGTATCCCATGGAGAAGAAATATATAACTTACTAGAATCAATTGAACTACCTAAAGAAATTGCTGTCATACGCTGCCCAGCCCATACCAAGGACACTACAGAAATCAGTAGAGGGAATGACTTAACTGATGCTGCTGTGAAGGCTGCAGCCTGACAAACTTTGAGAGAATGTATGATTACAATTCCAGCAATGAACCAAAGTGAATGGCCAAATTTAACAGACCTTAAAACCATGTATGAGAAAGACTGTTTAGAAGAAGAAAAAGAATAATGGAGAAAATAGGAAGCAAACTGGGAATCACCAGTAGCTGCCCTACTTGTCAAAAGATCTCAAGTACCAGGCTAAGCTCAGAGTTGGGAGGATGACCATGGGCCTGTTTACCTTTTCAACAATTACAAAGAGATTATGCAGATATGCCTTATGCTAGGTGATATAAACATTTGCTTGTAATAGTAGATCAACTGACAGGCTGGGTGGAAGCCTTCCCAACAAGAAAAGCTGACACAGGGGGAGCAGTAAAGGCTTTATGGAAGGAAATTATACCTTGATATTGGGTGCCAAAATCAATGGAGTTGGACAAGAGTGCTCATTTTACAGCCAATATAATCAATCAACTATATAAATCACTAGGAATAGAGAGAAATTTACATACCCACCATCTTCCAGAGTTTTTGGGACAAAAGTAAAGGACAAACAGAACATTAAAGGAAAAGATAGCAAAAGTATAGAATCACAGAATCGTTAAGGTTGGAAAAGACCTCTAAGATCATTGAGTTGAACCGTTAGCCTTACACTGACAGGCCCACCACTAAACCATGTCCCTAAGCACTACATCTACATGTTTTGTGAACACTTCCAAGGATGGTGATTCCAGAACTTCCCTGAGCAGTCTATTCCAATCCTTGACCACCCTTTCAATGAAGAAAATTTTCCTAATATCAAATCTAAACCTCCTCTGCCACAAATTAAGGCCATTTCCTCTTGTCCTTTCACTTGTTACACCCTGAGTCTCATTTTCTCTAGGCTAAACAACCCCAGCACCCTCAGCTGCTCCTTATATGACTTACTCTCTAGACCCTTCACCAGCTTCGTTGCCCTTTTATGGATGTGCTCCAGCATCTCAATTTCTTTCTTGTAGTGAGGGGCCCAAACCTGAACACAGGATTTGAGATGCGGCCTCACCAGTACCGAGTACAGGGGAACAACCCCTTCCTTGGTCCTGCTGGACACAAGCCAGGATGCCATTGGCCTTCTTGTCCACCTGGGCACACTGTTGGCTCATGTTCAGCTGCTGTCGACCAACATTCCCACATCCCTTTCTGCCAGACAGCTTTCCAGCCACTCTTCCCTAAGATTGTAGCATTGCATCGGGTTGTTGCGACTCAAGTGCAGAACCCAGCACTTCACCTTGTTGAACCTCATGCAATTGGCCTATCTATCCAGTTTGTCTAGATCCCTCTGCAGAGCCTTCCTACCATCAAGCAGATCAACACTCTCACCCAACTTGCTGTTGTCTGCAAACTTACTGAGGGTGCACTAGATCCCCTCATCCAAATTGTCGATAAAGATATTAAGCAGAACTGGTCCTAATACTGACCCCTGAGGAACTCTACTTGTCACCAGGCTCCAACTAAATGTAACTCCATTCACCACCACTCTCTGGGCCCGGCCATCCAGCCAGTTGTTAACCCAGCAAAGAGTACACATATTCAAGCCATGAGCAGCCAGTTTCTCCAGGAGAATGCTGTGGGAGACAGTGTCAAATGTTTTACTAAAGTCCAGGTAGACAACATCCTCAGCCTTTCCCTCATCCACTAGGCAGGTCATCCTGTCATAGGAGGAGATCAGGTTGGTCAAGCAGGACCTGCCTTTAATAAACCCATGCTGGCTGGGCCTGATCCCCTGGTTTTCCTGCACATGCTGTGTGATCACACTCAAGATGATCTGCTCCATGATTGTCCCTGGCACTGAGGTCAGGCTGACAGGCCTGTAGTTTCACAGATCCTCCTTCCTGACCTTCTTGTAGATGAGCATCACACTGGCCAACCTCCAGTCTTCTGGGACCTCTGCTTAAGCAAGGAGTCAAAACGGGCACCTGTTGGCTCACTGGAGCTGTGTGCTGCTAAGGCACTCCGATCCTAGCAGTTAGTCTCAGGTGATGTGCATGTGACTCCTTGAATGGTGTGAGAATGCTCAGGCAGTGTCTTCTCCTTTAATACCTACTAAGGAAAAGACCATAGCACAAAGTAAAAAGTGATGCTAAGGCTACTGGCTGGCTAATCAACATATTTTTAACTTAAATCCACAGCATGGTATTACTTTTCAGCTCACTGGTAATCGGGGAATATAAAGGCTCAAGGTGCTGCCCCAGGATGGTGGCAAGGGGACACAGAGTAGGACAGTACAGGTGATGTAGGAGAAAGCTGGGTTTAAGGAGGGGAGGAGCTCACAGGAGATACAGCATTAAGAGACATATAAAGGGGAAAAAACCAAACACACACAAAAGCTGTAGGAAAACAAGTTTTATTAGTTCTATTTCCTTTAAAGCAACTTATTTTCACATAGAAGGCCCAAAAGAAAGCTTGAGCTATCCACAAATATAGGATACAAGAACACACTGCACTCTGTTGTGACTTCTTTACCAAATATATTTGACCAAAACACTTTTGAAGGACCACAAATAAAAGCTTGCAGTAAAGAATTAGAGAACATTATTTTGTTTCTATAGTGCTTGAGCATTCAGGCACTGAAATGGCCACATATCAACCACAAACTCCCATTTTGTCCTGGTTTTGGCTGGGATAGAGTTCATTTTTTCTCAGCAGCTGTTACAGTGCTGTTTTGGATTCAGTATGACAATAATGCTGATAACACACTGAGGTTTTGGTTGCTGCTAAGTAGTGCTTACCCTAGGTGAAGGACTTATGGTTCAGAATTGGTCAGTGGGTGGTGAGCAATTGTATTGTGCAACACTTGTTTTTCTTCGGTTTTCTCTCTCTATTTATTATTATTAATATTATTGTTATTATTAATTATTATTTTACTTTGTTTCAATTATTAAACTGTTCTTATCTCAACCTACAAGTTCTACTTTTGATTCTCCTCCCCATCCCACTGGGGTGCAGGGGGGAAGCGAGTGGCTGTGTGGTGCTTAGTTGCCAGTTGGGCTTAAACCAGGACTCCTCCTTGGGGCATGAAGGGTTGAGATAATGACAGATCCGTCCAGACCGTGTTAAAAGAAATTTGTTAAAAGCATTCATTGCATTGGTTTAATAGTCGCTGCTTACAATGTCGATTTATTTGCTCTCACAGTTTTTGCACTTGTTCTCAGAGTTGTGTTCTGTAATACCGGTAATACATTGTGTTCCCTGTGATGTTGTTTATTGTCCTTGGGGCCTGGGCTAAGATTATCATTGTGGGGTACTTGGTAGTATTGACTTATGATATGACGGCATTGCTGGTCAGGAAATTAACCTGGTGCATGTATTCTGTATTGCAGGCACCTCTGTACTTTGGGAGTCATCTACTGGGAATGATTAATAATCACACCTTTGTTTTTTTCTCCTCAGAGAAACAACCTAGGAAGGAGATACCTTCCTACATCTTCCTTCCTTGTCCTCCAGGCTGATTACAGTAGCATTTGAGAATTTTAAAGATTTTGAATATCCTTTGAATACCTTTGAAACCAACCTGGTCCTTTTGTTAGGAGCCAGCATGTTGCAGAATATGGTTCAGGTCTTGTTTAAGGTTAAACAACTATTTAAGAACATCACCCAGAGATCTGCCCCAAGGCTGGATAGTCATCACTGGTGGGGTGTGTGGGATAGTATGGGCAAGTACCTAGGGCAGTGGGCACCACCAACAGGTTTGAACCTCACCCCTGAATAAGTGCAGAATCCAGAAAAACTAGTAAAGTATTTAAAAAAGGTGTGCTGTCACCATGGCAATTCCAGAGAGACAAATCACTGCAATGTGCTGGGGCCTGGCCCAGGCCTATTGACCCCTGTTCAACACTGCTCGGTAACCTCAGCGGAAAAAGGTCTCTGGATCTGACAATAAGATGACAGGCCCTGCAGCTACTCCAACCCTGGTGACAGACAGAGAATCAGTATGTGCCGGTGTTAGTTGCCCCTGTACAGAAGCAGAAGAAACGCACACAAAAGTTACCTTGTAAAAGAGGTTTAGTAAAGGAGGACAAGGAGGACAAGAAGGTCAAGAAGGAACAGGAGGGTGGAGAGAGAAAAGCAGATGAAGCAGCAAAACTATCACAAGGGACATCACAGGAAAAGGAGGAAGACACAGAAGAGTTAACCTCCACTCAATTCCTATTCCTGAGTGAGTTGCGGGACATACAAAAATATTTTAGACATCATCCAAGTGAGTATATTACTGGTAGCCTGGCTGCTCCAATGCTGGCACAATTGGGCTAGCAGTTTGGAATTAGAGGGTAAGGAAGCCAAGTGTGGCGAAGCAGTCCCAAACCCAGGTCAAGAAGGTTATCTGCTCTTTTGCATAAACCAGAAAGCTCTCTCCCTTTCCCAGCGTCTCGCAGACCCACAGACACCAGGCTGATATGACAGTGGACAACTGCTGTAAAGAGAGATTATGCTGGTATTTTTATGGCTTGTAGACACCAGACTTTACAAGGTATAAAAGATTCACTCTGCCTCACACAAGTTGGAAAAAATCCTCTATGTACCCCAAAGTGCGAGAGGAAAAAGACCCCTCAAGCTGGGACGCTGGCTTTGAGTAATTCTTCTCTTCTGGAAGTTGAGTGAAAGAAGCCTCAGTACACCATACCATCATACTTCCGGTTTTGGTAAGTCATATGAGCTTCTAAACTGTACTATTCCTTGGCTAGCCAAAGTATTGATCTATATTGTGCACTGTATATTCATATTATAACTCACTAGTGAAATCTCGTTACCCTGTGTAGTTAGTGATTGGCATATTTGAGCCTATTACTGATGGTGGCACAGTGTTTATTAATCTTGTTACCCTGTGTAGTTAGTAATTGGCATATTTCAGCCTATTACCAACGATGACACTGTTTATTAATATCCCTTTTGTTTTATCCCTGTGTAGTAATAGTCTGTTTTAAGTCTTATGTCTGTTAATTTTGTGTCTATTAATAAATAATTCATTCTATAATAGACCAAATCCGCCATTATTAAAGAACTTATGAATGAGAGTGGGTCTTGGGGTGCTGGCCATCCTCAATAACATGACTGCCTGCTGCCAGAGGCCTGGGCAAAAGGCAGGGACTAATTTAAACCCACATCATCCATTCATAACACCAAGCAGCTAGGATCACTTGCTAAGGAAGCAGGCACTGACAAAGCAATAGGAAAAAAGACACAAGCCTTTAGCCTCTGGAGGCTACTCCTGTCAAATGGGAGGGAAAGGTGTCCCTACAAAGAAGATATTCCATGTCACTCAGGATTGTAAGAATGTTACCCAAGTATGACAGGAAAGCACCGGAGATGGAAAGAGGCTGTATGGAGTCCCCTATGACAAATTGCAGAAACTGCTGAAGGAGAAGGTGAATCAAGTCAGTTTGCAGAGATGAAAGCCATCCAGGTGGCCTTAGACATTGCTGAACAAGAAAGATGGCCAATACCTTATACTGATTCATGAACAGTTGCAAATGCCCTGTGGGGGTGTTGTGGGTCTATGCTGGACAGTGTGGTTGCAACAATGAAAGAATAACTGGCAGCGTAGGGGTAAACCCATCTGGGCTGCTGCGTTGTGGCAAGATATTGCTGCCCGGGTGGAGAACATGGTTGTGAAGGTACGTCATGTAGATGCTCATGTATCCAAGAGTCGGGCCACTGAAGAACATTGGAACAATCAGCAGGTGGATCAGGCTGCTAGGATTTAAGTGGCTCAGGTGGATTTGGATTGGCAACACAAGGGTGAATTATTTCTAGCTCGGTGGGCCCATGACACCTCGGGACATCAAGGAAGAGCTGCAACATACAGATGGGCTTGTGCTCAAGGGGTGGACTTAACCATGGACACTATTGCACAGATTATCCATGAATGTGAAACATGCACTGGAAGTAAGCAGGACAAGTGGGTAAAGCCTCTTTGGTATGGGGGATGATGGCTGAAATATAAGTATGGGAAGGCCTGGGAGACTGATTACATCACGCTCCACCAAACTTGCCAAGGCAAGCACCATGTGCTTACAGTGGTGGAAACAACCACTGGATGGCTAGAAACATATCTTCTGCCCCCTGCCACCTCCTGGAACACTACCCTGGGCATTGAAAAGCAAGTCTTATGGTGACACGGTACTCCAGAAAGAATTAAATCAGACCATGGAACTCATTTCTGAAACAACCTCATAGACACTTGGGCCAAAGAACATGACATTGAGTGGGTGTATCACATTCCCTATAATGCAACAGCCTCCAGAAAGATCAAATGATGTAATGAACCATTAAAGACTACATTGAGAGCAATGGGTGATGGGACCTTCAAACACTGGGATACACATTTACCAAAGGCCACCTGGTTAGTCAACACCAGAGAATCTCTCAACCAGGCTGGCCCTGCTCAATCAAAACTTCTATATACTGTAGAAGGGGATAAAGTTCCTGTAGTGCACATTAAAGACATGCTGGGGAAAACAGTCTGGGTTATTCCTGCCTCAGGCAAAGGCAAACTCATCGGTGGGATTACTTTTGCTCAAGGACCTGGGTGCACTTGGTGGGTAATGTGGGACAATGGGGAAGTCTGGTGTGTGCCTCAATGGAATTTGATTTTGGGTGAGAATAGCCAATGCATTAAATTGCATTATGTTGATAGCTAACACTGTGTATTACCACTTCTGTGGTGGCTACATGTGCATCACCTCACTGAACACCTCATGGTATTGATCTTAACCACAAGCATTCTGGGGATCTGAGCCTGACTTCCCTCTGATTCTCACACCAATGAAGAATGACCTTTGATAAAACTGAACAAGTGCAGCAGTACTGGAATCAGAACTAACTCAAATGTGCAACATGCAATAATCCCACACCTCACACCATCTTTCCTGCTTGAAAGGCTGTTACCAAGGATGAAGGCGAAAGTTATGGACCAAATGAATTCAACAAATATTTTTTTGTGGACATTTTATGAATATTTGACAAAGGTGTTCCATAGACTAAGGGAATGATGTCTGTGTGTATATCTATCAACACAGACAAATAGGGGAGGTGAGGGGATATTGGGGAGTGTGAAACTTGGCATGAAATAAATGGTATGGAATAAGAGGTGGGCATTGTCCTGGTTTCAGCTAGGGTAGAGTTAATTTTTTCTCAGTAGTTGTTACACTGCTGTGTTTTGGATTCAGAATGAGAATGGTGTTGATAACACACTGATGTTTTGGGTTTTTGCTAAATTGTGTTTATCCTAAGTCAAGGACTTTTTTCCTTGTTTTATGCTCTGCCAGTGAGGAGGTTCGCAAAAGAAACTGGGAGGGACCATAGCTGGGACAGGTGACCCGAACTGACCAAAGGGTTATTCCACACCATAGAATGTCATGCACAGTATATAAACTGGCGGGAATTACCCAGAAGGGCAGCCAATCTGGGTTCGGGAAGGGAGGTCTGTCATCGGTCAGTGAGTGGTGAGCAATTGTATTGTGCATCACTTGTTTTTTCCCTTTTTATTATCACTATTATTATTATCATTTACCATTATTACTGTATCTTTACTTTGTTTTTGAATATTGAACTGTTCTTAACCTACAAGTCTTGCTTTGATTCTTCTCCCCATTCCACCAGGTTGGATGGGGGAGAGAGAGGGGTTGAGCGAGCGGCTGAGTGGTACTTAATTTCCAGCTGGGCTTAAACCACAACACATCTGTATAAGACTTTGGGGATAGAGAGAAAATTACATTCACCATATCACCCACAATCTTCAGGACAAGTAGAAACAATGAATAGAACATTAGAAAAAAAGAGCAAAAAATATGTGCATGCACTAATGTGAAATGGCCAGAAGCCTTAAATTTTGCTCTGTGGGATGTCCAGAATACTCCAAGACAACCTGTAGGACTAATGCCAGCAGACATTCTCTTTGGGAGACACTTAGCTATACCAGGATCTTATATCCCATTCATCTCCAGCCTGTTGGATGGAGATGAATGCTTGACCCAGTATGTTATATATATGAAGAAAGGATTTGAGGAGCAGAGAAAGTATGCACAATGGTATCAGCCCAGCCCACCTGAAATATAGGTACATGATATACAACCTGGAGATGAAGTGTTAATCAAGATATTCTCATAAAAATCCGAATTAGAATCTAAATGGGAGGGACCATATACTGTCTTACTGTCTTGTTATTTTGATGTTAAAGTTTTGGGTAAGGAGAACTGGATACACCATTCTCATATCAAACGAGTAGGGAATGATCAAACAATAAATGACTTCTGAGAATCTTTCATGGTTGTATATTAATAATCATGTCAACCCTATGATAATCTTGTTAGCCTTAATCTTGCTATGTTCATCACTTGCAATAATATTATAAGGCAAATGGTTAAATGCCTTGAAAGGTCTTTTCCCTTTTCTCTATGACAGCCTAAATTGTTATGTTTGTTACTTGTAAAAAATGTTGTATATAAGGGCAGCAGATAATGCCTTGAAGGTTTCTTTGTTTTTTTCCTTTTAGTGTATTAGCAGGTATGCTCAGTTAAAACAAAGGGAGGACTGTTGAGGAATACATCTGGTGCAGGTAGGTGAGTTTGCAAGCTGCAGATTGAGCTCTGGGTGGAAGCCCGAGACAAGAGGCCATGAACTGCCAACCCTTTGGTTAACAAAGGGCATGAAGAAGACAGGTGGCTCCAGGCTGGTGAATGGACAGAGAGACACAGCAGGAGCCACGAACTGCCAACCTTTTGGATAACAAAGGGCACGAACAGTGGTAGCACCAGCCAGGGTGGATGGACACTGGGAGAAACAGCAAGAGCAGAAGACTCAGGAGGAAGACTGAGACTTGCGAGCAGGTAGACTGTCAGAGTATAAAAGCCCAGGGGTTCCTTTGTTTGGGGTCCCTCCTCAGAGGCACCAGCTAGAGCTTTCTGTGTTGCTACGCTGTGAATACCCCCGAACAAATACAGGACCCTGATAAAATGACAGAATATTTGAAAGAAAATTGCTGTGGCAGTTCCAGAGAGGCGCGAAGTTATGCAATGTGCTGGGCCCTGGCTAGTATTTATCGGACACTGCTCATTACTAGACAGCACCCTCATGGGGAGGAGGAGAAAAGCAGACCAACAGGCACCATGGACACTCAAACTGCAGCTGAACCAGAGGAACAACCCATGCTGGTAGCACTCGCCTTGATACAGAAGAAGAGATCCAAGACAAAATCAGTTCGCTTAGCGAGGGATGAAGAGGAAGCAGGGCCCTCTGTTACAGTCCATTTATTAAAATTATTAGAAATGCCTCTGAACAAATTAAGGTGCAAATGAGACCAAATGCCTGGGTCAATAGTATGGATTTTATTTGATAGTAAATATGAGAGAGAGAGAAAAAGGAAGAGAAAGAAATAAAGAAGAGATGGGGGGACAGAAAGATAGTGACAGAGAGATTAAAGAAAATATCACCACTCCATGGATCCCAAAGATGTTCTGTTGATCCTCTCCATCTGGTCTTCTTGGTGGTGAGGGTCCCCCGAGAAACATAGAATCCAATGGATTAATATACAGTCAGGCCAGGTGGGAATGGCCACGTACCTCCCCCAGGGGGCAAGCTTGACACTCTCTTGCAGCAGACTCTGGATCTGTTGCATCACTTGGCATCACATGCAATCCTCTGGTGTAAGGCCTCAGGAATGAGTCTGGGGAGCACTTCGGGGGGTCTATGATGGATTATGACACCCCCTCAGCTGCCTCTCACATGAATGTCCAGTGGATGTAGCCTTCCCAGGGTTGGGGGTTTCATAGCTGAGCCAGTTTGTGTAAGGGAGGGTGGATTCACTGACCAGAGGTTACGCCACGTACCCAAAACTCTTCTCCTCCCGCCTTGGTTGGGGGGGAAATCTCTGCAAACCTGCTCTCAGCAAATGGGTCTGTGGGCTATGGCCTCCCCCACCCTGAACCCAGACAGAGATGGTTCTCAGCACAGCTGCTGGGTTTGACTTTCTTGTGGATGCATTCTTCTCCCTCAGCCTTGTTTGTTTTTCCCTAGACCTGAGATGACTGAACAATAGTGTCTTATCTCAAATTCCCTTAGGTGACTTAACTCACAGTCCAAAGTTCCCCTTAGGAGGCATCTTCAGGGAAGGGTGGGCTTTGGTGGTCACAGCTTCTTTATACAGTTTTTTGCTATAAGGGGCAAAGCTCCTTCATAACAATGTTTAAGGCATGAACCATTTCATTCTCTGACACCCTCACAACAGACGGAAGAGGCAGGGCCAGAGATAATCACATGATCCCTATGCCCAGGTGATCTGTGAGATGCAAAAAAGATTTCAGCTTCCAGTCGGGTGAGCCCCTGTGACCTGGCTGCTCCAATGCTAGGATATCCCAGTCCACAATATGAAACTAGATGGTAGTGAAGCCAAGCATCTCTGTTTCTGGAGTGAGAGGGAGATCCCAAGAGCTGACTGTACTGGAAGCTGAAGTAAGTCTGACTGGGAATGAAAGACAAAAAACACCCCATTGTGACTGGCCCAGAGGCCCCGTGCAGCCTTGGCATAGATTACTTCACGAGAGGGTATTTGAAGGACCCAAAAAGGCATTGTTGGGCTTTTGGGATAGCTGCTGTGAAGACAAGACATTAGATATTTGAACACCTTGCCTGGTCTCTCAGAGGACCTTTATGCTGTGGGACTGCTGAGGGTCGAAGAACAACATGTACCAGTCGCTACCAACAGTGCACTGTTGACAATACTGCACAAACCGGGACTCTGTGACCCCCATCCATGAGATGATTCGTGAACTGGAGAGCCAGGGAGTGGTCAGCAAGACTCGCTCACCCTTTCATAGTCCTATTTGGCCAGTTCGCAAGTCCAATGGAGAGTGGACACTGACAGTAGACTATCGTGACCTGAACGAAGTCACATCACCACTGAGTGCTGCTGTGCCAGACATGCTGGAACTTCAGTACAAACTGGAGTCCAAGGCAGCAAAGTGGTGCCACCATCGACATTCCTAATGTATTTTTCTCCATTCCTTTAGAAGCAGAGTGCAGGCCACAGTTTGCTTTTACCTGGAGGGATGTCCAGTATACTTGGAACTGACTGCCCCAGGGGTGGAAACACAGCCCCACTATTTACCATGGACTGATCCAGACTGCACTGGAAAAGGGTGAGGCTCCAGAACACTTACAATACATTGATGACATCATTGTGTGGGGCAACACAGCAGAGGAAGTCTTTGAGAAAGGGGAGAAGATCATCCAGATCCTCCTGAAGGCCAGTTTTGCCATAAAAAAAACAGTAAGGTCAAGGGACCTGCCCAGGAAATTCAGTTCCTAGGAGTGAAGTGGCAAGATGGACATTGTCAGATTCCAATGGATGTGATCAACAAAAGAGTAGCTATGTCCCCACCGACCAGCAAGAAGGAAACACAGGCTTTCCTAGGCATTGTGGGTTTTTGGAGGATGCATATTCCAGAGTACAGTCAGATTGTAAGCCCTCTCTTTCATGTGACCAGAAAGAAGAATGATTTCAAGTGGGGTCCTGAACAACAACAAGCTTTTGAACAAATTAAACAGGAGATTGTTCATGCAGTCACCCTTGGACCAATCAGGACAGGACAAGATGTGAAAAATGTGCTCTGCACTGCAGCTGGGGAAAATGGTCCTTTGTGGAGTCTCTAACAAAAAGTACCCAGGGAGACTCGAGGACGACCTCTGGGGTTCTGGAGTCAGGAATACAATGGATCTGAGGCCTGCTACACCCCAACTGAGAAAGATCCTGGCAGCTTATGAAGGGGTTTGAGCTGTTTCAGAAGTGATTGGCACCAAAGCACAGCTCCTCCTGGCACCCTGACTGCCACTGCTGGGCTGTTCAAAGGGAAAGTCCCTTCCACACATTATGCCATTGATGCTATGCGGAGTAAGTGGGTTGCTCTGATCACACAGTGAGCTCGACTAGGAAACCCCAAGCGTCCAGGGATCTTGGAAGTCATCAAAAACTGGTTTGAAATGCAAACATTTCAGACTATCATCATCATCAGAGAAGGAAAAAGTGACACGTGCTGAGGAAGCCCACCATTTAATCCGCTACCAGAAAATGAATATCAATATGCTCTCTTTACTGACGGTTCCTGTCATATTGTAGGGATACATCGAAAATGGAAAGCTGCCATATGGAGTCCTATGTCGCAGAAGCTATTGAGGGACAAGGTGGATCAAGTCAGCTTGCAAAGCTGAAAGCCGTCCAGGTGGCTTTAGATATTGCTGAACAAGAGAAATGGTCAGCACTGTACAGTGACTCATGGATGGTAGCAAATGCTCTGTGAGGGTGGCTAAATCGATGGAAAAAGACCAATTGGCAGCACAGAGGGAATATCTTAGGGAAGACAGTCTGGACTAGTCCTGCCTCAAGGAAAGGCAAACCCATCCATGGGATTGTTTTTGCTCAAGGACCCAGGTGCACTTGGTGGGTAATGCAGAGGGATGGGGAAGTGCGATGTGTACCTCAAGAGGATTTGATTTTGGGGTGAGAACAGTCTGTAATGTTGAATTGTATGATACTGGTTGCTGAATGACACTGCCACTGTATGCCATAACTACCATGGACAATGAGGATGGACTGCTCCAGATACACCAGTCGTGAGCTCCTGATGCAGCAACCAGCTGACAGCACACCAGCCCTCCTGCCCTGGAAGACATCTAGGATGGAATAGAACCCACAGTCATGGACTAAATGAACTCAACAGACATCTTGGGGGGATGGACATTGACTATGGAAATGATACCTGTGCTTGTATGTATACTTATATAGTGGGAAGGTCTAGGATCTGGGCATGATATAGGTGGTATAGAATAAGGGGTGTACAATGTCCTGTTTCCAGACAGGACAGGGTTAATTTTTGCAGTAGTTGAGAGGAGGCATGGCTAGGACCCAGAGGTTACTCTCTACCACCTCATGTCATTGCTAGGGATGGGGGGAAGGGAGTCTCTTCTGGGGAGAAGGGGTTCCTTCTGATCGAGTAAATGTGGCAGAGGGAGCCATCGGGTATTGTCTATTGTTGGGGGGTTTCCATGTGAATCATTCCTTTCTTGTACCCTGTGTCATTAATGTTGTTGCTTCTACTGTTCATTTTCTTATCTCATTGCTGTTTCCAGTAAATTGTTCTTATCTCAACCCATGATCTTTACCTTTCGTGCCTGCAATTCTCCTCTCCATCTTGCTGCAGGGTAAAGGGGAGGTGGGGGAGCAAGTGAGCGGTGTGTGGTCTGTAGAATCTCAGTGGGAGCACTAAATTGGGAAATACCATTCCTAAACCACAACAATCGTCTAACTTACAACCCTCCTGATCCTATTCCCCATTATTGGAGCCCCAAAAAATAAAATACTCAACTCCTAAAAATCCTCTAATAGTTTTTTAAAAACATTGATCTTGTAAACCAGACTGAAGACTGCACCTCTTCATTTTACAAAAACATCTCAGAAAAAAGGGATTTAAACCTTTATTCCCAGCTCTCAAAGCTGGTGTTTTATATTGAACTACTTTTTCACCTCTCCCCTAAACTGCCCAAATCGCCCCATGAGACAATCCCTGCACAAGCTCTGAAAGCAAAGCAGCCCAGAAAGCCAATTGCATCCTGGGCTGCATCAAAAGCAGCATGGCCAGCAGGTTGAGGGAGGTGATTCTGTCCCTCTACTCCACTCTGGTGAGACCACCCCTGGAGTACTGCATCCAGCTCTGGGGTCCCCAGTGCAGGCAGGATATTGACCTGTTGGAGTGAGTCCAGAGAAGGGCCACGAAGATGATTAGAGGGATGGAGCACTTCTCCTATGAGGAAAGGCTGAGGGAATTGGGATTGTTCAGCCTGGAAAAGAGAAGGCTTTGGGGTGACCTAATTGCAGCCTTCCAGTACCTGAAGGGAGCCTACAAGAAAGATGGGGCAAGACTACTTACAAGATCATGTAGTAACAGGGCAAAGGGGAATGGGTTCAAACTGAAAGAGAGTAGGTTTAGATTAGATATTAGGAAAAAATTCTTTACTGTGAGGGTGATGAGGCACTGGAACAGGTTGCCCAGAGAAGTTGTGGATGCCCCATCTCTGGAAGTCTTTAAGGCCAGGCTGGATGGAGCTCTGAGCAACCTTGTCTAGTGAAAGGTATCCCTGTCCACAGCAGGGGGTTGGAACTAGATGATCTTCAAGGTCCCTTTCAACCCAGACCATTCTATGATTCTCTGAAGGTCCATAACAACAAACAAGGTCAACAACAGCCCTTAGCCTGCAACCAAGAACATCTCCACCTTGCAAGAATAAAACATAGCCACACTGCTAAAATCTAGCTGAACAGAAAATATACTCCCACCAACAGTAACCATCCCGAACTTCCAACATTCAGTAAGTCCCCCAACAATTCCCCTACAACAAGCACTAAGACAAGCCCCACACCATACCTCACAACCAGTCCATCTCCCCAAGCCTCCAGAAAAGGATCTGCTGCTAAAGAAACAGAATAAACAAAAAGCAGCAAAATCCCACCCAAATAGACCATAAACAACACTAACTATACAAAAGAGACATCCAGGCTCAACAATCACCCACACCCTGCAACAGATGCCAACACTAAACCCACTACCCCATAATAAGGCAAGACATTGGGAGCAACTGCCAACCCCCCTAAACCAAAGCACAGTCCCAAGAAAAGTACAAAATATGTCATGATAGTTCTTGCTTGGCCTCTTTTCAAGACTTAGGGCCTGAAAAACCACTTCTGATAAATCTCTACTACAGGAACTCCTTAAAACCATAATTTTTTTACTGCCCCCCTGTCAGGACTTAAAGAATGAACTTGTCTCAAAGCATTGTCAAAGAAGGAAGTTCCCATAAGATAAGCCACCACAACAGGCACAGATGGCAAACAGGAAGGCGTTAATTTCAGGCCTACATGGAGGTGAAACATTTGGAATTAGCACACAGGACCAAATACCACTCTGAAGACTGTGGGAAAAGCACAGATGGCAACAACAGGAAGATGCCAGGCCTGGTGAGGCAGATCTGGGTAACCTATTCAGACAAAAATTCCCACCATGGCAAACTGTGAGAAAGGAAGCAACTGCTTACAATCATGCCATCCCAATTTGTGGGAACAGCACGTATGCCTTGTGGATACCTGGGACTTGGACTGCATAAAAGTTGTACCTCCAGAAGAATACTTGGGGACACCCACCACCAAGAAGACTAGAAGAAGAAGGGCCGGTGGGACACAGCAGGCATGCATGTGGTGGTGACTCTCTCTCTAATTAATCTCACTCTCTGTCTGTCTCTCTTTCTTTCCCCCCATTTACTGTTAAATTAAATCCATACTATTGACTTTGGAATATGGTCTCATTTGCACCGTAATTTGGGCAGAGGCATATTTTAATAATCGGACCTTAACATTATTTTGGTGTCAAAAGTGAGATCGTAAAATGTCCCCCTACCCCCCTGTCTTGGGGTGACTTTATGATGCTATCTATCCCAGTCGCCTGCTTAATGCAAAATATTAACTCTGTCTTTAAGCTGGGTTGAGAAGCCAGGCGCTGTGTTTTGACTGCTTCAAGGACATTTACATTCCTGGCTTATCACTAGCTGCTGCTGCTCGGCTGCAGCTGAGTTCGGAAGGGAGCTTTTACTTTTTTTCGCTCTAGCCAGCGCTCTCAGCTTTGCCGTTCTCAGGAGAGAACTCTCGCCTGCTGCCGCTTTTGCAGCTGAAGGCGAAGGGAACACTTTTACCTTTTTTTTCCTGCTAGCTTTCTGGCCCTATGTTTTTCAGGAGAGATCGGAGAGAGTTAAAACACTTACTCTTTGCTCTTTAGCTAGCCTCCTGGCTGAGGCAAGGAAAGAAGACAGCTTTTTCTGGGACCTTCTTCCTTTGGAAATTTACAACAGACAACTGAACTCCGTTCCACATACCATCACCATCAGAGGCCTACACCCTGGGCCCGGAGAGGGGCCCACTCCGTACTCTAGCAGCTAGCTGGAGACAGAGCAGAAAACCACACCCAGAAAAAAGGACTCTGAATTCATCCAGATTCCTCCACCACGAGAGGTTTATTATCTAACATTATTCATTTTTTATTTTTTCTTCCCTTCCCCTGGTGCCTGTGTCGCACCCCCCAGCACCCTGGTTTGTTAAATAAACAGGTTTTTTTCACTTTCCTCTGAGAAATTCCTAAGGTGGGGGGGAAGGGAGTTTTAGAAACCTATCTTTTGCAGAGGAGACTCTTCGAGTCTTCCTCCTAAGTTTGTCCAAACCGTGACATCCCCATGTACATTTAATGCTTGGATGTACTACTGTGCATTAATTTATTTGCCCCATACTATATTACATTAATGTAGGGTTTACATATATATATTAATGTAAGATACACATTTAATTTATTTGCTACACGCATAGTCATACACTCGGATAATAACTTCTACAAACACGTATCTACCACACAGAATAAACCATTAACAATTTATAGAACAGCTTCATTAACCTGAACTAAAATCTAGTATAGAATATACTGTATATAACTCTTTCTAGAATATGACAGTGCCCGAGTACAAGACCTGAATGGCAACTGGACTAAATGCTTCACTTAAATGCTTAATGTACTGGTAGCTATCGCACCTGGTTATCTATCAATTGCAGTTCTCATGTGAAATCAGCAACCCAGTGTATGTAAGGTCCTTCACAACCAGCTTCAGGATCATTCATTCCCCCTAAATCCCTAGCACAACTTGCACTTTCGTGCCCCTGGTTCCAATATCAGGGCCATACCTTGATTAAATGTTAAACTTTTCTCTTCACTGAGACATCCGGTCAGCTATATATCAACAGTTCCTCTCATAATCACTACATCTGGCTGTTTTAGCACTTTTGGTTCCTTTTCTCAGGGGGCTTCTTCAGACTGTCCTTGCAGTGCACCAAGGTAAACACAATCTAAGACTTGAACATACAATGTCTTGCTGCCTATTTTAGGTCCTTAGGGGCAGCTGAATGAGACAGCTGAAGTATATCGGGAATCATCTTAACACTGATGCATTTTGCCTTGAGTTTGATTAGAATCATAGAATCATTAAGGTTGGAAAAGATCTCCAAGATCAAGTCCAACCTTTGACCTAATATCACCCATGCCCTAAAAGCCATCACTTCATATTTAGGCATTATCCCTTTGTCTCAGTAGTATGTATTACCAGAGCATGTTTTATCCATATTTTGCATTTGCCTTAATTGCACTAAAGGTAGAGGCATTTTATATCAAGTTTCAGTCACCAGAGGAATCTTACAGCTAAGCTATCAGCTCCCAAAAACAGAAGTTTATCACAAATGCGGACAAACCTTGAAGCAGAGGGGGCTGGATGAAAACAATGAAGAATCAAACCCTCACAATCCATTGGGGAGTGCATGCTCCCTAGTGACGTCCAGATTTCTAATTTGGTTCAGTAATTATTGAAGCCAGTTCAACTAACTCCTCTAAAACTTCCCAAGCTGCTAAGCCAGGGACAATATTAAGGCTTGCAAGACACAGCCCTAGAGGGTGGTGAACTTCATAATGACCTTTACCCTTTTAATTTGCTTGTCAAACAGGGAGAACTGAAAAGACATGGAAATAAATAGTTTAAGGATTATGGCATATCCACAGACTCTTAACTATGCTGCTATTTGGTGAATGCTTGTTGGACATAATTATTTACTGTTACACTTCCTCTAATTTTCTTAACAACACTAGGGATTTTTAACGAAATATTCAATGCGTTTTTACATCATATTTTTTTATCCTTTATTCTATCTTTTTTTCTCATACCTTTTCTATGTCACTGATGCTGGAGTTACATTTATGCATTCATACCTAATTGTTCACACATTCATTCACCTAACCTTCCTTCCTGAATCTTGATGATATCTTGCCAGGTCACTGTGAAAATACCTCAGTGAAGTCAAATAATCTGATGAATAGGGGACACTAAAAATGGGAAATGCATTCATTACTGTGGGAATGGTGCCAAACACCTGGCATCCTAACCAAGATTAGAACAAGAGAATGTTAACCCTAAAGGCTCTGCTAATTTTTGTGTTTGCTGAAAGTGCTGTGGGAAAACTATTTTGGTGGAAAATCCACCGTATGAGTGTGTGACTTATTGTGATTGAAAACAATCACCTGCATGGAATGCTTGAGACATGTTTTGTGTTTTACAAAATTAACAGAGGCCCTAGGGTTTATCTGTAATGAAATTAAAAGGAAGCTCGCATGGGAAGGGAGGAAAGAGAAGAGAGAAAACACCTGTGGAGCTAAAAACTATAACACTGCATCAGTGTCTTTTTTCCATCGCAGACATTTATTTTTTACATTTAGATTTTTCTTTGCATTTGATCCCATCCCAAATACGTTAGTTCTTGTTAGCAACAGCAGATCTTAAGAAATACTCTTTCTCTAGTATCTTGGAGTCTCAGTTTGTGGTGAGGCAGAAGACAGCTAAGCTCTATAAATACAATTATTTATTTGTATACAAATTCTTTATTGTATTTCTTTCTCATAGCATAATGAAAACAAGGCAGGACATGCACACGTGAACTATGAACTTAAATAAGTTGGTTTAGTTTGTTCTAAAAAGGCTTTCTCCTAGCTTGTTTTTATTTATTTTTATATTGGGTTTTAACATATTCTTCCACTGTTTGAAAATTAAGATGGAAGAACAATAGGTTTTATAACACAAAGTCACCAGACTATTGAAAAAAGTGAAAATAATATTAATTTACAATTTCAGTTTCTGTGAAGCTTTAAGATAAAACATTTGGGAAATGCTTGGGAAAACATAGTTAAAAGATAACATATTTAGTTGAAAGAATATAAAGGTCACAGTTAAATACATACATGTCACACTTCTGTAAAGAATATAAACAAATCTCCCAAACCCAAGCCTTCTCTCAGTGACAAGAAAACTCAACACTCCTCCTTCCAAAAGAGCATGTACCAACTGTCTGCAACAACTATCCTTTATGGGGAACCTTCCAAGAAAAATTTAATCATACTGTAATGATGACTCTAAACCATACCCATTATTAGTGAGTGATAGCCATCCTGAAACCAAGTGTTAAAAAATCTATACCCAGTCTCCTTATAATTTAACAATTTTGGAGGGAAGTTTCTACAAATGCATATTATGACTTTTGTAATTGACAGGATTTTACTCTAGTAATTATATAGCAGGAGTCTGGAAAAAGGTACATGAGATTTTTTTATTTAAGGATGGCTATGATTAAATTAGAGCAAAGGATTTTATAAAACAAATTTTAGGATAGTTTACCTGCTTCTTAATTCCATAATCATCACATGCTTCAGCTTTCATTTTTTCAATCTTTTCTTCTTGCTGTTTTGCTTCTTTTTCATACATAACTTTTTCTTTTGCCAATCTGCAATTAAACCAAATGATTGTGTTAATATGGTTCAATTGTGGTAAAAAGTTACACCATTCAAAACAAAACAAAAAACCCTGAAAGCTGCAGCCCTATAAGATAAACAGTTTTATAAAAAAAAGACTCTTAACCACTAGATCAGAATGACTGCTAATAAAGACAGCAGTTCAGAGGAGAAAGCTATCTATCTCAAAAAAAGTCCTCACATCATAGGTAGCTTGTCCTGGGGTAGTCCATAATGTTATTGAATGCCATATCTATCTGTGCCCAAAAATTGTTACTGTCTCTTTAAAACTCTACAGTCAGGAAGCTTGTGTGTGTGGAGGTGCTATCACAGGCGCTTTTAAAGTCTGCTCTAGTAGGCAGTTCGTCCCCTTTTGCCACTGTTATGGGTTCGACAAATGAATTTTTTCTTTTTTTTTTTTTTTCTCCATCTAGCAGGGAGACCTGTGGGGGCGGGGAGGGGTTGGCCGGGAACTAATGGGCGATGCTTAAGAACAAAGTTGCCTACCCACCCGCATGCCACAACGATCATCCAGAATGGGCGATACTTAAAGACAAAAGGGATTGCCTGCCCAACCCACATGCCACGATAGTATCCTCAGTTAAAGAAACAAGAGCCAGGAGTGTTGGCCAGGGGATTGTTCCCCAGAGGCTGGAGCTTATAATTGCGAGATGTGAGGGGACTTTTCGAGACTTTAGCGAGAGGAGGCGGAGGCCAGGCTCGCTCTCTTCTCCGCTCGGCATTCAGTGAGGACGGTCGTGTCTGCAGTGAGTGCCGGTTTTGCTCCGGGAACACTGTTACACTGCGACGTCTCCGCCGGCTCGCTCCAGAGCACTGATACACTGGGACGTCTCCTTGTCAAAAGGTAAAGGACTGCATGTTCTGCCCTAGTTTAGAAGTAAGTTTTAACTTGATTTTCCCCACCTCTCTCAGATATAGATGCTTAAAACTTACATTCATATTTATCTACGTACTTCTATTTCTGTATTAATTGTACATTTCAGAAGCAGAACTTGAAATATTCTAAATTCAAAACTGGAAACATTACATGAAAGCTGAAATAGGAGACTGCTTTCTGTGACACTTTTTCCATTGTCCTTTGTTCAGTAATCAGAATTGTCCAAATTATTGTTCTGTTTATCATTCATAAGATTGGGATGCTGATATTAATGTTATTAAGAAGTTTTGATTTGAAAACATTTTCTGTAATAAATCCTTCCTCTAGATCCAATGAAGCTGTTTCTAATTAAAGAAAGCTATTTCAAAAGGAAAGTGAAATTTCATAATGGAGTAATACTATTCCTTAATCACCTCTTCCTTAAAAATTTCAGAATTCTACACAAAGATACCCACATGATGCTTTGTTCCTCTCTTCTTCCTTTACCCTTTGTTTATCTAGAAACAAGATTCTGTGGCAGGATTTTTTTGGAAGGTGGGGTGGTTTTGTTTTGGTTTTTGGGGGTGTGTTTTTGTCACCTCCCAGGTTAAAATGAATATTAAACCAGAATATTTATATATGGTGTGATCATACACAATGAACAGAGTAAGAATAGCTCAGTGAGTATCAGAAAAAGCCAGACCATAACTTGTTTTCAAGTACACAGTTCATATATAGATGGAAAAACCTGCAACCATAAGAAATATTACAGGTGTAACTTTAACAGACATTCCAGTGTCATATGAAATATAAGCTACATACCTTTAACTTTTAACTGCAAGAATCCAAAATCAAAAAAGGAAAGAATGTATATTACTTATCATAGTTATACTTGTCTGCGCTAGTTTTGACTGGGATAGGGTTAATTTTCTTCACAGTACGTAGTCATAGCCTGTGTTTTGGAACTGTGCAGAAAACAGTGTTGATAATACAGAAATGTGTTTGTTACTGCTGAGCAGTGCTCACACAGCATCAAGACCTTTACTGCTCCTCACTCCACCCTGCCAGCGAGTAGACTGGGTGTCGCTCTCGGACACGAATAAACACACGGAGACAGCTGTCAGGGTCCACCAACAGGCAGAGGTAAAAGGGGAAAGAAAAAGAGCCCCCGCCTCTGCCCTCGGTCTTTATTTATATGTATTCAGAAACCACTGTGGATTGGAGGATGGGAATACCACCTCTTGCTGTCTACTGGTTAACAGAATTGTCTATCATATAGGTTAGGAATTCATAAACATTGGCTGGTTAGTAATAACAAAAGTTATGTTTATACAAAGTGTGTGAGAAACTATTTGCTGAACTAAAAACACTGCACAACTGAAGAACTGCAAAATGCAGGGCTACAGACTGGGAGTGCACAAGAAGTTGGGAAGAGACACATCCGTGACAGCTGACCCCAACTGACCAAAGGGATATTCCATACCATATGGCATCATGCTCAGCCATAAAACTAGGGGGAAAATTGCGGAGGCGGGGGTACTGCTTGGGGTCTGGTTGGACATCAGTGAGTTGGTAATGAGAAATTATTTTCATTTGCATCACTTGTCTGTCTTGGGTTTATTTCTCTCTCTTTGCTATTTTCCTTTTCATTACTTTTTTTTTCATTTATTAAACTGTTTTTATCTCAACCCACAAGTTTTCTCACTTTCACCCTTCCGATTTTCTTCCCCTATTCTGCTGGGGGGTAGGGGATAATGAGTGAGTGGCTGTGTGATGCTTAGTTGCCAGCTGGGGTTAAACCACAACAGTCCTTTTGGCACCCAACTTGGGACTCAAAGGGTTCACGATAATGACAGGTTTGATTAGAATATGTTAGATTCAATTTATAGCTGTTATAACTGTCTAGCTATTAATTGACAAATTCTTGTACTTTCCATGGGGCTTGCTTGCCTTACTGTATGTTAGTCTAGTGCTCATTAGTGGCTGCTTTTTGCTTTCACTGCTTTCTGTACTGCTGTAGTGCTCATCATTACTCTGCTGTGCCTGCGAACATTTTGATAACAGCAATGACCATGCGCCTGGGCTGGCAAATGGCCAAGGCATTGCTGCTGTTTCTGTGCTGCTGTACTGGACAGGCTGGTACTCCAATGTGAACTCAAGTTGAAGGGACTGTGTGACCTGTGCAAGAGTCCACATGGGAGCAGGACACCCCAAAGCTTCTGTGGCTGTGACTAAGTCCACTCTAAAGCAGGTACGTCTCAAAGCACCTGTTGCTGTGGCTATGTCTGTGCCACAGCAGATATACCTCTGAAGGGATTGTGGCCCAAGGATAAGTCCATGCTGGAGAAGGTACACCTAAAAGAAACTGTGGATAAGTCTATGCGGCAGCAGCTATATCCCTGAAGACTGGCTCATAGATAAGGCTCCACTTGGAGCAAGGACAACCCTAAGGAAATGCAGTCTGTGGATAAGTCCAAGCCAGAGCAGAGACATTGCAATGTTAAACCCTATGGTCTGGTCCAAAGGAACCAGGGGTAGAGACTGGAATGGAAATACCTTTAAATTGTTGTAACCCATGGTTTGAGTTTCATGTTATAGGAATTACTATAGCAGAAACCACCTGAACCAATGGAGGAGAAGCCTTACAAGAAGCAGTGCAACTGCAGCAGTGACCCAACCTGAGCTGGCTTTGGTGCCCAGTAACTGCACACAACACACCACCTCTCCTGTCCTGAGTGACCACCATAGCAGATGGAGCCCAAAGTCATGAACTTAATCCACTCAATGCACATTTTGTAAACATTTTGCAGGTGTGGTCCATAGACTAAGGGAATGATATCTGTGTATTATATCAAAGAATGGGAGGGGGGTTGGTGGTTAATGAGAATGTCAGATAGTGTGGAACCTGCAAATGATGTAAATGGTTGTCTTGGAGTGATTTATGATGATAGTCTATTCCATGATTCTCTGTTTTATGCCCAAAAATGATTACTGTACCTTTAAGGCCCAGGACTGGGGGTGTGCAGGGCCGGCGAGGTGGGGGGGGCTTTAGTTTTTTCTTGGGCATTTTGGAAGCCTTGCTGTCCAGGCGTTCCATGGCACAGTGCCTTTTGGTTTCGCTTGGCAAGCTTGGTTCTTTTTGGCACAGGCAAAAAGCTTTTACCTTCCCTGGCTTGGAGAAGCTGCAGTAGAAATCTTTCAGTTGCCTTGAGATGAACTGAACCAGCTGCTGCTCCAAAACCGGAGGAGTGGGACTGGTGGGAGTGGGGTCACTCCATTCCAGCCCCAAGCCTCGAGGAGCCAAGACAGGGAGAGAAAGCACACCAAAAGGCTCCAGCCCAGCTGTTTTGTCTGCCATGACTGCTGTGGAGAAGAGGTTGACACCAGGTAGCCACTGGTTTTTCCCTTGCTGCTGGAACTCCTCTGTGGAAGCTCCACTTCCCTCAGCATGAAAGCCAGCGCCATCTCGCATGTGTCAGGAAGGGGTATTTCTCCAACACTGGCCCCATTCTATGGACATTTTTTGGGTCTTTGTTCCCGTGTGTGTGTGGTGAGTTCCGACAGTTTAATGCCTAGCAGTTATTTATTCTTTTTCCCTTGCCTTGTGGGTGGGCATTCTGTTTGTTAATAAACCGGGTTTTTTTTTTCACTTTCATCTATTAGTATTCATTTCCTATTGGTGGAAAGGGATTGTTGGAACCCTTTTAGAGAAGACGACTCATTTCCAGTGTCGTCTTTCAAATTGTCTGTAAAACTCAGACAATGATATGGAATAAGGGGTGGATAATGTCCTGGTTTTGACTGGGATAGAGCTAATTTTTTCCATAGAAGCTTGTGTGGAGCTATGTTTTGGATTTGTGCTGAAAACAGTGTTGTTAATAGAGGGATGTTTTAGTTATTGCTGAGCAGTGGTTGTGAAGAGTCAAAGTCTATTTTGCTCCTCACATCACCCCACTGGTGAGTAGACTGGGGGTACACAAGAAATTGGGAGGGGACACAGCCAGGACAGCTGACCCCAACTGACCAAAGGGATATCCCATACCATATGGCATCATGCTCAGCAACAAAACTAGGGAGAAGGTTGGCAGGGGGGCACTGCTTGGGGACTGGCTAGGCATTAGTTGGTGGTGAAAAATTGTTTTCATTTGCATCACTTGTCTTTCTTGGGTTTTATTTCTCTCTGTTATTTTCATTTTCCTTATAATTTTTATTATTTTATTTAAATGGTTAAACTGTTTTTATTTCAACCCATGAGTTTTCTCCCTTTTATCCTTCTGATTCTCTTCCCCATCCTGCTGGGGAGAAGTAAGTGAGCAGTTGTGTGGTGCTTAGTTGCTGGCTGGAGTCAAACCATGACACTGTCATGTGTAATAAGCCTTTATTCTACAATAAGCAGTTCCTTAATATATTCTTGTTTTTAAACAATTCTGTCACCTAGTACCCATCTGAAACCCTATGGTAAGCCTGTTTCAGCTATGTAATATCCTACATCCTGTAATAGCTCTGTAAATAAACCAAACATTAATCACCAAAGGGTTCTATACATTGAAAGGCACACTGTGTTGAGAAACACTGTCAGCTCTGTGACCAGTACTCTCAAATCTGATTGCTAAAGTTAGGAATCTAAATAAATGTTGTTCTAAACAAAATTTTTGTATTTTCTTCCCTTTGGTAAAAATGAGCCTGTTTTTTAGCAGTAGTCTATAAACAGAACTTAGATGGACACCAGTAGGAGATAAGGGTACACACTCTTTTTAAAAGAAAAATCTTACCTTTGCTCACAAAATAGAAAATCTAGACCCTCATATAGTCAAGGTAAAACATTTTGGCGTACATTATATGTATCCTTCCAGCTACCTTAAAATGCTATTGTATTTTTCAAATTCTTCTCAAGTGAAACTATGACATATGATAAGTGGAAATGAAGTCATCAGATATATTGCCTTTGGTATAAGACAGAACTTTAGTTGAAACAAGTAATTTAAAATGCAATACACAAACAAAACATAAAGGATAGTTAAGAATAACAAGGACTAATTTTCTTTACATTTATGTTACAGTTAAGCAATAATAGCACAGCTGTAAGATTTATTCTGTATTACCAAAATAAATGCATCATTTTTGGTATACACCAAGTTCAGGGTGAATATTCTGTTCAGAAAAGTCTCAACAAAGCTCCATAAAGTATATTATAATGCAAAGGTATCACACTGATCACTACAAAACTGACCCCAAATATAATTACAGCTTTGGTTCGACACTTAAAAAAAAGTCACTGCTGTTTCCCCTCATATGCAAAAACGTAGATGATGGCATTAATTCTTTACAATGTATCACTTGGACAGACTTGGATATTGAGATGTATTTTATACAGATGTAGTTGTAGAGAGTGATAAGGTCTTCCCTTCCCAGGTCCTGCACTTGAGTCACAAGATCTCTATGCAATGCTACAGGCTTGGGGAAAAGTGGCTGGAAAGCTGTCTGGCAGAAAGGGACCTGGGAGTGTTGGTTGACAGCTGGCTGAATATGAGCTGGCAGTATGCCCAGGTGGCCAAGAAGGCCAATGGCATCCTAGCTTGTATCAGAAATAGTGTAGCCAGCAGGACTAGGGAGGTGATAATTCCCCTGTACTTGGCACTGGTGAGGCCACACCTAGAATCCTGTGTTCAGTTTTGGGCCCCTCAATTCGGGAAGGACACTGAGGTGCTGGCACGTGTCCAGAGAAGGGCAACAAAGCTGGTGAAGGGTCTAGAGCACAAGTCTTATGAGGACCAGCTGAGGGAACTGGGGTTGTTTAGTCTGGAGGAAAGGAGGCTGAGGGGAGACATGACATAACTACCTGAAAGGAGGTTGTAGTGAGGTGGGTATGTGATGGACCAAACTTTGTTTAACATTAAGCTGATGTCATGGACAGGATCCCTTGGCTGTGGTGGAGTGATCGGTATGGCCTGGAACTGTTGTAAGGTTTTTCTCCAGGAGAAAAGTTGGGCCAACCCTCAGTGGGTAGCGGGGAGAAGGACATTAACCCTCAGTGGGTTAATGACCAATTCAAAAGGTATTACTGCCCAGGATGTGTCAAATGTGGATTGTCCCCCCATGGAGAAATTAAAAAGTTGTAATGCTAACTAACCCTTCTTCTCCTGGTATGACCTGGGCACATAACAATTGGCATGACCCACAAGCAGTGGTGGATCGGATTACAATCCTAACAGAATGCAAACTAAAATCTGGCAAAGGAGAGGCAGTTATATATGTCATTCTGGATGCTGCCCTCATGGCAGTACAAAAAGTGATTGGTTACTCAGAAATCTGAAGGTGAAATAAGATCTTTACAAGATTTGGTCAAAGAATTGCGCTATCAGTAAAATGAGAAAAGAGAGACAGGAAAAAACTGTGAATCCAAGTAGATAAACTTATGACTGAAAATAATCATCTTAGGGAGGAAATAGAAGAGAGGAAAGCAGCTGAATTATTACTGTCATTGAAAATTGAGCAGCTGCAGAAACAGTTACAGGAAGAAAAGGAGAAAAAACAAAAAGTGGAAGGTAGAGATGATGCTTAAGCAAGCTGCCAATCCACCTGGCATTGTACAGATTAGAAAACTAATTGCATCCCTTGAAGAATGGGGTGGAAACACATGGGGTGATCCCTGTGATAACAAACTAGGGGAAATTTATTCTTTAATAAAAAATGGGCAGTTGGCAAGGAGACAGCAGCAGCAGTAGAGGCGACTGAGGTAAGTCCAGGGGTGTGTTAGATTGAGTTGTGCAGGGGAGTTCCTGAGTTCAGGGACTCCTGATCAGCAGCCCATAGTCCTGTCAGGACCCGGAAGCTCTCGTGAGCCAAGCAGGAGAGGAGGGGGCATTGCCAGGAGCACCATGAGAGATATAAATGGCTCTAGGGAGTGAGCGACCAAGGCGGATAAACAGGACGTAGCACAATGGTTTGTGTGGGCAGGGCGTGTGGGGATGGTGCTGCAATCTGCAAGTAGGTCCACAGCTCAGGTAGATACTAAGTGCTCTAGGTCTCTGCCATAATAGTGGGCACTTGTCTCAGAGCCAAAACCAGTGTGTCTACTGAGACAGCCCCTGAGAAGTCTGATGCTTCCACCTAGACAGAACTGGTAAGGAAGGAGACATCAGTACAGGTGGTAGCTTGCTATGGATGCACAGACACTTCTCCTGGAGAAAAGGCTGGTACCTGCACAAAGTGTGCACAGGTTGATGACCTGTTGTGGCAGGTGACCTAATTAGAAGAGACAGTTAATAGGCTGTGCGGTATTAGAGGGGCTGAAACAGATATGTGGCTTTGGAACCATACACCTACAATAGATACCACTGAGCCTGAGGCACCTTGGACCCTGGTGACCCACAAAAGCAAGGCTCCAATTCAACCTCCACCCTCCAGCATCGAGAACCTGCACCAGTAGAACACAGTGGTTATCATAAAAAGAAACATTGAGTGCTTGTAGTGGGTGACTCTCTATTAAGGGGCACTGAGGCACCCATCTGCTGGCTGGATAAGAGAGTCACAAGAAGTATGCTGCCTACTGGGGGCTAAAATCCATGATATTGCCAAGAGGGTACCTCAACTTGTCAAGAGTACAGACTACTACCCACTACTACTTTTAAATGTGGGTACAAATGATGCCACAAGCCAAAAAATGGGCAGGATCAAGGAAGACTAAAAAGTTCTGGTGAGGCAGGTGAAAAATATCGGTGCCCAAGTCATCTTCTCATCTATTCTACTGGTTAGAGAAATGAGGACAGCCAGCAGCAGACACATAGTGCACATTAATGTCTGGCTTTGTGGCTGATGCCATCACGGTTTTGGCTTTTATGACAAGGCGTTGTACTTTAATGATTGTAGCCTGTTAGGGAGGGATGGGATCCACCTGTCTAAAAAGGGCAAGAGAATCTTAGTGAAGGAAATGGAGAAGTAAAAGCTGATAGTGCCTTTGACCTACAACCTTGGAAGCAGCTAGGGTTAGCTTAATTAACAGTAATTTATGGCTTTAAGCAGGGAGTTGCAATTCTGTGTTTTTGTAGTAATAAGCAAGAAGCATGCTTTTGGGTGTTTATGGTGGAGGATTTTTAAGTATAATAATATAACCTTATAGTTTAAGTCGACATAAGTTTAAGTTAAGCTATTTAGATGTTACAATAGAAGTGTTCATGAGTACGTGACATGATGAGTAACTGGTCAAAAAACAGCCGCATTGCAGTGTAGCTATGGTGCAGTCTGGGCCCTGTGAAGGGGGCTCAGAATGGGTGGACTTTCCCTTGCAAGACTCTGTCCCTGAAGGCGGAGCAAAGGAGGAATCAGCAGCATAGCTACATGCGTTTACTTTATGTTTTCTCCTTTGTCATAGAACCTTAAGCTTTGTAACAGGTTAGCTTGGTTTGAAATTCCTGCTAACTATAATGTAATTAGCCAGTTTAAATTTGTTCCTCCTCTGAGATGTTTCATTGGTTTTCTCTCATGTATCTGTATACTCTGATTGGTTACACTCTGTTATCCCTACCCCTTAAAGCAGCAGAGACAGAGCGGGTAGGGGTCTCTGCTAACTTCCCTTCAAGCTTTGTTCGCCCTGCCTCGTCGGCAGAGAAAAATAAACTTGGAATATAGTTGCAGAAGTCCAATTCTTTCGTCCTCTTGCCTTCGCTGCTACCTTAAAGAAGCTGCCTGTTGTGAAAATTGTCAAACTGCTTCTGTGCACTGAGAACCCAGGAGGTCGCGAGCCCAGCTGAATCCAGGCAAGGGCAGGAAAAACGGCATTGCAGAGGTCAAGTTTTTACAAGGATAGGTTAACAAATCAAAACAATAGTTGTTTTAGTAGCTTATTGGTCTAAAAAGCTATAAATTGTCATGTAATGCTAACTCTCGTGACACTCGCCATTTTACAATGTGTTGTTAAAATCTCACGCCGGATGGAGACTGAAGTCTGTTTGTTATTTTAGCAATAAATTGTTAAAGTTGCTTCTGTCCCGCCTCTCTGATTAAGAAAGTCTGACGTGATGCCAGGGATGCCGGACAGACACCCCTGAAGCAAGATTTAAGAGGACTTGAACCAGCACTTAGGCAGCAGGCTGGCCGATTTGGAGAGACGGACTTTAAACTGAAGGACTCAGGAGGTGGGGTCCAAAGTGGCAATGCTCATGCCATTGCTTCCCCCTGGGGAGTAGGCCATGCCAACCAGAGCAGTGATAGATGTTCCTTGGCTGCCTCTAAAGATGACAGTCATAAGACTAACCACATCAAGGATGTGTATGGCTATGGTGAATCCTCTTACACTGCTTCTAGGGAACCTGCATGCTTGATTACCTCTCTGAAGTGCCTGTACACAAATGCTTGCAGCATGGGGAATAAACAAGTACTAGAAATCTATGTATGGTCACAGGGCCATAATCTCACTGCAATTACAGAGACATGGTGGGATAGCTCACATGATTGGAATGTTGTCATGGATGGCTATGTGCTTTTTAGAAAGGACAGGTCAGCAAAGTGAGGTGGTGGAGTTGCTCCTTGTGACAGAGCAACTGCAATGTATCGAGCTCTACCCAGGGACAGATGAACAAGTTGAGAGCTTATGGGTAAGAATTAAGGGACAGGCTAATATGGGTGGCACTGTTGTGGATGTTGACTACAGGCCACCTGATCAAGAGGAGGAAGTTGATGAGGATTTCTATGGGCAGCCGGAAATAGCTTTCTGGTCCCAGGCCCTAGTTCTCCTGGGGGACTTCAACTACCCTGATATTTGCTGGAGGGACAACACAGCCTGGCACACACAGTCCAGGAAGTACCTGCAGATCATTGATGATAACTTTTTTATGCAAGTGATGGAAGAGCTAACGAGGAAAGGTATGTTGCTGGACCTTGTACTAACAAACCAGGATGGACTGGTTGAAGACATGAAGGTTGGGGGCAGCCTTGGCTGTACTGACCATGGGATGGTGGAACTCAGGATCCTGTGTGAAGGAAGCAAATCAGTAAGCAGGACTAGAACCCTAAACTTCCAGAGAGATAACTTTGGCCTCTTCAAAGACCTGCTTAGAGGAATCCCATGGGTTAGGGCTCTAGAAGAGAAGGGGGTCCAAGAGAGCTGGTCAATATTCAAGCATCACTTCCTCCAAGCTCAAGATTAGTGTATTCCCATGATCAAGAAAAGGGGGCAGGAGACCTGCATGGATGAGCAGGGAGCTCCTAATAAATCTCAAATGGAAGAAAGAAATTTATGGGATGTGGAAAAAGGGACAGGACACAGAGGACTATAGGAACATCATCAGGGTATGCAGGGATGTGACAAGGAATGCCAAGGCCCACTTGGAATTGAGTCTGGCAAGGAATATCAAGGACAAGAAGGACTTCTGCAAGTACATCAGCAGCAAAAGGAATATTAGGGAAAATGTGGGGCCACTGCTGAATCAGATGGGTGTCCTGATAACAGAAGACACAGAGAAGGCAGAATTACTGAATGTCTTTTTTGCCTCAGTCTTTACTGCTGAGGTTGGGCCTCAGGAATCCCAGACCTCAGAGGTAAGAGAAGAAGGCTGGAGAAAGGAATACTTCCCCTTGGTTGTAGAGGGTTGGGTTAGAGATCAGCTAGATGGACTTAACACTCATTAATCCATGGGCCCTGATGGGATGCATCCACAGGTGCTGAGGGAGCTGGCAGATGTTGCTAAACCACTCTCCATCATCTTTGAAAAATCATGGAGAACAGTAGAGATGCCTGATGACTCTAGAAAAACCAATGTTACTCCCATTTTCAAAAAGGGCAAGAAGGAGGACCCAGGAAACTACCAGTCAGCCTCACCTCCATCCCTGGAAAGGTGATGGAACAGATCATTCTGGAGGTCATCACCAAACATGTAGAAGAAAAGAAGGTCATCAGGATTAGTCAGCATGGATTCACCAAGGGGAAATCATGCCTGACCAATCTGATAGCCTTCTATGACGGCATGGCAGGATGGGTCAACAAGGGGAGGGTTGTCTACCTCGACTTAAGCAAGGCTTCTGACATTCTCTCCTGTAACATCCTCGTAGGCAAGCTCAGGAAGTGTGGGTTAGATGAATGGACAGTGAGGTGGATCAAGAACTGGCTGAATGGCAGAGCTCAGATGGTTGTGATTGGTGGAGTAGAATCCAGTTGGAGGCCTGTAGTCAGTGGCATTCCCCAAGGATCAAAACTGAGTCCAGTCTTATTCAACCTGTTTATCAACGACCTGGACAAAGAGAATGCACCCTGAGCAAGTTTGCTGATGATACGAAACTGGGGGGGGGGGGGGCGCTGATAGACCTGAAGGCTGTGCTGCCATTCAGCAGGACCTTGATGGGCTGGAGAATTGGGCAGAGAGAAACCTAATGAGGTTCAACAAGGGAAAGCATAGGGTCCTGCACCTGGGGAGGAATAACCCCAAGTACCAATACAGGCTGGAGGTGACTCCCTTCAGAAGTCTCACAATTTGGTTCCCTCAGCCCCTCCAGAATCTGGACTAACTGGTTTAACCAGTTCCTAATCAGAGACCACGGATTTACATGAGAAGGCTCACAGAAAACAGCCAGGGAGATATCGATACCAAAAGGGTTAATTCAATTTTTACTGTGCCCGTAAAATTTTTAGCAGAGAAACAAGGCATTCAAAAGCTGCTTTCAGCAAGGACAGTTGGAAGATAAGAAGACATCTGGCTCAAGAATGCCGTGATAGACAAAACAAAGGACTGAATCTCTGGGAACTTGGGGTGGGATTTATGGTAATGGGTAAATTGTAATATGCATGTATATAAGCAACACACTTGTAGAATCACTCTGCGTATGGCTAGGAGTATCCCCCATGCAACCTCAGGCCTGAATAAACTATGCCCTCTTTAACACAACTTTAGTGTTGGAGAGTCTTAATCCGATATTTGGGACATTTGGTAACAATACAATAATCACTTTTCCCTTAGGCCCTTCTAAATTTTTGGTTACTTTTGCGGTAGACACAAGAGCACAAATGTCAGCACTTCAAACTGAAGTTGCTGCTCATTGTGGCATTGTGCCAGATGAGAAAAGGATATGGGTAATCGAATCAAAACTAGGCCAAATTTTCTCTTTTCTTTTTATAGGAACCTGCCAACAGATGAGGTTGAACTGCGTGGGACCAATGGAACTTTTAATTGCAACTGTAAATGCTTGTATTATCCTTTTTTTAATTTTTGTGATTTGTGTTTATTTGGAGTGACTTTCTGGGAGACCAAATATTAGTAAAATTTTATGGGACAGATAATTTTATGTATTTTTCCTAAGTTTTTTTTGTCTTTTTACTAGAAAAATTGGTGTGGGAAAACTTTTTGCTTTTATTTTATTGGATGTATAATTTTATCTCAACCATTTGAGAATCAGGGCATTCAACCAAATTTAGCCTGGAAGTTGGTACAAGGATTTATGCATATTTGGAATCATACGAAACAAGGAATATGTATTAACCTTCCCAGTTCTGCCTTGGAAGGGTTTAGATTTATGGTGATTAGGCTAAATTTTTCAGATATATTAATGAGTGAACAAGGTAATCTTAACAAAACAAAAGAAAATGTTAAATGAGGAACTGTTGAGTTGCCTTTCTTAGACCAAAAGGAGGGACAGCCATGGACCGCAAATGGGACATGGAGATAATACAAGAAAGCCTTCTACCACCTCCCAGGCAACTCTACCTGGAACCATTTATGGAACCAAACGTTATTGATTGTTAGACACTACATCACAAATTATCACTTCTATTCCCTGTACAGTGGTACTCTGGTGGGATTATCCTGTCAGGAGTGGGTTTTTCCAAAGTAAATCAGACTTGAATTCCCACTTGAACATGTATGATGTGGCTGGACTCTGATGTACTATTGGGTTTCCTACTATGTCTCCACCAGCTAACAAGAAGGAAACACAAGCTTTTCTAGGCCTTGTGGGGTTCTGCAGAATGCACATTCCAAGTTATAGCTAGCTTGTGAGCCCCCTCTACTGAGTGACCTGGAAGAAGAACCATTTCGAGTGGGGCCTTGAGCAACAACAGGCCTCTGAGCAGATCAAACAGGAAATAGCTCATGCAGTAGCTCTTGGGCCTGTTCGGACAGGACCAGACATGCAAAATATACTCTACACTGCAGCTGGGAAGCACAGTCTCACCTGGAGACTCTGGCAAAGAACATCAGGAGGAACCTGAGGTTGACCCTTAGGGTTTTGGAGCTGGAGTTATAGAGGATCAGAAGCCCACTATACTTCAACTGAAAAAGATGTATTAGCATCTTATGAGAGGGTTCGAGCTGCCTCAGAAGTTGTTGGGACAGAAGAGTCTCTTGGCAACTTCATTGTCCGTCCTACACTGGATGTTCAAAGGAAACATCCCCTCAACACATCATGCAACCAGCGCTACATGGAGTAAGCAGGTAGCATCGATTACGCAACAAGCCTGAATGGGAAAACCCAATTTCCCAGGAATCCTGGAAGACATTACGGACTGGCCAGAAGGCAGAGATTTTGGAGCACTGCCTGAGAAGGTGACTTGTGCCCAAGAAACATCACCATATAACAAGTTATCAGAAAACGAAAGAGACTATGTTCTATTTACTGATGGATCCTGCTGTGTGATAGGAAACCATCAGAGGTGGAAAGCTGCTGTGTGGAGTCCCACACAAGTTGTTGAGGCTGCTGAAGGAGATGGCAAGTCAAGCCAATTTGCAGAAGTGAAAGCCATCCAACTAGCCCTAGAGATTATTGAATGAGAAAAGTGGCCTGTACTCTATACTGACTCCTGGATGGTGGCTAATGCCCTATGGGGGTGGCTGCTGCAGTCAAAGAAGACCAATTGGCAATGAAGAGGTAAACCCATCTGGGCTGCTGCATTGTGGCAGGACATCGCTGCACGGATAGAAAACGTGACTCTGAAGGTACGTCATGGTGATGCTCACCTGCCCAAAAGTCGTGCCACTGAAGAACATCAGAACAGTGAGCAGGTAGATAAGGCTGCCAAGACTGGAATAGCTCAGATGGACTTTGGGAGCAAAAGGGTGAGCTATCTATAGCCTGATGGGCCCATGAAACATCAGGCCATCTAGGAAGGGATGCGACATACAGATGGGCTTGTGACTGAGGGGTGGACCTGATCACAGAGGCTATCACATAGGTTATCCACGAATGTGAAATGTATTGCAATCAAGGAAGCCATGAGAGTAAAATCATCTTGGAATAGCAGGCAGTGGCTGGGTTTCTGATATAGTGAGGCCTGGCAAATTGATTACATTGGACCACTGCCACAAATACACCAAGGCAAGAGCTATATACTCACCATGGTAGAGGCAACAACTGGCTGGCTGGAAACATGCTCAGTAATCCATGCCACTGCTTGAAACTCTAGGCCTTGAGAGAGAGATTTTGTGGTGACATGGTATCCCAGAGAGAATTGAAGCACACAATGGGACTCATTTTTGAAAAAACCTTATAAAGTCTTGGTCAAAGAAACATGGTATTGAGTGGATATACCAGATCCCTTATCACCCACAAGCCTCTGGAAAGATTGAGAGGTATAATGGACTGCTGAAGACTATGTTAAGAGTGTTATGTAATGGAGTATTTAAGCATTGAGATGCAAATTTAGAAGAAGACACTGATAAGGACAGTCGAACAGAACAGTATTTTATTCTTATCAAGGACAGTAGAACAGAACAGAACAGGCTTGGAGAAATAGATAAAGGATGTAACTTAGGCAAACAGAAGTCATGCAAAATGCAAGCAGGACGCCAGCTCAGCTCTGTAAGTCTAACAAAGTAGAAGTTATGCAAAACAACAATATTGCGCTTACTCAAAAGCAGGGGTCGAGGAACAGCTACCTAAAATGGACACTGGATGTTGAAGACAGACCCCAAAGAACCATATAAGGACTTCCAATAAGGGTTGCAACTATGTAAAATAAAGTCAAGTAAGTGGGGATAGCTAATGAATATGTAATCAGTGTGTATGATAAAAACTTTTCACCCAACACTTGTCACACTCGGTAAGAGGAAGTATCCTCCAACTGACCAGCATGCTGTAATAAAGAATGCTTGCTTTCTAATACTCAAAACTGCGTTCAAAAGTTTCTATCTGGCTGATTTTGGTATCACCACTTGGCTGGTTAACACCAGACAATCTGCTAACCACCCAGGTCATGCCCAAACAAAACCCCTACACACTGTGGGAGGAGATGAGGTTCCTGCAGTACACATAAGGAAGTGGCTGGGGAAGTTGATGTGGATTTCTCCTCCCATGGGAAAAGGCAAACCCATTCATGGGATTGTCTTTGCTCGAGGACCTGGGTGTACTTGGTGGGTAATGTGGAAGGATGGGGAGATGGTGTGTGCCTCAAGGAGATTTAAGCTTGGGGGAAAATAATCTGTGGTGCAAATTGTATGTTGCAGGAAGTATAGTAGCAGGAATGACATGAACCGATAAAGAATGAATTTTGTGAGGAGCAAGGAGAATATGATGATGACCTGAGCCAGGCCAGTGTCAGTGCCTTACGATTAAGTGTGCTGCTTCTCCTGTCCTGAGTACCCATCCTAATAGAATGGAGTCCAAGTCATGGATCTGGAGGGATGGAGGAAGCCCATGAAATGGGAAAATAATATCTATCTGTGAAAGGACAGGGGATAGTAGTTAATGAAGATGTACAGATCTGTATGTTGGGTATAGAGATGGTTTAAGGATGTAGTTTAAGTTGTATGTGTGGGTAAGAAGGGATTCCAGTAATGAAAAATAAATACAATGGAACAGTTAGAAGATGTATAAATTATGTGGGATCTGAGTATGATGCAAATGGTATGGAATAAGATGTGGAGATTGTATTTGGTCAAGCTGAGCTGAAGTTCATTTTCCCATAGCGGCCCTCACAGTGCTGTGCTTTGCATTGGTAACCGGAAAGGTGTTGATAACACACCAGTGTTTTGGCTACTGCTGAGCAGCGCTGGCACAGCATCAGCGCTGTCTCTCCAACATTCCCCCCCATCAAGGGGCTGAGAGCGGGCAAGATCCTGGAAGGGGAAACAACCAGGCCAGCTGACCCAAATTGACCAAAGGGATATTCCATGCCATATGACATCAGCTTAGATATAAAAGCTAAGGGAGAGAGGAAGAATGAGGGACATTTGTTATTTTACAATGTTTGCCTTCCAGAGCAACCACTAAGCATGCTGAAGCTCTGCTTCCTGAGAAGTGTCTGAACATCGCTCACTGATGGGAAGTAGAGAACAAATTGGTTTTCTTTCCTCTTTACTTATGTGCGTGCAAATTTTCACTTTTTTTTTTGCTTTAGTAAAGTGCCTTATCTCCACCTACTAGTAGTTTTCCATCTTATTTTCTCTCTCCTATCCCACTGGGAAGGGGAGTGATAGAGCAGCTTGATGGGCACCTGGCATCTAGCCAAGGTCAACCCACTACACGTGTGTCCTAAGAGGGTTTTTAACTTTACCTCAATTCTTTTATTTATGCTAATCAATATGGAAACTATAGTACATTCTGCACCACAAATACTTCTCAGTTGTGGGTGCAATTTACTGTGGCAGCATTTGTAAAGGAAAGAGATTAAAGAAACTTGCCCACTGAAATTCAAAAAAGTAACCTGTGATAATAACACTAAATTTGAAAGGGAATTAATTTCACTTATGACTCAAACAACAGTAAACCCACAGCTTTTGTTTTAACTATACAGAATGCTTCAGTATATATTATATACCAAATTATTGTGTCAGGATTAAATCACGACAGAGCTGTACTCTATTCCCTGGAGCACAGAGTATAGGCCTGTCGTGGTTTGACACTGGCCAAACACCAGGCACCCACGAAAAGCCCACTCACTCTCCTCTGCTCTGCAACTGGACAGAGGAGAGAAAATTTTACAAAGGGTTAATGAGTTGAGATAAGGACCGGGAGAAAACACTTCAAGGGCAAAACAGGCTCAACTTGATACAAAGTGAATTTATTACTAACAAGATCAGAGTAGGAGAATGAGAAGTAAAATAAGCCTTTAAAAACACACTTGTCTCCCCCCAACCCCTCCCTCCCTCCCACTGACGGCGCAGTGAGACGGAGTGGGGGTTTTGGTCAGTTCATCACCCAAGATCTTTCCGCTGCTCAGGGAGAGAAGTCATTTCCCTGCTGCACCATGGAGTCCCTCCCATGGGAGACAGTCCTCCATGAACTCCTCCAGTGTGCGTCCAAGCTCACGGGCAGACAGTCCTCCCAAAACTGCTGCGGCATGGGTCACTCTTCCATGGGGTGAAGTCCTCCAAGGACAGGCTGCTCCAGCCTGGAAGCAAGGCCTCTCCACTGGGACTCCGGCCGGACCACAGCATCCCGGTATCCACCCACTCTGGCTTGGGCACCTCCCCCACAGGCTGCGAGTGGATCTCTGCATCACCCGTGGACCTCCATGGGCTGCAGGGGGACAACCTGCCTGTCACGGTCTGGACAAACTTAGGAGGAAGACTCGAAGAGCTTCCTCTGCAAAAGATAGGGTTCAAAACTCCCTTCCCCTCCCCTTAAGAATTTCTCAGAGGAAAGTGAAAAAACCTATTTAACAAAACCCAGCTGCTGGGGGGGGGGGGGCTGCGCACGCAGGCACCAGGGGAAAAGGAAAGAAAAATAAAAAAATGAATAATGTTAGATAATAAACCTCTCGTGAGGATAACCTGAATGAATCAAAGTCCTGAGCCCTTGGCAGGTGTGGTCTTCTGCTCTCTCTATCTAGCTGCTTGAGAACAGAGCAGGCCCCGTCCAGGCCCGGGGGGTGTAGGCCCCGGAGAGATGGTATGTAGAACAGACCCCAGTTGTCTGTTGTACAGTTCCAAAGGAAGAAGAAAAAGGAAAATACAATCCAAGGAAAAAAACTGTCTTCTTCCCTTGCCTCAGGCAGAGGAGGGAAAAAGCAAAAAGCAAGTTTTAACTCTGTCCGAATATCCTTCAGCTGAGTAAAAACCAGGCGAAAGCTCACAAGAAAAAAAAAGGTAAAGGTAAAAAAGTGTCCCTTTGCCTTCAACTATAGAAAGCGACTGCCGAGATGTTCTCTCCTCAGAACCATAACATAGCGAGCTGATAAAGGTGAAAGAATGTAAATATCCTTCGAAGAAAACCAAAACATAGCTCCTGGCTTCTTGAGCCAGCTTAAAGACACAGAGTTAATACTTTTTCATTAAGCAGGCGATTGGGATATATAGCATCATAAAGTCACTCCAGGACACTGCCGCACCATGGTCCTCACCACAGGCTGCAGGGACATCTTGGCTCTGGTGCCTGGAGCACCTCCTCCCTCTCCTTCTTCACTGACCTTGGTGCCTCCATTGTTGTTTCTCTCACATATTCTCACTCCTACTCTTCTCTAGCTGGAAAATTACAACTACGTGCCCCAAACTTTGCTATGATTTCTTCTTAAATATGTTATCACAGAGGCATTACCATCATCTCTACTTGGCCCAGCCTTGGTCAGCAGCACATCCATCATCAGAGCCATCAGGGATTGGCTCTGATGGACATGGTGGAAGCTTCTAGCAGCTTCTCACAGAAGCCACCTCTGAGGTCCACTAACTACCAAAAACCAGGCCCTGGAAAACCAACACAAGGCCTGATGGAAGGATGATTTTCATGAGAACCTTTTTTATGAGAACTTTTTTGCATTTTGTATGAGAACCCCTTATGGTTTTGTATTTGTAGACAACCTTATTGTAGATACAAGTAATCGCTCTAATATTCATGTTTGTAATTTTGGTGAAATTATGGGATGTGATTTTAGTTATTTAGCTTTTGTTATATCCCATCAATTGTTATGTGCAACCCTCTCACATTGGTATGAACCTCACGATGTTAAAAAAAAGTTATTACAACACAAAGATTTGAAATGTTTGCTGAAGCAAGCACTAGAAGTGGACAAAATACTTTGGTTATCGTCCATCATGATGTAGAAGAAATTCACCACATGATAGAGTGAAGTACTAAGGCCTGAACAACAGACCCTGAGCCAAAGTTGACCTATAGATGAACCTTCCAATCAAACATTATATATATATTCACTCATTAACAAAGTATTTTTACATGTGTTTGTTTATTGGCAAAACATATATTTACCTTTCCGTATCTAGAAACCGGATAAGGCCACATCTGGCCTAGTTAGGGGGATATAGGAACAAAGACAACTCCCTTGGTTCCTCTTTGAGCCCTGGCCAGGCTTTGGGAGAAACCCAACAGGAGAATGAAATTAAAAATTATGTCAGCATGTTTGTTTAACAGTATAAAAGCTGGGCTACTGTCACAGCAAAGTTGGGGGAGCCTCGTGGCCTGCAAGGTGGACACACTGCAGGAGTTCCCAGTTACCAGACATGGTTCTCCAGTCCTTTGCTGTGACAGCTTCCCCCCACATCTGATGTTTCTCGGACTTGGATGATGGTAAAGTATTGGGATAACTGGTGATGTATCTTTCTTAATCACTATAACCATTCTTTCATAGTAATAATTATGTGCATTGCTTAGCTTATCCTTTTGTGATTCTTTGCAGTTTTGCATTATAGTAAATTACACTGTTCCTTAAGTTGGAGTCTGTGTCTGTGTCTCTGACCCTACCCACCAGCAAAACATAGAGCAAGTGAAGAAAGACTGGGAACACCAGTGGTGGAACATTTTGTTTGGATGGTTGCCCACAGCAACTGGAATTTTTAACAAAATGTTATACCCTGTGATTATTGTCCTGATGCTTACTGTTTTACTTTTTGTTTTGGCAATCTGTATATCAGAATTTGGACAATTATTCATTCTCTCTCTCTTCTTCCTCTTCTCTCTTTTCTCCTTCTGTCTATTATGCGAAAATCACCACCATCAATGATTTGGAGTGAGCAACAGAACATCTATTTAAGCCACAGGGTGGTGTGATGGACTGAACTTTGTTTAAACAAACCGGTTGAGTCCTGTGATTTACTGCATCCCTGATAACCCAGGACTGATCTCTTAAAGTGTTTTCAAGCCAGATAAAGGAAAAGGCCGAAAAGGCCAATAGGAAACACATCCTGCAGAGATGGGGTAATGCATTTTATCATGCCAATTTCCTCCCTCCTGACTGTAGCCCTGCATTTTGCAGTTCTTTAGTTGTGCAGTGTTTTTAGTTCGGCAAATAGTTTCTCATGCGCTTTTGTATAAACATAGCTTGTTGTTCTAACCGGCCCAAATGTTTATGAATTCCTAACCTATATGATAGATGTTATAAATAAAAATCATGAGTTGGCTTTCGCATGTTAATTATTCAGGGATTAATTAGTTAATTAATAAAGTTTGTGAAGTTAATTGTGTGTTAATTTATAAGTTGTCCAGTTAAATTGTTAGCCCTGTTTTTATAAAGTTTGATTATTGGAATTTATAATTAAAAATCTGTTTATGAAGTTTAATGTGAGTTGAAAACCAGTTTTCTTAAAGTTTACTGTTGAGAATGTGTGTTCAAATAGCTTTATACAGTTTTATAAAGTTCAATTGTTAAAACTATGTTGATGCAAAAGTTGAATACTATTTCATGAAGTTTTTGTACTGTTACAACTAATTTTATAAGTTTTCTTTATATTGTAAAGTTCAGTGAATCCCTTGAGACTGGATCCTAAGCTTCAATATTAAGGGACACCAAAACTCCTGGGTGTGGGTCCTGGGCTATTTTTAGAAACAGACCGTTGGCTTGCAGCTTGGCATTCTGCCAGCCTGAATTTCAATGAGGACTGTTTCCCGCCTTTTTCTCATTTTATTTTGGGTACTTTAATTTTGAAATTTATATTTTTCTTGCGGTTGTTGCTTGGATTTTTCTTTTATTTAAATTGCTCCTTTTTTTTATAAATTATTTTTTTGTTAATTACAATTAAGAGTTGTGTTTTTGACAATAGACAATTCTGTTGACCAGTGGACAGCAGGAGGTGGTATTCCCATCCTCCAATCCACGGTGGTTTCTGAAAACATATAAATAAAGACCAAGGGCAGAGGCCGGCTCTCTCTCTCTTTTCCCTTTGGCCTCTGCCTGTTGGTGGACCCTGACAGCTGTCTCCGTGTGTTTATTCGTGTCCGAGAGCGACATCTGGTGGGACCCGTACGGTGTTTCATAAGTTGTCAGGGGTTTTCCCCCAGGTAGCTAGGGCTGTTTAAAATGGATATCGTGAGTTTGTCATGCGATACCTTGGCAGTGCAAGTCTTGGAGATAGCGCTCGATACAGCGGATGTCTCGGTCCCTGGAGCGGACTTGCAAAGACTATACTTCTGGGGAAAAGACAGAGGTCTTTTTACAGAACCTGGGCATGTGCTTTCCAAGGTGGCTTGGATCGAGCTAGGTAGAGCCATTCTCGGCTGCCTGGCTCTGGATTTCCAGCTGGAAATGGCTGGATTGCTGGTTTCTTGGAAACGAGTGAATTCTGTTATTAGAGGCAGCAGCACTTCGTCGGGTGCTTCCACCCCCGTGGGCTCCTCCAACGAGCCGGGAGCGCTCTCCGAACAGGAGGCGGGGGATGGGCGAGAGGAGTCCGGCTCTCAGATAGCTGCCGAGTCCCCTCTCCTGGGCCAGGCCGAGGTGGGGGATGAGAACTGGGACAGCTCCGAGAGGGAACTGGCCTCGGAGGGCCCCGGGGAAGCCTCTTCCCCCCCCCTTGGACGCCGGGACCTTGGCAGTGCCAATTTTCCCCCCCCGCGCTGTGGGACGGAGCAAGCGGAGGCGTGTGCCTGTTCCTCTGTGCCTTTCTGGCGTAGGGGGACCGGGCGGAGCTGCTGGCTCGCGCGATCGTCACAGCTGAATGTCCCTATTGCGGGGTCTGTACACGATACCCCCCGGGAGCGGCTCGGGTCCAGCCCGGGCCGTCCCCTGCTGCCTCTGATGAGGAGGGGGCGGGGGCTGCGGGCGGGTCTCTGGCCGGCTCAGAGGAGGCACAGGTGGAGTCTGTGTCAGACGAGCCCGAAACCGAGGACCTGATAGACCTGAGCGGGGCGCCGCTCCCTGGGGACGGCTGCCCCCCCCACTCGGGGTGGGGGGTGCCGGCGCTTGGCCTGCGCGCGCTGGGCAGTACCCTGCTCGGCTCAATTTCGGAGGCTGCGCACCCCGCCCAGCTGGCGCGGGGCCGCCAGAATCCGCCCGGCCCCCTGCCGGCTCCGCCCAGGCCGCCTGAACCGGCGGCCCGCCCCCCCGCCCTGCCGACGCGGGCAGAACCCGACCGGGCGCCGCTTCACCCCCCGGCCCCGGCAGCACCAAAAGCGGCGGGAGGGGGCAGCAGCGGCAGAAGTGGCAGCAGAGGCGGCGGAGGGGGGAGCAGCGGCAGAAAAAGTGGCCGAGCGGCAGCCGCGGCCAAAAGTGGCAGCGGCGGCGGCGGCAGCGCAGCAAAAAGTGGTAGAGCGGCCAGCGGCCCCGCGCGCCGCCGAGGCTCCGCGCGGGGCAACCGGCGCTCAGACTGGCCGGGGCCAGGTGCCGGCAGGCGCCGCCGCAGCACCGCGGGATTCCACAGATCCCGGAGTGGCGACAGGCGTGGCCCCCGCGCTGTTTGTTTTCGGCGCAGGCGGAGACACAGCTGGCAAGCCGCTGCCCACCTCCCCTCCTGGATCTCGGGCTGGCGGTTCCTCCTCAGCCGCCCTGTGGACCTTACCGCCCTGTGCGGTGACGGTCCACCCCCGGGATCAGGCGAGGTTTTGGGGGGAGATGAAAGCGAAACTTGATGACATGAGCGACCGTGCAAAGGCACGTCACCCACTGATTCGTGAAGACAGATCTCCCAGCCCTGTGGTGGCTGATGTCCTTGTGGACGCTGGGGAACAGGACGCAGCAGGTGCTGCCGGTTCAGCAGGTGCACTTCAGGCTTTTCCCATAATTGCTGGTCCTCCACACAACACGTATCAGGCTCTACCATGGCAGGCTTTGATAGAGCTCCGAGAGACAGTTGGCAAATATGGTCTGGGGCACACTGAGGTCATGCAACGTCTCAGAGTCTTTGATGCTTCCTCACTAGTGCCTCATGACATCCGGTCGCTGGCTCGAGTTCTCTTTCCGCCTTTGCAATATGACGTATTTGAAATGAAATGGCAGCAGCTGGCACTTAGGATGGTAGAGCAGAACGCCATGCTGGATCAGCAAGATCCAAGACGAGGGATTGGCGTTGATGTCCTGACGGGCACAGGCGATTATGCTGGTGCTCGCAAGCAGGTTGTCTTAGATGGCACGGTGTTGGACCAATGCCAGGAGATAGGCATGGCCGCACTGGTCCTGACCATCGAACTGGCAGCTCCAGCGGAAGACTTTGCAAACATTGCACAGAAGGACAGTGAATCCTTCTTGCAGTTTGCAGAGAGACTGACCGCCTCTATTGAGAGGCAGGTAAAGGATCACAATGCAAGGGTGCTGTTTCTTACGCACCTTGCCAAGACTCGTAATGCAGAGTGCAAAAAGCTGATCAGAGCAATTCCTGGTGAACCTTCTGTACCTCAAATGATAGAGGTCTGTGCACAGGTGGACCCCACTACTTCTAAAGTGGCGGCCGTGGCTGCCGCCCCGCGGCTGGTCTGGTCAGGGCCGCAGGGCGGGAAGCGGAAGCAGAGGAGTGCTCAGGCCAGCAAGAAGCAGGGAAGAAAGGCACGGAGGGGCACAGGTCCTTTGTATCTCTGTGGTCGGTGTGGAAAGCCAAACCATATGGCAGATGTCTGCAGGGCAGCGATTTGTTTTACTAGGCAGCCCTCCTCGGGCTCAGGAAATGAGCAGCCGAGCACGCGGGGGAGACGTGTGAAGACAGAAGTATCCCCCCAATCCCCGGAGCCGATGGAGGTCTGCTTGGCCGGCTTGCAGCCAGCACCAGCAGCTCAGCAGGCATTGATGTCTGCACCGCGACAACGGTCGTCTTAGACTCTTGCGCAGTGCACAAAGTCCCCTTGGATGCCTTTGGTCCCTTGGGTGACGGCATGAGTGCTCTCCTCATGGGGAGGTCCGGTGCCACCGTTCAGGGCATCATTGTGCACATGGAACTGATTGACGCTGATTATACCGGGCAGATTTATGCCATGATTTCCACACCCACCCCCCCGGTCACAATTCCTGAAAAGACTTGGATTGCTCAACTTGTTCCTTTTAAGTCTTCTGTTCACAGGACAGAATCGAGAGAACGAGGAGACGGCTGCTTTGGTTCCACTGGGCCCCCTCAAGTTCGTTGGACTGCTGTCCTGACCGAACACTGTCCGGAGATGCAGTGCACCCTGACCATCCCTGATACATCATCGCCAGAGATCTCTCTCCGCGGGCTCCTTGATAGCGGTGTGAACGTTACGATTCTCTCCCTTGCCGCCTGGCCCCTGCAGTGGGCATTGGACCCAGTGGGAACATCTGTCACGGGCCTGGGAGGGACGAAGCGCTGCTACGTGAGTCGGAAGCCTGTGACGATAAGGAACTCAGAGGGACAGACGGCCGTGATAAGGCCTCATGTTACTGAGACTGCTATTAACCTCTGGGGGAGGGATGTTCTGGCTGCGTGGGGGGTGCGCATTGGGATGGGTTTTTAATAGGGGCCACTGTGGAGAAGGGCGCAGAGTGTTCCACGCCTCCTATACGGTGGCTGGTGGACAAACCGATCTGGGAAAATCAGCGGCCCCTGCCTAAAGACAAGTTAGTGGCCCTTCATGAGTTGGTTCAGGAGCAATTGGACCAGGGTCATCTGGAGCCTTCTACCAGTCCCTGGAACACTCCTGTCTTTTGCATCAAAAAGAAATCTGGGAAATGGAGGTTGTTACAAGACCTCAGGAGGGTGAATGCCGTGATGGAAAGCATGGGGAGGTTGCAGGCTGGGATGCCATCGCCCGCCATGCTTCCCGCAGATTGGCCGATCCTCATTGTGGATCTGAAGGATTGTTTCTTTTCAATTCCTTTGCATCCCGATGACAGACCAAAATTGGCTTTTACGGTGCCAGCAGTTAACAATGCAGGCCCTGCACAGAGATTTCAATGGAGGACTCTTCCCCAGAAAATGAAAAATTCCCCAGCCATATGCCAGATGTATGTGGCCAGAGCCTTGTCTGGAGTTCGCAGGCAGTTTCCTGATGCTCAGTTTTATCACTATATGGATGACATCTTGGTGGCAGCGTCCACCCAGGAAGAGCTGCTGAGGATCCAGCCTCAGTTGCTCGATGCCTTGCATTCTCACGGGCTGCAGGTGGCTCCAGAGAAGGTTCAGCAGCAACCTCCTTGGAAATATTTGGGGGTCAAAATCTTGGAACATACAGTTCAACACCAAGAGGTGCAATTTGTGCATTCGGTGAAAACACTCAATGATGCCCAGAAATTGGTGGGTGTCGTTGCTTGGTTACGTCCATATTTGGGACTGACCACAGCACAGTTGTCTCCTTTGTTTGATTTGTTGAAGGGAGACTCTGATTTGAAGTCACCTTGCACATTGACCCCTGAGGCACGTCAGGTGCTGGACGAGGTGCAGCAAGCTGTTTCTGCTCGACAGGTTCATCGCATTGATCTCTCTGTTGATGTCACTGTTTTCATCACCACTCCAGATTTGCATCCCACAGGTGTCATTGGCCAATGGAGTGACGAATGGTCCGATCCCTTGCACGTCCTGGAATGGGTCTTCTTGCCCCATCAGCCGCAGAAGATGGCAACTGCATTGTTTGAGCTGATTGCTCGCTTGATAGTCAAATGCCGACAACGGTGTTTGCAATTGATGGGTGCAGATCCCGCAAAGATTGTACTACCAGTACAGCGGGAAGACTTTGACTGGAGCTTTGCAAACAGTGTTTCTCTGCAAAGTGCTCTAGAAAATTTCTCAGGGCAGATCACGTATCATCTGCCSAGCCACAAGTTGCTGCAAGTGGCAAAACTCACAGAGATTTCTCTGAGGCCCAAACATAGTCAGGAGCCGGTGCAGGGACCCACTGTCTTTACTGATGGTTCGGGAAGAACAGGAAAGGCCATTGTTACTTGGAGGGATGGATCTGATTGGCAGGTTCTGGAGGGTCATGAGGATGGCTCAGCCCAATTGGTTGAATTGAGGGCTGCTCTTATGGCATTTCAGAGATTTTCCCAGGAACCTTTCAATTTGGTGACGGATTCTGCCTATGTGGCTGACATTGCACAGCAGTTGGATTATTCAGTTTTGAAGGAGGTCAGCAATGCTGATCTGTTTCATTTACTGAAGACCTTGTGGTGTGTCATTCAGGACCGAGTTCATCTGTATTACGTTCTGATCGTAAGGAGTCATACCAATTTGCCAGGATCCATAGCGGAAGGTAACGCGAAGGCTGACAAGTTGGCCAACCCGGCCTGGGTAGCCCCTCAGCCAGATACACTCGCGCAGGCCAAGGCATCGCATGGGTTTTTCCATCAAAACCCACATACCCTGCAGAAGCAGTTCCAGCTGACGCCAACTGAGGCACGTGACATTGGCGAGTCGTGCGACGATTGTCATGCGCTTGGGGCGCCTTTGCCGGCGGGGGTTAACCCCAGGGGCCTTAGGGCCTTGGAGATTTGGCAGACTGACACCACTCAAGTCGCCGAATTTGGCTGGCTCAAGTATGTGCATGTCACGATGGACACCTGCTCTTCTGCCATGTGGGCTTCTGCTCACACTGGAGAAAAGAGCCACGATGTCATTGCCCACTGGAAGCAGGCCTTTGCAGTTCTAGGCATACCTTCTGCTGTGAAGACCGACAACGGTCCCGCTTACGCCTCGAAAGAGGTGAGGCAGTTCCTGCAGTTGTGGGGTGTGTCACACAAGTTCGGCATTCCTCATTCTCCAACTGGCCAGGCTATTGTAGAACATGCTCATGGTACTCTGAAGCGGGTTCTTCAAAAGCAAAAATGGGGAACGCAGGGTGAAACCCCGCACAGTCGGTTGGCAAAAGCCTTGTATACCATCAATCACCTTACGGTGCCGCAGAATTCTAATAATCCTGTCATTTTGAACCATCACCTCTCGTTACAGGCTTCGGACGAGGCACAGCAGCCTCGGGCAAAGGTTCGGGTGCGGAACTTAGTCACCAAGCAGTGGGAAGGCCCCTATGACCTCATAGCTTAGGGACGCGGGTATGCTTGTGTATCCACAGATGCTGGGGTGCGCTGGGTACCTGCAAAGTGTGTTCGTCCTGACCTGCGACCGCAGAGGCAAAATCCAGCCGACAGGCAAGGTGGAGACCGTGACCAAAGTGAAAGTCATCAAGTGGATGGAACATCGAGTGATGACTCAGATGCAGATGATGTGGATGATCACTTTGATGGTCCTTCCACAAGCAGACTGAGAGACTGAACACTGTTCATTTTTCTTTTTTTCTTTTTTCTTTTTTAATGGAAAAAGGGTGAGATGTAGCCCTGCATTTTGCAGTTCTTTAGTTGTGCAGTGTTTTTAGTTCGGCAAATAGTTTCTCACGCACTTTTGTATAAACATAGCTTGTTATTCTAACCGGCCCAAATGTTTATGAATTCCTAACCTATATGATAGACAATTCTGTTGACCAGTGGACAGCAGGAGGTGGTATTCCCATCCTCCAATCCACGGTGGTTTCTGAAAACATATAAATAAAGACCAAGGGCAGAGGCCGGCTCTCTCTCTCTTTTCCCTTTGGCCTCTGCCTGTTGGTGGACCCTGACAGCTGTCTCCGTGCGTTTATTCGTGTCCGAGAGCAACACCTGATAAGGAAAATTCCCCCCCAGGGGAGGTATCAGGGCATTCACACATAATCCTGAAGGTATTCCTCCCTTCTGATAAGGCACAACTGGCACAACTATGCAGCCACAAGAAGCAGGGCCAAACAGCGGTCATGTACATTAGAAGTGGCCATAAATCATCAAAGACCCCCAAAGCACCCACCAACTCATTTCCACAGTGTTGCATCAGCCAGTGAAAAACCCCTCCTCAGGGGAGGTATCAGGGCCTTCCCATGTAAGCTTGAACGTATATAATCTGTCGAACTCCATATTGCATGGGCCCTCACCCTAACCCCCAACAGATCAAGACTGACCACTGTGACCATTACTCCAGTCACGAACATTGAAATTACAATGATCGAGTCTCATCGCTGAATCCACGGCTGGTAATATCTTTCCACTGTCTACTCTTGTAGTTTCCCTTCTTTCTTTCTTTTCCTTATATATTTTCTTTGTGATATTTTTATATTTTTAGAGAAAAGAACCAAAACAGCTACATACCTCCTTTCCCCTGCAACCAAATTAGTTTCAAATAAACCTGCCTTGTATATACACTGGTCATTCAGTGTCATTTCACTCTAATCAACCCCAAGGGATCTATTAACAAGAACCTCAGTTACCCTGCCTCAGAGGTGGGTCCTAACAGGATGTCAGTCTCTTCTCCAAAGTAACAAGTGATAGAATGAGAGAAAATGACCTCAAGTTGCACCAGGGGAGATTTAGACTACATATTAGGAAAAATTCCTGCACAGAAAATGTTGTCAAGCATTGGAACAGGCTCCCCAGGGAAGTGGTTGAGCTACAATCCCTCGTGGTATTTAAAAGATGTGTAGATGTGGTGCTTAAGGACATGGTTTAGTGTTAGATTTGGCAGTGTGAGGTTTACAGTTGGACTCAATCTTAGAGGTCTTCCAACCAAAATGATTCTATGAAAACTGAAATAAGACTTCATGTAGCTGAAAATAAAGTTGTCTTTAGCTTTTGAAATATTTCACAGAAACCTGAAATTGTGTGCATACATTTCCTGAATTCTTGGTGGAGATTTTTACATTGTATATCAGAGGCACTGTATAAGCCAAGAATTTTTCCATATTCATTTCCTTTGTCCAAAGTTTTTTATACCAAAATATAAAGCATTGCCAGAGTAATGGATAAAAGTACCAAAATAAATGTTTGGTTTGCTCTTTCATCATGTCCCTGTGGTGGCACATCCCCCCTTCCTTTTTTCCAGGCCACACTATGATCTGAAAAACGCTCATTAGGCCTTGGCCTTGATGAACGACACCTGGGCTCAGCTTCTCTTGAGCTTATCAGAAATACTGTCTGCTCCCAGGAACTTGTGCTGTCTAACGAGCTCCTGAGGTTTTTTTATGAACAGCCTTGGAAACTATTTTTTTTTTGCCTGAATGGCATAACATCCTTGTTCTCACACTTTCAAAGAAAGTGTGCTGACCCAAAGTGTGGCCAGGATGAAACATTGTTATGACTAAAGCCCACTCTCTTGTGGCCTATAATCAGCAATCCAAAATGAGACCCTCTGAGCTCTCCTGGACTGCAGCAGGCTGCTACCAGCAACCTCCCTCTGAGTGGGGCACCTCTCAGAGCCAGCAAACTCTTAAGTTTGCTACACTCAGAGGATCACCGAACAACGACGAATCCTGAGCTTATACCCCCACTTCTCAAGGCTCAACCCTTCACCCGTTGAGAAGATGCAAAGGCATCCAAAGTGAGTATTTCACTACCTTCGAGGGGAATTTTTCACAGGTACCTTGCACTGACTCTTTATGTCTACATGCATACAAGTGTGCATACGCTATGGCAAATCTGGGAGAAATGCTGCTCTCTTAGATGTTTAAGTACTGTAGATATCTAAGTTAGGCCTATAAGTAAGTTTAATATAAGTTATAAGCTAAATGCTGTTAAGTGTTGTTCCTTTGCAAAATTGTTAAGTTTAAGATATGTTAAGTCTTAAGTACTGTTAAGTTTGAGTGCTGTTAAGCCTTTAGGCCGTATTCCTTTTTATCCTTGCCCTTTCTATCCTTTTGTCACACACACACACACACACACACACACAGATAGTTCTCAGTTTATTTTGGTTTGGATTGATTTACTGGATTTTGTTTGTCGCTTTTTTTTCTCGGTGTGCCTTAACTATCTAGTAAGTAGTAGAGTGAGCCTTGCCAACAAATTTTGTTGTGCTGCTGCTTAACATTAAATCCGGATTTTACTGATACCCTTACCAGTGATTCTTTAAGCATCTCAAACACTCGTTTGTAACAGTCCTCAAGCCATTTTTATCCCATAAACTATTTTGTCAATGTCGTGCAGTTAGAAGTATTACGTGAAATACTGCTCTGCCTTTTTTATTTCTAGAAGGGTGATGTCAAATATGCTGCAGTCTGTCTCCATGTCTCCATGTTTGTGACAGCTCTAAACTACAGGTAGTTTTATTTTTCTACTAACACTATAAATCCAGTCATTTGCAATCCAGCTGCATGTTCATTAGCTGCAAAACATAGTGGTTCAGCTAATTTCTCCTGTCTTTACTCCATTTATTTGCGACTTTTGCTGCTACTGCTCCACAAAATATAACACTGCCCCTTCTAAGATGAATTGATCATCAATTTAATCCTATTTTGGACCAAGTCAGGTAGTAAATGGACAACTTTTGCTTGGTGAAATGTGTGCAACCACATTGATAAGTTCTGACTATTTATCAATTACCCCCAAATAAAGTAAATCTATTAAATAAATTCTAGCCTGATTGGTAAAATAGTTTGAAAATACCAGTACTGATAATGATTCTCACTAATAGTCTTTTCTGACTGCAGTTGCTGGGTTGTCAGCACAACAACAATGAATTTATTTTTCATAACATCAGCTGCATATGCCTCAGCAATCCTTCATTAATCAGTTACGCTATGGGACCTCTCCTCCATAATGTGTGCTGCTTTTTTTAGAAAGCCTAAAACACGTAGTCATATTTCAGTTACCAGTAACTTTAATATCCTTCTATCAAGGCAACATGTAATAGCATATGTTACAGTATCTTAAAGCTCATTAAGATGAATTAATTATATTGCAGATAGGGTTGTGTTTCGTAATGCTGTCTGTGGAATGCAAATAACAAAACCACAGGCTAATGCAAAAACATCCCAAACAAATGTGTCCCAAACATATGCAAACCACTGCCCGTAGTTTTATAACATAAAAAGCACCTGTAAGGTTGAACTGTTCTGAAAGCAATCAGTACTTTCCTAAACTAGACGCTGAAAAGTCTTTGAGAAGTGGCTAGAGGAACCTTCTTAGTCCAGTTTTGCTCAAGAAATCTACAAAAGAGCTAAACATGCTAAACATTCAAAGTCCAATGTGAATCTGTTTTTTTTATTCTCTACATGGATTCAGTATGCACAAAGAGAATAAGTCAAACATTCCTGTTACCTAAAGTCATTTATTTGGGAAATCCACAGTGAAACATTCTCAAACAGCTAAAAGTACAGGACCATTCCAGCACAAGCTGCTTTCTCTCTTCCTCACACAGAAGTCTAAAGCCTCAATGACTCCTCGTATTAAGAAAAGCTCTCTACTTCAGTCCCACTTTAGGGCAGGGAGGGATGAAAAAAAGTAAAACCACTTTTAACTTTCCCTAAGTCTTTAGGTATTTATCTTTTTTTTAAATTATGGAAAAGAGATTAGAAGTTCCTTAATGTCCTGGAGTGATCTATTATGATAATCTATTCCATAATCCTGTGCTTATGCCCAAAAATCGTTATTTTTTTCTCTTCCCCCCCTTCCCAGCTTGGGGATATCACGTGAGCCCAGCCGGGATCCTAGAAGGGTTCGGGGAGACCAAAATGTTGCTCACTCTTCCGGTTCAGAGGACCGAGTTGTTAGTCACTCTCTTCTGGTTCGGGGCAGGGCCGGGAGGATGTTCCCTCTCTTCCGGATGGGGAGGCAGGAATACCCGCCCTCTCTTCTGATTCTGGGTTTGGGAACGTGCCAACTGCGTCGGCAGAGAGGGGACCAGAGCTGTTTTGTGTTCTGCCGGACCTGCTGCCTTGCCGTGCCCTGCTGTGCCCTGCTGTGTCTTGCTGCGGCAGCTGCTGCCTGAGAGTCAACACTGGGGCCGTCCCCACTGGAGCCCTGCGCTACAACGAACTGAACTGAACAGGGTGCTGCTCCAAAACCGGTGCAGGAAGAGTCGCCAAGAGTGGGACGGCTCTGTGCCCAGTCCCAAGCCCTGGGAAGCCAAGCTAGGGAGAGAAAGCACACTAGAAGGCTGCAACCCAGCTGTTTTCGCCTGCTGTAATTGCCCTTGGGAGGGAAAAGGTCAACACCAGATAGCCACTGGAATTTTTTCTCTGCTACAGGACTGCTCCTTGGGGGCAGGGGATCTGCTACCCCTCCACATGGAAGGCTGCGATCTTTGGACCACGTGTTGGGAAAAGGTGTATTCCTCCTACACTGCCTCCACACACTGGACACTTTTTTTTTGGGTTTTTGTTTCTCTGTGTGTGTGGGGAAGTGGGGTCCCACAGTTTAGTGCTTAACAGGTATTTACCTTTTGTTTTCCCTTGCCTGGTGGGCAGGCATTCTGTTTGTTAATAAACTGTTTAATTATTTTAATTTTTTTTTTCACTTTCGTCTATTGGTATTCATTCCCTATTGGTGCAAAAGGGGGTTTTTGGAACCCTTTTTGAAGAGAAAGACTCAGTCCAAAGAGTCTCTCTCCTAAATGTGTCTCAAACTGAGTGTCATGGTTTGGACAAACTTAGGAGGAAGACTCCAAGAGCCTCCTCTGCAAAAGATAGGGTCCTAAAACTCCCTTCCCCCCTCCCAATAAGAATTTCTTGGAGGAAAGTGAAAAAAAAACAGCTGCTGGGGGAGGGGGGTGCACGCAGGCACCAGGGGAAGGGAAAAGGAAAATAAAAAATGAATAATGTTAGACAATAAACCTCTCGTGATGAAGACAATCTGGATGAATTCAGTCCTTTGTTTCCTGGGTGTAGTTTTCTGCTCTGTTTCCCTCCGGGTCTAGGCTGGTGCAGGCCTCCCTGGGCCCAGGGTGAGGTAGGTCCCAGAGTTCAGTAGTCTGTTGTAAAGTTCCAAAGGAAGAAGGAAAAGAAACACAATCCCAGGAAAAGCTGTCTTCTTTCCTTGCCTTAGGCAGAGGAGGGAAAAAGCCAAAAGCAAGTTTCAACTCCCTCCGATATCCTTCAGCTGAGCAAAAGCAGGGCGAAAGCTCACAGGGAAAAAAAGGTAAAAAGTGTCCCCTTCACCTTCTGCCACACAGAAAAGCAGCCGGTGAGAGTTCTTTCCTGAGAAGAAAGTTTTCTCCTGAGAACGGCAGTGATAAGTCAAGAATGCAAACATCCCTGAAGAGAATCAAAACACAGCTCCTGGCTTCTTGAGCCAGCTTAAAGACACAGAGTTAATATTTTTTCATTAAGCAGGCGCTTGGGATATATAGCATCATAAAGTCACGCCAAGACATTCCACGCCTTATCCCATATCATCAGCTTAATGCCCAAACTAACATATATCTAACTCTACACACACACAGTTATACATACATATATACAGCTATATACAGATAATGGCAGTGACATTCAGCAAACAGTGGTATTTACATGTAGTTCTCACCCAACATTAGATCTCCCTGTGGCACACAACGTGTTGTTCCATCTCTCTGCATTACCCACCATGTATGACCTGGTCCTTGAGCAAAGACAACCCCATGGATGGGTTTGTCTGTACTCGAGGCAGAAGTAATCCGAACAGTCTTTCCTAACAGTCCTCTAACATGTACTACTGGGACCTTGTCTCCATGTATTGTATGCAGAGACTCAGATTGGGCAGGGCCTGCTCGGTCTGTGGAACCTCGGATATTAACTAACCAGGTGGCTTTTGCTAAGTGCTGCTCCCAGTTTTTGAAAGATCTCTGTGGTAGTTTGACCCGGTGTGGAGAAAATCTGATTGGTTAAAACCGGTGATGGACAGTTGTTTAAGCCACTTGATATTCAGGAAATACCTCTGTGGAAATATGTTTGAAAACCACCCAGGATATACGTGTCTGTTGTTCCCCTGCCGCACCCAGGGGCAGCAGCGACCCGAGAGAGATCTGACCTGTTGGCATGTGGACCACAGAGGAGCTGAGCCAAGCAGGAGCCGAGATAAGCTGAGACAAGCCGAGACTGTGGGAGAAAACTGTCCTCCTTTTCCTCTCGGAGATGGATGTGGTGAGATCAAAGGGTGACCTTGCTAAGATAAGGTGGATTCCATGAATTATAGCTAATTAGGCAGTTAATAAAACTGCTGAAAAAAGCTGTAAGCTGCCAGCACAAGCGGCGCGGCTCGGGGGGAGAGACTGCCCCCCCCCTTTTGCCGACAGAGATGCAGCTGTATGACCGGGGGAAGAGAGCAGCTGAATATTATCCGATATGAACATGTAAACTCCATAAAATTCTTCTGCAGGCATTTTCTGCAAATATTAACCTCTCTTCCAAGCCAGAGAGAAAGGAAAGCAAGTCACGTGAAGGGACTAAATATGACGACCAGCAGCTATCGAGGAAGAAGGCGGAAGTAGCAAGAAGTAGCAGAGGAGAAGCCATCTTACCACTGGGACTGACCCCCCTTTCTGTAAGCTATGGGTGACTCTAATAGAACCAAGCTAATTTTCTCTATAATTCACAAAATACAAACATGGGGGGATCTGGAATTCACAGCCTGAGAATAAGAACACTTTATGTTGTGAGCAGATGAAATTGCAGTTTCTGGAGATTAGAAATGAGAGAGAGAGAGACTCTACTTGTACCTTTAGGCTGGAATGACTTGTCCTTAAAAAGCTTAACCCCATCGGACTTTTCTTGTGACCCATGAACTGCAAGGGTATTGTGCGAGAGAGGATTCACCGCTGCAAAATCTGGGAGGGCTGTGGTGTGTTTCTGAAGGTTTGGAACTATGCTGAAGACACTCAGTAGGGAGTTATCTTCTGTGGGATGAACCCCACTGCATAACAGAAAGAACTCTTTATCCCATAAAGTGGCAATAAGAACTCTTAATCAAAAGGATCAGAATCCCACATGCTATGTCCTTTGCATGATCAGTAAGCAAGATTGGGATGCATTGGGAGGAGAATGGTATTTGTATCTAATGCCTTAATATTTTTTATTATTATTATTCTTTCTATTCTTAGTAGTATCAGTGAATAAAACTATTTAATAATTTCTCAAGCTTGAAGCCTTGTTTCTGCCATCTTATACCCTCTGAAGAATATAATCATGGGAGTCTGGGATCTTCCCTCAGGCTCAGACCATGACAATCCCCCACTCAGTGCCTTCAAGGTGGTTTTTAGCAATCCATTGCACTGCTTCGCTTTGCCTGCAGCTGGTGCATGGTAAGGGATATGGTACACCCACTCAATGCCATGTTCCCTAGCCCAAGTGTTTACAAGGTTGTTCTTGAAATGAGTCCTGTTGTCGGACTCGGTTCTCTTGGGGGTACTGTGCCTCCAAAGGACTTGCTTTTCCAGGCCCAGGATGGTCTTCCGGGCAGTAGCGTGAGGCACCGGGTAGGGCTCCAACCATCCCGTGGTGGCTTCTACCATTGTAAGCATGTAATGCTTACCTTGGCGTGTTTGAGGCACCGTGATGTAATCGATCTGCCAGGCCTCCCCATACTTGTATTTGGACCAACGCCCACCATACCACAGGGGTTTTATCCACTTGGCCTGGTTGATCGCAGCGCACGTCTCACAATCATGGATAAACTGAGAAATACTGTCCATGGTTAGATCCACCCCTCGGTCTCGTGCCCACTTATAGGTGGCATCTCTGCCTTGATGGCCTGAGGCATCATGGGCCCATCGAGCTAGGAACAACTCTCCCTTATGTTGCCAATCTAAATCTATCTTTGACACCTCTATCTTTGCAGCCTGATCTACCTGCTCGTTGTTTTGGTGCTCCTCATTGGCCCTACTCTTGGGGACATGGGCATCTACATGGCAGATCTTCACAGGTAGCTTTTCTACCCGGGCAGCGATGTCTTTCCACTCTTCAGCAGCCCAGATTGGTTTTCCCCTACGCTGCTAATTAGCCTTTTTCCACTTTTCCAGCCAACCCCACAGAGCATTGGCTACCATCCATGAATAAGTGTAGAGGTAGAGCTTTGGCCACTTCTCTCTTTCAGCAATGTCCAGGGCCAACTGAATGGCTTTGAGTTCAGCAAGTTGGCTAGATCCACCTTCTCCCTCCTTAGCTTCTGCAACCTGTCATGTGGGGCTCCATACAGCTGCTTTCCACTTTCGTTTCATCCCTACGATGTGACAGGAACTGTCAGTGAAAAGAGCGTAGCGTTTCTTCTGCTGGCAGTTGGTTGTATGGTGGAGCTTCCTCAACACGTGCCACTTGTTCTTGCTCCTCTTCGTCAGTGAGACCAAAGTTTTCACCTTCGGGCCAATTTGTGATTATTTCTAAGATCCCTGGGCGATTCCGTTTTCCAATACGGGCGCGCTGTGTGATGAGAGCAATCCACTTGCTCCATGTGGCATTGGTGGCGTGGTGCGTAGAGGGAACCTTTGTTTTGGACATCCACCCCAGCACCGGTAGTCGGGGTGCCAGGAGGAGTTGTACTTCCGTGCCTATTACCTCTGAAGCGGCTTGAACTCCTTCACAGGTTGCCAAGATTTCCTTCTCTGTTGGAGTGTAGTTGGCTTCGGACCCTCTGTAGCTTTGGCTCCAGAATCCCAGTGGTCGGCCTTGAGTCTTGCCAGGCACCTTCTGCAAAGGCTCCAGGACAGACCATGGCTCCCGGCCAGACCATGGCTCCCGGCTGCGGAGTAGAGCACGTTCTTCAATTTTGGTCCTGTCCTGACTGGGCCAAGGGCTACTGCATGAGCGATTTCCTGCTTGATCCAGGCAAAGGCTTGTTGCTGTTCAGGGCCCCAATGGAAATAGTTCTTTTTGCGGGTAACCAGGTAGAGAGGGCTTACAATCTGGCGGTACTCAGGAATATGCATTCTCCAAAAGCCTATGGCACCTAGGAAAGCTTGCGTTTCCTTCTTGTTGGTTGGTGGTGACGTTGCTGTGATCTTATTGATGACTTCGGGGGGAATCTGACATCGTCCGTCTTGCCTCTTTACTCCCAGGAACTGGATCTCTCAAGCAGGTCCCTTGACTTTGCTCTTCTTGATGGCGAAACTGGCTTTCGGGAGAATCTGGACGATTGTCTCCTTTCTCAAACACTTCTGCTGCCGTGTTCCCCCACACAATAATGTTGTTGATGTACTGCAGGTGTTCTGGAGCATCACCCTTTTCCAGTGCAGTCTGGATCAGCCCATGGCAGATGGTAGGACTGTGCTTCCACCCCTGGGGCAGTTGGTTCCAGGTGTATTGCACGCCCCTCCAGGTGAAGGCAAACTGAGGCCTGCAGTCTGCTGCCAAAGGAATGGAGAAAAATGCATTGGCAGTCAGTAGTGGCGTACCACTTCGCTGCCTTGGGCTCCAGCTTGTACTGGAGCTCCAACATGTCTGGCACAGCAGCGCTCAATGGTGGAGTCACTTCATTCAAGGCACGATAGTCCACAGTCAATCTCCATTCTCCTTCAGATTTGCGCACAGGTCAAATGGGACTGTTGAAGGGTGAGTGGGTTTTGCTAATCACCCCTTGGCTTTCCAGCTCACGGATCATCTTGTGGATGGGAATCAGCATCTCGGGCTGTCTGGTACTGTCGGCAATGCACTGTTGAAGTGGTAATTGGTACTTGTTCTTCCCCCTTTAGAAGGCCTACTGCAGATGGGTTCTCTGATAGTCCAGGCAAAGTCTTCAATTGCTCAGTGCCCTCTGTCTCCACAGCAGCTATCCCAAAGGCCCACCTGAGTCCCTTTGGGTCTTTGAAATATCCACTTTGGAGGAAGTCTATGCCCAGAATGCACGGGGCCTCTGGGCCGGTCACAGTGGGATGTCTTTCCCACTTTCTTCCAGTCAGGCTCACCTCAGCTTCCACCAGGGTCAAATCCTGTGATCCCCCCATCACGCCAGCAATAGAGACACGTTCTGCCCCCACATATCGTGATGGAATTTGTGTGCACTGTGCACCAGTGTCTACCAATGTGGGGAAATTTATAGCTGAAGACAGCTGGCCTGTCAGCTTTTTTGAACCTTATCCAGCAGATGAAATAATTAGTGTACCCTTAAGAAATATAGAAGGATATTGTGAGGCAAGGATTGCAGCTAACCGAAGAACTGAGGAACTTCCATCCAGACAAGACAGGATGTGGTCCGGAAACCACAAAACAGATGTTCAGCCTGCTTAAGTTGTGGACTTTGCTAAAAAAGTATTTTTACCTTAACCTTCAGCAGATTTTGCACTAACCAATCAGAGGCTGTTGCACCAGCACTGTTTTAAGCAAGATATAAAACACAAGCTTGTTGGAATAAATCGAGATTCCCTTTGCAAAGCACTCGGAGTGTTGTATGTCTGTCCCAACATCGATATGTGGTGAAGCCCGATGCGACTGGCCAAACAGCCGCAGACGTTGCGAACGGACGGCGGGACGAGGCACCGTGGGGACAGAGACTGGCATAGCAGAGGGACAGAGGAGTCCGTCCATGGTCCGGACCTGTGTCGACACCTTGGACTAAGGTGAGCTGCCGGTGACATTGATTAGTTGCAGTCATGGGGAACCAGTTGACTGCTGAGGAAAAGACATTAGTATCTACTTGGAAAGCATTGTTATTGCAAAAGGGCATTACAACCATGGAGGAAGCCCTAAGCGCTACCCTTTTCTGGGCAAGAGAACAGGGGTTTTCCCCTGATGCAGGAGCTGCCTTCAGTGTATCTTCCTGGCAGGCAGTAGGAATGAAAATGTGGGACGCTATATCAAGTGGCGATAAGAACGCTTCTAGTCTGGCCACTACATGGCGACTGCTCTATGAGACATTAAAAGAATGGAAAGTCAAACAAAAGGGATGAAAAATCTGAGGAGGGGCAATTGCAAGAAATTGAACAACAGAACTGCCTGACTTCAGCAGAGAAACAGAGGACAGACTCATCAAAGAAATATCTGTCCCCTTTAGATTATGTTAAGCCAAAATATTCCTCCCCGTTGGACTTTGTTAAGCCCAAGTACCCGTCCCCAGCAGAGCAATTAGAGGAACTAACACTTTCGGACAAAGAAACCCCTGATTCTCAAAACCTCAGCAGGCTGGATTATCCGCCCTTTCCACCAGAATCTGACGAGGAGGATGAACAAGTAATCATGCAGACTCATGAACAGAGGGAGGGGGTGGGTAGTTGTGGTTAGGTGCGACGGGTACCAACAGACCCCTGGACGCTACCTCCTTGCAAAGTGACAGTACAGCCGCAGGAACCGGGGCAGTTCTGGGATGAAGTGAGAAAAAAGGGGGGAATGGGAATTATTGGAGCGTTTAGGTATGCCCGAGGGAAACATGAATAGCACTGGGGAGACTGGGGGAGAGGGTGCGCGTATAAATACCTCCAGCTGCGAAGCCTTCCCAGTTTTTAAAGTGGCCCTCGGCACGCATCAGGCAGACAGCCACAGTGTAATAGCATGGCGTGTGGTTCAAGATTTGCAAACACAGATTGCGCAGTATTGTCTGGGATCCTCAGAGGTTATGCAAATAATTCGTGTTATCAACACAGATTTGCTGGCTCCTTTTGGTATTAAACACCTAGCACAGATTTTATTCCAGCCAGTGCAGTTTGGAGTTTTTGAGAGCAATTGGAGACAGATGGCTGAAAAGGCAGCTATGGAGAACATGAGACGAGCACAAGGGGACCCACGCTTGGGGGTTGGGGTTGAAGCTCTGATGGGAACTGGCATGTTTGCAAACCCAGACCTGCAGGCGTGATGGGATCACCTGGTTCTTGAGATGTGCCAAAAACTGGGAATAGGGGCTTTGATAAAAACCATAGAAATGGCTTCTCCCAAATCTCAATATGTAAAAATCGTGCAGAGAGTGAAAGAGCCATCTCTGCAATTTGTTGGAAAAATTGCTGCTGCATTGGAAAATCAGGTTGATGATGATAATTTGAGACAGTTGTTGTGTAAACAGTTAGCTCCAGATAATGCTAATGAAGACTGTCGCAAGGTAATTGAAAACTTACCAGGAGACCCCTCCCTAAATAATATGGTCACTGCCTGTTCAAAAATTGGATCAGTAGAACATAAGATGTCATCTTTGGCAGCTGTCCTGCGGCCACCGCAAAAGTGCTTTGCATATGGGCAGCAAGGACACTTGAAAGCAGACTGTAAACAATGACAGTCAGGACAAAGGCAGAAGGGGGGCAGCACTTATGAGGGTTTCTTTTGCAATCATTGTGGTAAGCCCGGCCATTATGCAAAACAATGTAAGTCCAAATTTTACGCAAATGGCCAGCCTTTGGGAAACTCGGGAAACAGGAAAAAGAGCGCAAAGGGGAAGAGCGTTCAGACACAAGTACTTCCCCAGAACATGTTACAAACACAGGCTTGCTTAGCCAACTCAGTGGGAGCACAAAAGGGTCTGCCAGCCTGGATGTATGCACTGCAGCAACAGTAACTTTAGACTCCCACCGGGTGCATAAAGTTCCTTTGAATGTATATGGACCCTTAGGTCATGGTTTAAGTGCATTGTTAGTGGGAAGATCAAGTGCTACATTACAGGGTATCTTTGTGCATCTGGGGGTTGTTGATGCAGACTTTATGGGACAAATTTGTGCCATGGTTTCTACTCCTACACCCCCAGTCACCATCCCTATAAAAACTCGCACTGCTCAACTTGTGCCTTTTAAGTCCTGTGTCCTTAGTATGGAGCAACGGTCCCGGGGAACTGGAGCCTTTGGATCTACTGGGGCCCCCCAAGTGTTTTGGGCCTGGAATCTCTCCGATCAGTGACCACACATGACATGTACTCTTGTCCTACCCGGTGCCAGCCCATCACAGATATGACTTCGAGGTTTGATTGACGCAGGTGCTGACATTTCTATTGTTTCTTCATCTGCATGGCCTCCTTCATGGCCTTTAACCACGGTGGAATCAACCATCGCAGGCCTAGGAGGCACAACACAGAGCCACCTCAGCACGCACCCTCTGTTGGTGAAAAACGAGGAGGGTCAGACAGCCACCATTAGGCTGTATGTTGCAATGGCACCACTGAACCTATGGGGGTGGGATGTACTTGCAGCTTGGGGTGTCAGGATTGACACAGACTTAATAGGGACAACTGCGCAGATGGGCAGCACTGCAACATTGCCACTACGATGGCTCACAGAGTGACCGGTGTGGGTTGACCAGTGGCCCCTGAATAAAGAAAAACTAGCTGCCCTGCAGGACTTGGTGSCAGAACAATTAAAGCAAGGACATATCGAACCCTCCAGCAGTGCCTGGAACACGCCCGTCTTCATCATAAAGAAAAAATAGGGGAAATGGATGCTGGTACATGACCTCAGGAGGGTCAATGCGGTGATAGAAAGCATGGAACATTTCAAGCTGGAATGCCCTCACCTACAATGTTACCTGTGGGGTGGGACATTTTAATCATTGACCTAAAAGATTGTTTTTTCACAATTCCTTTGCATCCTCAGGACATACCGAAGTTTGCTTTCACTGTACCCTCGATTAACAATGCTGAACCTGTAAAGCGGTATCAATGGAAGGTCTTACCCCAAGGTATGAAAAATAGCCCTGCTATCTGTCAATGGTATGTAGCACAAGCTCTATTTGGAATTCGTGAACAATTTCCTGGCTCATATTGCTATCACTATATGGATGATATACTAGTAGCAACACTGATCTAGGAGGAATTGTTGAGGATACAACCTCAGTTGTTTGCTGCCTTGCATTCTTATGGATTGCAGGTGGCTCCAGAAAAAGTCCAAAAGTTCCCCCCTTGGAAATATTTGGGAGTCAAATTTCTGGAACAAACAATACAGCATCAGAACATACAATTTCAAACTTCTATTAGAACCTTAAATGATGCTCAAAAATTGCTAGGTATCATCAATTGGCTGCGTCCTTACTTGGGACTGACCACAGCAGAGTTGTCTCTTTTGTTTGATACTTTAAAAGGAGACCCAGATTTAAATTCGCCTCAAACCCTGACTCCTGAGGCCCAGCAAGCACTGGATGAAGTCCAGCGAGCTGTTTCCACAGGACAAGTTTACAGAATAGATCCCTCAACTGATACCACTGTTTTTGTCACCATGCCAGATTTACATCCCACAGGCATCCTCGGACAATGAAATGATCACTGGCCCGACCCACTGCATGTTTTGGAGTGGATTTTCCTTCCTCATCAATTAAGCAAGACAGCCCCTACATTATTTGAGTTGATTGCTCAGCTGGTAATAAAATGCTGCCAGCATTGCTTACAGCTTATGGCCAGAGATCCCATAAAGATTGTATTACCAATACAACAAGACTATTTTGAGTGGAGTTTTGCTAACAGCACCCCTTTACAGGCAGCGCTGCAGGGTTTTACAGGCCAAATTGTTTATCACTTACCTAGCCATAAGCTGTTGCAACTGACAAAGTCAACCCCTCTATCACTATGGCCACAGAACAGTCGTGTGCCTGTACCGGGACCGTTTTCACAGATGGGTCGGGAAAGACTGGGAAAGCCATTGTCACRTGGAAGGATGAATCTGGTTGGCAGGTGTGGGAAGGGCATGAGCCCAGGTCTGCTCAACTCGTCGAGTTACGAGCTGTAATTATGGCATTTCAGCATTTCTCTCATGTACCACTGAACCTTGTTACTGATTCTTCTTATGTTGCAGATCTTGCACAGCGTTTGGACTGTTCGCTTGTTAAGGAGGTGGACAACGCTAAGTTGTTTTTGTTATTGAAATCCTTATGGGATATGCTTCAGAAGCAGAAACACTCTTACTATGTCTTGCATGTTCGCAGTCACCTCGCTTCCAGGTTTTGTAGATGAAGGTAACTCCCAAGCCGACCAGCTTGCCAACCCTGAGTGTGTTGTGCCCCAGCCTGACTGGACGGCACAAGCCAAGGCGTCACATGACTTTTACCACCCGAGTGCATGCACTTTGCAAAAACAATTTTCACTCACATCAACTCAGGCCCACAAAATTGTCAGTGCCTGTCCTGACTACCAGGGCTTTGCCGTGCCTTTGCCCATGAGTGTTAATCCCAGGGGTTTGCGGGCACTGCAGCTCTGGCAGACAGATGTCACACATGTATCAGAATTCGACCGTCTCAAGTACGTCTACGTCTCAATCGATACCTTTTCTTCTGTTATATGGGCGTCCGTTCATTCTGATGAAAAGAGTCGTGATGCCATCACGCACTGGCAATTGGCTTTTGCTGCGCTGGGGATGGCAGCAGTTATAAAAACTGATCATGGCCCTGCCTATGCCTCTGCTTGGGTGAAACAATTTTTGCACCTGTGGGGCGTGGAACACAAGTTCGGCATTCCCCATTCACCCACTGGTCAAGCTGTTGTTGAACGAGCACATGGCTCCTTGAAACGAATGTTGCAAAAACAAGGAAGGGGAATGCTGGGGGAGCCTCCCCAGAGCCGTGTCCAGAAAGCGGTATATACGCTCAACCATCTCACAATACCTTCTGATTATGATGTCCCTGTTATTTTAAGCCATTTTCTTTCACTACGATCTGACGGGGCACTGGCTTTCCCCCGTGGAAAGGTGTGGGTACGGGACCTCATCACTGGTAAGTGGGAAGGCCCATGGGACCTTATTACCCGGGGACGTGGATATGCTTGTGTCTCCACAGATACCGGTCCTCGTTGGATACCGGCACGGTGCGTGAGACCTGATCTGCAATGGCATGACCGTCCCCTGCATGATAAGGATGGATCCCGCACTTAGAATCATACTTATGATGCTGTGTTGAGGTGCAGGGCTGAGAGCGTCGATAGTGCCTCCGCTCCCGAAAGGGATAACCTTAGCCCAGGCCCTGAATCAGTCATCTATATGTCTGTCGCTTGCTACCCCGCAATCGCCTTTTCAAACATGCTTAGTGGCTGTGCCAATTGCTAATCAGATGCTTGTTAAGTGGTGGGTTAACGGGTCTAGGAATGGGGGAGAATCCGTCCCTGACAGGCTCCTGCCGATGCTAAATTTGGTGGAGCCACAGGAGCTTGATATCTTGGGGTCCCTGAGGGCGGTGGCATGCTTCATCTTCAGTCAGCATGTGACCTAACGGCTGGCCCGAAAAAGACTCCTGGTCTGTTACTCCATCCAAAGGGTGGTATCGCAATTACTCGGCATGGTGCAACCAAACAATAGGTATGGGAGGAAAGAACCTACACATCCCTCGTCAGTTACCACATGGGATGTTTCTTATCTGTGGCAATCGAGCATGGGCGGGTATCCTGTCCCAAACAGAAGGGGGCCCCTGCACATTTGGCCACCTCACTATGTTTTTGCCAAACATGACCATAATGAAACATTTTTCTTCCCCATCACACTGTCGCCAAAGGAGTTTACCAGGACTTATGCCTGAATGCAAGGATGATGCTACTTTCTGGGGGATGGAAAAAGGCATGCTTGCTTCTATTTTTTCCCCTGGCGTGGCTGCAGCAAAGGCTTTAGCAACCCTTAATAAACTAGGCTGTTGGCTGACAAAGCGCACAAATGCCACATCTTCAGCGCTGACCGATCTTCTGGCCGATGTTCAATCAGTATGCCATGCTTCGCTGCAGAACCGTGCCGCAAGTGATTTTTTACTTTAAGCTCATGGATATGGGTGTGAGGATTTTGAAGGAATGTGTTGTATGAATCTCTCTGACTGTGGCTGCTGAAAAGCTGTCGGCAGAGAGGTTTTCTAACTTTCCCAGCATTTTCGTGAGACTTCTCTCTCTCTTTTCCCAAGCAAATCCTAGGAGCTTTTGTAAATTAACTAAGTTTTGACTAAGTTTTGTGCAGCTGCGCTTTGTTATCATTCTTGCTTAGATAAATATTTTGGAATAGGTGTTGTTAGAATTAACCAATGAACTTGGTAGGTGGCTGACCAAGGGTCCAATAGACTCTTGACACTTCTGTAAACTTCAAGCAAGCTAAGGGATATAAGCCTCTGTATAATTATGATAAATTAATTAAAGGCTGGCATCGCTTTGTTCTCTCTGGACTCTGTGTCGTATTCCTTCGGACTCTAGCGACATCTGGTACACTGCAACGTGTACTACAACCTGAGAAGGTAACATCGATCCATTCCCCCCCCCGGGGTTTCGCTCCGGGTGCCCAGCTTTGCCCAAAAAAACTGCAAAAACGGAACAAACGGACTTGAGGGAGAGTGAGGCATTTGCTGCCTGGAAGATTGCCCTTAAGCTAACGAGAACTGAGATTTCTGAGGACTCGGTTTTGCAGCTTCTCGCTTGGGCAACAAGCCATAACTTCCCACCCACTTACAATAGTGCATTTTGTTTAGACACTTGGCAACAACTGGGGCAAACATTAATTGGGGAGCTCATTTACGGGGACGAAGATGTTACAGAACTTCTCCGCATTTGGCGGCTTATGCATGATGTCCTTCTGCATGTTCAGCCCGTGCCACGGGCTGACGTTCCTCCAAGCTCGGAAACGGAGACGGGAGATGATGCTATGCCCCTGGGGTCACTCGGCTCATCTGAAGATGCGGTCTTTGAGGACGCCGGGGATGGTGGGTCCTCGGCGAGGTCCTCAACGTCGTCTTTCCGAGCGCCAGTCCCGGTGGTGGCATGGGGGTCACGTGCAGTGGCACCCGGCCAAGAGTCCCCTCGCTATGTAAACATCGGTAGGCAGCCGGAGGGAGCTGCGGCACGTCCTCCTCCTTATGCACCTGGATCAGTCCCTCCGTCGGTGCAACAGACCCACCCAGCACTGTCCTCCACCGGCGCCATGGGGCACGTAGTGCCTACAGCCCCCTTGCTCCCGCCGGATCCCTCCCCGGAGCTCTCACGACCACCCGTGCGCCCGAGCTCCGATCTCCCATCTGCACAATCCTCCATGGCAGGGCGTATGCGCACGGCGATCGAGGAGTTAGTGGGCCTTTTTTTACTGGCTGCATCTCAGGGGCCAGCGGCCGTGCAGGCGCTCCCGGAGAGCGCTGCCCACCTCGCGTTGGGGGCTCCAACTGCACAAGGCGCGGGGCTCCCCCCAGCTCCAGCTGCGCCAGGAGCTGTTCCTGCGCCCAGCACCTCGGCCGCCGTGCAACCGCTGCTGACATGCGCAGTCCTCCCCCCACCCTCGACTGCGCCGGGCACGGGGCTTCCCCAGCTGCAGTTTCTGAGAGGGACGCCAGCAGCTCTGGCGCCCACGACTGCCCTCCCTGCGGCTAGTGTGCCCGCGGCTGGGGCCCCGACTGCATCGGCCGCAGGGCTCCCCCAGCCGCAGTTCCTGGCGGGGATGCCAGCGGCTCCGGCCCTGCCCGCGGCTCAAATCCCCGTGTCCGCCGGCCCGGCCCTGCCTGCGGCTCAAATCCCCGTGTCCACTGGACCGGCCCTGCCCACGGCTCAGGTCCCCATGTCCGCTGGCCCGGCGCCGCCCGTCGCTGTGGTGCCCGCCCCGGGGGCTGCAGAGACGCCAACGCTGTTTGCACAACACCCTGCCGTTGTGCCTGCCTTTGGCTCAGTGCCCATACCCTCCTAACCCCCTTCGCTTGCCTCGGGGCCGCCGGGTGATATGTTTGATCCACAGCAGGAGGCAAGGGCAGCACAGCACTCGGCAGGAAAGAACCGTTCCTGGACGCTTCCGTCGTGCCGGGTGACCGTGCGTCCGAGAAACCCAAGGCTTTTTTGGGAGGAGGTTAGGCTGCAAGCCTCGGAGGAGGGGAATTGGGACCTCGTTGAAAAAATAAGCCTACTGACAGGGGCAGGAGAAAGTCAGTCAGTAAACCAGCACGGCAGTGCAACTTCGCAGGAAGCTGTCCTGGCCAACCCCGTTTTCAAGGCTCTCCCGAATTCGGGGCAGGCTGACAGCCATGGTGGCTTCTCCTGGAGAGTGATCCAAGATATACAATCTAAGGTAGCTCAGTATGGACTTGGGTCTCCTGAAGTTATGCAACTCATTAGAGTGCTAAATACCGACTTGCTTGCTCTGTTTGATGTTAGACAGCTTGGCCAGATGTTGTTTCAGCCTGTGCAGCTCACCATTTTTGAAAATAATTGGAGAAAAATGGCTGAAAAGGCCGCAGCAGAAAATATGCATTTGCCTCCAACTGACCCCAGATATGCAGTTGGAGTGGATGTTCTAATGGGAACCAATCAATTTTACAATCCTGAATACCAAGCTACTTGGCCTTCTTTGGTCCTTGAACAGGCTCAGGAAATTGATATAGGAGCCATGATAAAAAGCATAGATATGGCCCCTCCGAAAACATCTTATGTGAAAATATCTCAGGGGCGGAATGAAAATTTCCTCTCCTTCATGGAGAAGATAGCTGCATCCCTGGAAAAGTAGGTAGATAACGAGACAGAAAGGTAGGTATTGTGCAAGAAATTGGCAAGGGACAATGCCAATGAGGAGTGTCGAAAAATTATAGATGCTCTACCAGGGGACCCCACTGTATCAGATATGGTTGAGGCTTGTGCTAAGGTGAAGTCCGGGGACCCTAGGATGTCTGCCTTGGCTGCAGTTCTATGGCCCTCCCAAGCACAGCCTGGTCGGGGACAAAAGCAATCTAAAACTGGAGGTAAACAGAAAAGGACCAAGCGGAAGCAAATGGAGGACAGGGGAAACTCCCAATGCAAGAGGTGTGGTAGGCCAGGTCATTGTTCTGACTATTGCAAGTCTGTGCACCATGCCAATGGTCAACTTTTGGTTCATTCGGGAAACTTCAACAGGAGTGCAAACAGGGGGAATTGCTCTCCGGGACAGAGGTTCCCCCAGGATATGGCACCGACACAGGCCTACTCAGCTGACTTAGTGGCAGCACCCAGGGATCAGCCGGGGTGGATGTCTACACCGCAGCAAGTCGTGTTAGAAACCTGTCATATCTATAAGGTTCCCTTGGATGCTCATGGACCCCTAGGGCAGGGATTCAGTGCATTGCTTTTGGGCAGATCTAGTGCCACTGTTCAGGGAATCCTTGTACACCCAGGTATCATCGACGCTGATTTCACAGGTCAGATTTGTGCTATGGTGTCCACACCCTCCCCCCC